>CM032402.1:5515372-6112872 GCA_019049475.1 Eueides isabella
GCGGCCTTTTTCACGTATAATGCAATTTTACTTGTGCAGTTAATCCTATTCTAAGGTTTGTTTATAAAACCTTCAATTGTTAGCTCAATTTGTGTAACAAGTAATCCAACTACAGATAACAAATTGTTTTCACTTTATTTTATAAAATAAAGCACTAATTTGTAATATTCAGTCGTTTTTTTATCTATTTTTTTTCTATATTTGTTTTTGTATTGATAGATTTTAGCAACACTTTGATTTATTTGTCAGAGAATTTAATTCAGATCAATTTCTAAAATAGTTTGGTTTTGACTAAAAATTATGTCGTAGACCTTATGTCTGAGCGGTGGCGTAAGGTAAACTGAAGCGTGATGTTTTAAGCTCTCCGGTCTCCAGTCATTATAATTTGTTTAAGTGCTACCGACGATTTCTTATTATTTATGCTGGACTTAAGTAAAAAAGATTTTAAATATGGTGTATTAGCTACTAATTATACTAACACAGTTAGAGAAATATTTATTTACACATTTTTAATTAGTATTGTGCAATCTGATAGTAGTCCTTTGTTGACTTGACGAACGCATCAATAAGAACTGTATTTATAATATTTATTATTTTTATTATTAGCTTGTAGCTGCACGGTGTATCACATGACAAGATAGTTAGAAGGAATTTTGGAAATCTAGTGTTAACTCTCTAACACTCTGTTCCGTTTCCCGCTTTCTGCCGAATTTAAAATTTAGTAATACGTAAATAAAATTTGGTATTACGTGTTGAGTGGCGAAGCTCAACGCCGCACTTTGTCTTCTAAAACATTAAAGATCTAAATTGAAAATATTAAATATTTCGTTTCCTAAAGTGGGGATCTCATCGAACCCACAACCTGTCACATTTACAGTCACACTTATTAAATTAAAAGATTTTGCCTAAAAAGTTCTCACAAACCATGGGGTATGAAATATTTAACACGTAACGTAAAAACATAGTACCTATGTATAAGAACTATACGCAGTTAAAAAATTCTTTATTTTAATCATTCGAATACTTCTTTGTATTCAATAGATACTGGACACTTTACTTATTAAGCTATGTGATACATAATATTGTGTAAAAACTTAGGAGGTAGAAGAGTTAGAAATGCATAATGATAAAGATCTAAAGTAGAAGTCTTTTATTTATTATTCTGATACTTGTATGTACGTTTTTGTCTCTCGTAATGATAAATCCCTAGCGATACCTGCATACTGCAGTTACTCTCAGACAACATCCAAACATGCCCCGGGTCATTGTGCTTTTTAAGTAACCTTCACCCAGTGCAATCGACATCATATGATCAATAAGATCTCTTAACTAACACTTTACTATTGACTTTTTCATCATTTAAGTGTAATTATCTATACACTACATAATTTTCATAGAGTATATTAATGACATTATTTTTCAAATTCGGCTTATCAAATCAATGCGTGCGAATGTGTATGGTGTAACTTTTTGTCAAATGTGGCCTTGAAAGTATATATCAAGATTCGGAATAAATAATATAATAAAAAAATTATAAAAGTGATACAAATATAGTAAGTAGAACTTTTAAGCCATTCATAATTTAGATGAAAACCATTTCGACGCTTCCTCCTAAATATTTATTTTCTATATTTTGGGGTCTAAATAAAAAAAATATGTAGATATAATAGGAGCCAGAGCTTTTTTATCCCAATAGGTTTTTCTTTTTTATTTTAAGATAAATTATTAGCTAGCTAAGCTCACAAGAAACTTGAATGGACGACAAAGATATTAAGTTTAAAAATTTGAAGTGGCAGACGGAAGGGCCTTGTTTATTTTTTATAAAATATATAATAATTGTTTTGACATTGAAATATAACGTTATTCAATTTTAAATGATTTCATAATATTACAACATATCGCTTAATAGTTTGGTTAATAATTTGTATAATGATTATAAAATGATTTACTACAGTTTAGTAAGTATCTCGCGATAATTTCACATAAAAATATAATTTTAATTCTAATGTTCGTTTAATATACAAAAATAAAAAGAATGTGTTTACTCGTTTGAAATAAGTTTTCCATTGTGTTATAAAAAAATATGGTATTTTTTATAATAGAGCAGTGTACAACCAACACTACTTAGTATAATTTATCAAAAAAAAAAAAACATTTTAAAAACTAATCTGAAATCTGACTATATAAAATAAAAAAAGGCACTTGATAAAATAACTTAATCGTTAAAAAAATGCCGTTGGAATCATTGGGGTCCCAATGATATGTGAGGGGCATGATACTTTGACTTTGAGTAAATACGTATCCTCGCTGTGCGTTCTCTACCACATTTATCATGAAGAGCGTTCTGGAGATCGTTATGACTTGGGATCTGCCGCCGAATTTTATAACAGGAAAGTACGTGCAGTACAAATCAAAGTGCCATCCTCATCATCTGAATACGTGGCACACCACTACTTTGCGACTTAGGAATTTCTGTCTCCGCGCAACATAAACCTTCCTTCCAGAAGAGCGTCTACCCTCACCTTGAAGGCCGGCAACGCACCAGTAGCTCCCCTGGGGATACATGTGAGAGTGGGTGGGCATCAGGTGATCCGTACGCTCGTTTGCCTTGCTTTTCCATAAAAAAGTAAATAAATAACAGATCCTAGACCTATTCTTCAAACAATTGTACCTTAACAAGGAGTCCTGGTAAATTGAAATGAGTCCCGACTGTTAATCCTTTTGAACTATCGGACTTGTTAAATAATCTGATGTAGTCGCTTTTTTTTATAATATTTATATTATTCTTTTTTAATTTTTACCACTCGTAACGTGACTTTATTAAATTGAAAATTCTTTGTTGCAAACAGTATAAAACTTTCATAACAGATCTTATTACCATTATGTGTTTAATTTTATAATATGCTTACCTAGAATTGACGTTTTATCAGCCTATAGAAATTATTTTAGCTGAACCTACATTGATTATAAGTAAGTAGTTCCAAAATATAATCTTTATGCGTATTTATTTTTAAACTTTTTAGAGATATTCAAGGTATTTAACCTGTTATTTCCAAGAATTTATAAAGATTGATGGCTTGTAATAATGTACCAGAAATATCACCAATCTTGTCTTATAAAGTTATTTTACATATACATAACGATCTTTAGAGAGCGAAAGAAAAAATATGATATTAGTTGTAGAAATTATTTGTTATTTTCTGTGGCAATTATACGAGTAAGTATTTATTAGAAAAAAAACACTTTAAATATTATGAATATTCATACTACCAATAAACAAATACCTATTTCTTCCTACTATATGTTGTTGTTCATTTATATTTATATGATTAGAATATTCATTCACCAATAAGAAAGACACAGTGTAATTTCCTCACCATCGCATAATGCAATACCTATGGCCCAATTTTCCTTTAAGTAAAAGAATCACTCTATTCTGTACGTATTACGTACAAAATTTGATTGCTTGCCTATGTCACAAAATCCAAGAGATATCATTATATAGAAAAATATAAAGCCTTTTTATTTCAATGAAACTGTCTTATATAAAAGTAAATTGCTTTAAAATAATACTTTTAAATTGGTAATAACCAGCATTGTCAGATGTATAAATTTTGGCGAGACATCCAGATTCTAAGCCCAAAAATAACGAACAGTCATTGTTTCACAGCTTTTTCTACGTATTTTAACAAATCTTTCATAATATATTCAGTTTTTATTTGGATGGATATTACTAAGTTATATGTAACCAATCCGAATGAAGACTTAACTGCGGCTAACCCAAAACATTTATCGTTTAGGTATTGGTAACGTATCAAACTCAACAGGTCTTTCAAGTTTAGTTTCAAATCTCAACCTTTCTTTTTGTATAGTAATTTCGTTTATACATATTTATCTCGGGTAAAAGTGGGAAAAAGATTAACCTTTTAATATATTTGCTATATGAACATATATTTATAGATATTACAATGTTATATTTTATCATTATTGATTATATTCATTAATTATATTATTTGTCAGGGCGCTTTGCCCTTTGTTTTCTATATTTGTCTTTGTAAGAAGACGATATTATTGTTTTATTTATAGTAGGTACTTATGATAATGCTTCATCATACGTGGTATTCTTGATTTCACTCATATATTTTCTTTTAGGTCTGAGGCCTGTTGTGGCGCAGCGGCTAAAGCTTGTAACAGTAATCGACAGGTTGTGGGTTCGATCCCCACTCGAAGAAATGAAATATTTAATATTTTCGGTTTATTTCATTTCCTCGAGTGAGGATCGGATCCACAACCTGCCGCGCTTGCAGTCTCTCGCTTGTGCCCCTGCGCCACGACAGGTCTCAAAAATAAATAATCAACAATAATGCAGATTTGTCCTGATATTTATTACTTATGCATTTTTTTTTAATTTGACTCCTTTATACCGCAATTATTCTAATTGAATATACTATTTTAATTTTTGTCAAGAATAAATCATTATTTAGACAAAAATAAAAAACACATAAATATATCTAGGTAGCATTTATTTCGTAGAACGCGCCATTTTTAATAAATATCCCTACTTATCTACATATATGGAAAATCTTGTTTGAACAGGTTTAGCTGACGTTTTTGCACATTGTCAGTCTACAGGACAAATTAGGCTTAAGATATTATTAATATTGACATTGACATTTTAAATAGATTCACATGGCTAAAATATAATATACTTGAGCAAGAAGATGTAGCTGCCTACTTGTGTGATGATATATCATATAGCATAGCAATCTATACGTACGCGTATATGACAATATTACATTACTAGATATAATATGTACACCAGTATATGTACTAGGATGTCAGCGCAGGTGAATGGCTCTTGCCCTACTCGTTGTCTATATGCTAATAACGAAATATCAATAATCATCCATTGACTTCAATTATATCCAATAAATATAGTTTCTTGCAATAGCGTTCCAAATTTATATATTCAAATCTTACTGTTGATACTATCGAGTTTATTATTCAAAGTAATTGTTACGTTCATTGTTATTTGCGTCCATAAAACCATAGTAGTAGCTCAATCATGATTGTAAGTTCAATCCGCATTCGGGGGAATGAATTATTTTTAGTTTACTGCTTTGTAAACATAAATTCTGCCCGTTATCGCCCTTCCGTCTTAAATCGAACTGACACCGGAGAAAGAAATATTTTGAGACTAGCTATATGTATATCTATCCTGTATTCTGTAGATATCATAAATCTTGAAAATAAAATATGTTAGGAATTCAACATAATTATGCCCCAAATATCTCAATTTCTTCATATGATTACTAAAACATATATTCTTTATTATGTTTTTATACATTATAATTATTTATAATATAATATGTTTTTATCTAAGGTTGAATATTATTTGATATTAAAGTTTTCTCTTTCTGGTAGAGCTAACAAAAATATATATTAGTATAATATTATAAAAAGTTTATAATATTCGGTATCATATATTCTATTTAATCTCTAATCAGACCAGTCTGATCAGACCAGTTATTCTTTAAGAACTTTTTTTATATTTTTCCTTGAATTTATATAGGAAATATTTACATACACCTATAATAGTAGATTTCTTAAATTTTTTCCAAATTATAAAATAATCAATACAAATCAGAAGAATATATTTTGTGTAACTGGAAAAACCGCATTCAAACAGTATGATTAAGTATCTATATCGGTACGATTATGTCAAATCAAAATTATAAAGTTAATGATTAATATGATCTAATAACTTTTATGTAAATTTTTATTAAATATGTAGATGTATACGCACACACACACATATATATATATATATATATATATATATATATATATATATATATATATATATATATATATATATATATGTATATATATATATATATATATATATATATATATATATATATATATATATATATATATATATATATATATATATATATATATATGCAATATAAAATATTTAAATAGATTTAAATCATGTCTGTAGTTCTTAGTTATGTTTCATCAAAATCAGATTAGCAGCTTAAGAGCTACAAGCGCTTTGGCAAATGGAGTAGTGATTTTTTGAGTCAATGGTAGTTTAAACTTAAAATTTTGTGAGGGCTATTGTATCAGTTTATCAATAACAGTTTTTAGGCGCTAATAAGATTCATTTTTATTTCAGCTTGATGCTGGATCCCGGGACACATGCTAAGATACTCTGTTACTATCAAGACACTTTCGTTCTCCACTTTCCGCCAAATTTGAAGCACCGCGGGTTAAGTGGTGAAAGTACTATCTGTAGAACGGCCTAATAGCGGCAGTATTTCCAGGTCGATACGACATGGGTACCTTCAAAAAGCGAGTCTACCTCCACCTTAAAGGCCAGCAACGCACCTTTAGCTCCCCTGGTGTTACACGGGGCCGTGGACGACGGTGTTTTGCTTTTTTATCAGAACAAAAAAATGAAAATATGAAGTATTATTTTACCCTTATGGCGAACCCACAACCGGTTTACAGTCGCACGCTGCCCTGCTCCTGCACCACGACATGTAGGTGTCTCTTACTATAATAAAAAACTTATTATTTACACAAAACCTATTAATTTTAAAAAGCAGTATCTGCTTATAAATGTAATGTCGAATAATATATTATACTAGTTTAGATTTTTCTCATTCGATTTCTCTCATTAGAGCAGAATATGCAGAGAAAACCAAGTGTTAAGATATATCGTACTGCTATATTTTCATGCATTTTTTAAATGTGTGTGAATTAATAGATAAGGCAACAGGTGCCCAAATCTGAAAGCATTGCTTGTTGATTGGTAGAACTCGACGCTCCTCCTTGCCTCGTTACAAGATCTAGAACTTAAAAAGTATTTTTAAATATTACATTTACTCGAGCGGACGTCACGGCTGGCTTCCTATTTCAGATTATATTACTTACTATGCAATCAACTACAGATGTATTAAAATCGACTTACTACTTTACTTCTCTTGCTACCTATTGAGCAACGCACTCGTAAGTTGCATATTTTCTGTAAATAACTTTAACAATATTTTTTTTTGACATATTTAGGTAATTGATTCCGTCGCAGTGTGGCACAACATCTAACCATAAATGATTGTATGTTGGATACTTATTTAGGATAATTAATTATTTACATATCAATTAAAACGTCTTAAACATTGGACTGAAATTATTCCCACAGAAATGGACTATGAATCTTAAATGTAGGGATATCAAGAAAATTGCTAGTTAATTAGAGCGTCTGTACTCTATTTTCTATATTTCTTTTATTGTTCCTCAAAAGTCCAGTCCAATCAAATAGCTCGTTCTCACATTATTACCTTCATATTTAGATAACGCAAGTACATGGCTACCCAATTTCGGCTGGGTAATATAAAAACACTTACTAAAACTATAAGACTCAAGGTAGTGATTTTTTAAACGTTTGTTTGCCTGTGTTTATGAGATGAATGCCTTCAAAGGCACGCTAATCCCAGAAACGGCTAAGTATTAGATATAATTTTGACTATTATATTTTGGCAACTTGCTCTCAACATTTATTTGTTTTTTTTTTTAAATCGGTCAGTAAATAAAAAAGAAACCTACATCAATTTAGACCTAATAGTAGCAAAATTGCAACAAATTTTTAATAAATTTTGCGGAAATTTTAGTTTTCAATCTTAGATATTGTCTTAAGAATGATAAAGTTATTAGAACCAGAAAGTAATTGCGACTAACAAATATAATCGTGTAATTCCAGCGGACGAAGCCGCGGGTTGCTAGTATAATAATAAAATAAAAAAAACTGGTCTCGATAAGGACTTGTGATGAAATGAAGTCAATCGGATTCTGTATAAAAAATATTGTTTTTATATTAGGCACTTAACTTATAATTATATTAATTGAAAAAGTTGTTTTTTTAAGTATTAAAACGATTAACATTTCTTCCAGCGGCTTATGCGTTGTCAAGATTCGTTAGTAGGTAGGTACTATTGGTAGTCAACATCTGTATCAGTTTTTATTTTCTCAAATATTAACTTCGTAAGTACTTCGCATACAAAAATCTTTTTATAAAGTGAAACAAAAACTAAATATTACTCAAAATTTTAATGTATAAAAGTTAATAGCATTGGTTTTGTTTTTTTTACTTGATATGTGTACGACAAAAAAGATAAATAGAAAAAAACAGACAAACTCAAAAAATAGGCTAAAAATGGTTTTTTTTTCATATTTTCAACGCGCAGAAGCGACTCCTATACATATTTTTCAATCTATACCTATAGGTATATTTTTTAGAAGCAGGTAGCCTGCTTATAATTAATGAATAAATATACGTATAGTGATGGCACTTATAAATCGACATAGAAATCGTTACCAAACAGTTTTTTAACTTTCGAAAAAAAGTGATATAAAAAATAAGTCTAAGATGGTGATTTTTATTTTTTTATATCTGTAATTAAGATTTACTATTTCATTAAGGCGTCGAGTACTATTACTGGTTCCATTATTTCACGTGTTTATTAATATTAGACAAATTTTGTAGATTTGATTTCAAAACCTTTAGTGGCCAACGATTTAAATAAAATTGTAGAAGACGTGATAGACATTGAACGTATAAATATTTTAAACCTTGTAAGAAAACGTCGTGATTATCTTCTAGTAACCGGTTTCGGCTTAACGATAAATTGCATGTTATAACTTACGGTTCCCTGACAAACGCAATACACAGTATTACCATGTGTATATCCAGTGTGCATATAATAAATTATATTATGCAATATTTATATATTAAATAATGTTAACATTTACCTGAAATTATTTAAATATTTACTAAAGAAATATGTTCATTTAAATATTAGCTATAATTGAGAACCCATAAATAAAGCAAGGGGCAGAAAGTTATTTAATATAAATAAAAATGCTAATTTTGAATAGATTTTAATATATAATATCGAATCTAGTTTTAAGAAATTTAACACTGATATAATTAAAATAATATCTTATCTTTTAATTATATAAAAGCTACATAATATATTGATTGAGTCTACAGTTTGTCTTATATAGCTTAAATTAATAAATGTATTCTTTTTATATATAATATACTTATAATTGGCGCTATTTCAACAAAAACATTTTTTATTGTTATATATCCAAAAAAATATAATCTATTATTGTGTTTTAAATATTACATGCATTGATTTAAAAAACATTACATGTACCCTCCTGAATCACTCTATCTTTATTTTGTGTTGTCGTAAAATATCTGCATTATATACAATTAACAAGCTTCACGCTGTATTCCGCACATGGCAAGGTAGGCAGAGGGACCTTTTGAATTTAGTGTTAAGATACTCCGTTCCGTTCTCCATTTTTCGTCAAATTTGAGGCATTGCGTATTAAGTGGAAGAACTCAACCCCTTTTAAGAACGAAGAAATGAGAATATTATTTACTATGGAAATTGAAAATATTAAATATATCATTCCCTCGAGTGGGGATCGAACCCAAATCTTATCTTTTTTACAGTCACACGCTTGTGCGCCGCGCCACGACAGTCGTCGATATTATTTACACTGGTACATTTTACATTTCTAATATAAATAGAATATTTATTTAAAAACATACATAAAGTATAAAACCCTCAATATATTATGCAAATGATAAATTTATATTGTCATATCTTAATAAAATTACTAATGATATGAGGTTTCGTATATAAAAGACAACATTTTACACACCTTCAACAAGCAATGCTTATATAATGATCCAAGCTCGGCTTTTACAGAACATAAAGCTAATCTTACCAAGAAGCCCATTTAAAGATATGGTTGTTGTTATCAGTAATCTTATTATAAAACCCATTTCAGAATATTGTCAAAAGTCTTTTAGATAATAAAAGGTGCACAGACTGTGAAAATAAGTGACATATGTTGCATAAATCACTTTCTAATATGCAATCATATAAAAATAAGTAATTGGTAATATGCAATACTTAAAAGAAATCCAAAAATTAGAAAATTTATTACTGCGGCTAATCATCGCTGCTGCTAATAACAACTTATCTCTTTTTTAAGTAAGTATTATATTTAAAAATTAAATGTTGATCGTATATACAAAAAATAATAGTTAAAAAAATATAAAATAAACACGCTTTTATTGCAAATCGAACTATAAAGCAGAAAATAAATAATACCTACTTTAAAAAAACTAAAGATCTGCACTTGCTAAAAAAACGTGCGCGAGGTAGCTCTATCCCTCTTACTCCACTGCAAAACGTTTAACATTTATGAACAAATTAATTAATCCTGGCGGTCCTAATTAGGATAATGGAAATTTTTGATTGCTTTCAAGTTAATCACCTCTAGAAACCGGTAATATTTTAACTCAAAGATTCCCTTACATACACCCCAGCTAACAAAAGCGTGATAAAAACACTTGTCACATTATTTTAGACACCAGAAGAACCGAAAAATATTAATATCAGATTATAATATTTTAGACTACTACAGCTGTCATTTTAGTCTACAGATTGACTTTGCTTTGAAATACAAATAATTAGAAACACATTACTAAAGAATTTTTATTTCACAACGTTTAAATTAACAAAAAAATTTGGATATTATTCTAAGTAGTTTACATTGGAAATATAGTAATTATTGTTATTGCATAATGTATAAAAAATGTGTAGTTAGATTATGTAGTTACAATCTTTTCAGCCAAGTCAGTAAACAAAATAAAGTTTTGTATTTAATTTCAACTAAAAATATATTTTTTTAAATAACCTTGTCTTTTTGATTATTATAATAGGTAGCACTAAGTGAGTGCTGTATAAGAATATATATATATATATATATATATATATATATATATATATATATATATATATATATATATATATATATATATATATATATATATATATATATATATATGTATATATATGTATATATATGTATATATGTATATATATATATATATATATATATATATATATATATATATATATATATATATATATATATATATATATATATATATATATATATATATATATATATATATATATATATATATATATATATATGTATATATATGTATATATATATATATATATATATATATATATATATGTATATATATGTATATATATATATATATATATATATATATATATATATATGTATATATATATATATATATATATATATATATATATATATATATATATATATATATAAACTCAATACATAATATATGAATAGACAATACACTTACAGATACCGCGCAGCCTTACGATTTCACTAGATAAGTAGATATAAATAACGGTTTATTTGTGAGGAATCTCTTAATAGTTATGCTGCCATCTATTTTGGGACAATATGTAATCGTATATATTAAATTAACTATTGAATTAAAGAATATTTACAAAATATATAATGAAAAAGTATATACATATAACATTTTGATTTATGTATATATTTTTTATAATAATTTTGTATTCAACTTTTATTAATATATATATGTATATATATATATATATATATATATATATATATATATATATATATATATATATATATATATATATATATATATATATATATATATATAGATATATATATATATATATATATATATATATATATATATATATATATATATATATATATATATATATATATATATATATAAAAGCTTATGGGCTGCCATCTATTTATATCGTTTAAAACATGATACAGATTACATGATCTACAATGTCAAGTCATACGTATTTAAAATAAAAACACTATAGATGACTCTGTACCTTCTTCGGTTTTTATTTTTAATTTTAGTAATATTTCGATAGATGGCGCTTATTATCTAAATATAGTTTAGGGAATGCTTAATTGCTAACCAATATACAAAAAAAATATGAAAAACGGTTTTATTAATTACGTGTTTTATAATTCTGAAAATAAAAACAGAAAAAATATAAAAGGAAAAAAAAATAAGGAAACAGTTTTCATTTTCGTCGACAAAAAAATAAAAAAGTCTTTTTAAATCTTTTTATATACAGCTGGTCCAGACTCTTTACCAGTACCTACTCATAAATCCGCCGACCCAACTTTAATATCGGCCGCAGCCAACTCGCTCTGGTCTTGGATAGTTTTTAAAAATGTATAATGCCGACAGCCATCTTATAATTAATCTTACACTATGAACATTTTTCAAGTTCTTGTAATAAAATATATTTGTAATTATTTGAACTGTAAAAATTTTAAACAAAAGAAGTATATTTATAATAAAATATTTAAATAACTTAATTATTATACTTTTGACTTCTGTAATTGAGGCCTGCCGTGCCGTAAAGACGCACAAACATGTATTTTAATACTAGATTCTCAGTTTCTCTTTGCTTACTCTGCCACAGCAGAGATATATAACAATACAAATTAATAAATTAAACTAGCACTATTTGACATATTACATAATTCGTCTTCACGCTTTATATTCCATATCATTACACATAATGATATGGAATATAAAGCGTGAAGACGAATTATGTAATATGTCAAATAGTGCTAGTTTAATTTATTAATTTGTATTGTTATATATAGATCTAGTGTTAGTTAAAACACTCAACTGATACTAAGATAAATAATGACGTTTGAAATGTAATCATGAAGTTCTACGTAGACTAACAGAACTGTATTCTTTTGAGAGAAAAACAACTTATAAATGATATCATAAAACAGCATCATACATGATTGCTCTTTTCTCGTACTTAGTATATTCATGACAAGGTCGTTCCCCTCGCTTACCAGATGCGTGTGCGCAACTCACGTGCGCAGTCCACGTGTTCCAAATTGTAGACGTGACTAAGCCAAACGAAGGGATTTAGGTACCTCTATTGAAATATCTACTGATAAACAACTTGTCAATATAGTTAGTTTCGTTATAGTAATAAGTAGTAATGAAAATTTATTATTTGTTTTCAACTCAAGTCCACGTTTTGTATTATCGTATCTAGATACGATAATATAAAACATTAGGTTTTAGATACTCATACTGTATCCCGCACATGACAGGCAGAGGGCACTTGGCGCGTTTTGCCTTGTACCAGAGCGAAGAAATGAAAACATTAAATATTTATATAAAAAATATTAAATATATCAATTTCTCGAGTGGGGATCGAACCCAACCTATCATGTATCATCATAACAGTCACACGCTTGTGCCGCTGCGCCACGACAGGCTTCAAGGTTTTAAATGACTAGGCATTTTTCTACTGACTTGGAAGCGATCATCATCATCTTGTGGAAGTGCGTTAGAGTTATGTCGAGTTAACGTACAATATATAAATCTTCAAAATTGCATGACCTAGACTCAAAAGGATCTTTTTGAGTCTAGATCTTTCAATTTTGTTGCTTAAAGGTTATGAGCCTCAAAATAAAAAATCTAAATCCTAATAGAAGGATTAGGTAGGTCGGGTCGATGTATCAAGCTGAAATTAATATCAAATATTCAGTTCGACGGTTCCTTGAAACATACAAAAAATTAGGCTTCTATATCCTATTAGGAAGCCATAAGATAAATATAAACAATAAAAAAAAGCTGAAGTAACAGATAACGATTGATAGAATTAATATATTTATAAAATTCATACCTATGCTGGTAACACTATAAACAATATTATAAAATTATATCTTTAGAATTGTCTCAAGTTTTTTTTTATTTTCACTTAATATTTACTAAAAAGAATATATGTAAAATGCAGTGTATTCGTTTGTATCTATTCAAACGCATTTTTTATTTTAAGCTGTATTTTTTGTTTTGTTTTTGTTATATTGATATTTTTGTGCTTCAAACATGTACTTTTCACGTAGAAAAAACGTGGTCGAAGGATTTGTATACTATTCGTACAAACGTGATCATTTGGTCTCAAGCCGGAACGAAAAGACTAATTATACACTGTAATTAAAACTTTTTGTTGCATTTTGTCAAGATTCGGCCTGTACCAATTTCTAAATTATGGGACCATTTAAAGTACTAGAAACTTAAATTAATATGAAAACTACGTAAAACTACAATCATAAAATTTGGCAAAGCAAAAATATAAATATTATACGCTTATGCTCCTGTATAAAGACAGGCCCTTGTATAAATAGCTTAGAAGTTTTCATGCAACATATCAAGTACACCTAAAAATATATTTAACAATAGTCCATGTGTTTACATCCGTTATATAAGTAGGTATACATATAAGTATTGTACGTATTGTCAATTGAAATTCCGGCGTCCGTAATCAACATTTAATGTTGTCACGTGTTTAGCATGTGAACATCGTATACAATAAACATGTTATTCTATAGTGAGTTTTTATTCATATTAAAACATAGTTATACTCAGCTTCACACTATATCCCGCACATGGCAGGGTAGGCAGAGGGAACTTGGGAACCTAGTGTTAAGACACTCCGTTCCTCTTCCGTTTCCCATTTTCCGCCGAATTTGAGGCATTGCGTATTGAGTGGCGGAAATCAACGCCGCATTTTGCCTTGTACCAGAGCGAAGAAATCAAAACATTACATATATAAATTTAAAATATTAAATATTTAATTAGTAATCTGTCGGTTACAGTCACTCGTTTGCGCCGCTATATTAACATGGCTATAATAACCACAAAAGGTTCTTCATTTGGAACGGCTAGAAAATATACACTTTATTACATTATAATATAAAAACGTCTTAATATTATTAATTTGCCGGTGTTCACTCATTTATTTGATATGTATATTAAATGCTTGCGTGATTCATATTAATCATTATTAAAATAAGATTATAACCGCACGATTTGAAATCACGCCAATTTCTTTCTTCCTTCAGCCTATTTTACATATTATGTTAACACTCTCATTGAGACACATGTTTCTGTTAATATAATTATGTTGACGTACGCACAAAAGTTTGTGCTCTGTTTTAAATTAAATATTAACTAAAAAGAAAATATTAAATATTTCTTTTCCGGGAGTGGAATTCTAAACCACAACACATAGCATTTACAGTTGCACGCTTGTGCCTTTCATAGAATATTTGTTGTAATATATATTAAATATATATAACAATTGATTATATATAAATAATTTTATCGATGATATATAAATAGTTGAAATAAATATTAATTATATAAAACTAAAATGTATTCAGAATAAAAAAATCTTATATTAAAAGCATTTTCATTTATAATACTCCTGTAAAGGTACACCTGCTTGAAAGCTCCATAATTTAATTGTAAAGGGTGGATGCAATCGTACATAATAGAGTTACAGCTATTACGCTATCGATTTTACGGTCACGTGTCCATACACGTGGCTCTCACCGCCCGATGTCTGCTTCCTTTGCCGACGATAAGTTCACCATTATAAATTAAATATCTTCTTAAAATTTCATTATTCTTAAAATTTACTAATTATTTAAATATGGGACTTGAATAATTTACTATTCGCGTCATTCTCTAAGGATACTTACTAATCTACATTCCGAATTAAAAATAATATATGTAAATTTTGTGGAACAGGAAATTAATATTTAAGATATTTTTATTGTTGTATATTTACTATGCCGTACAGGACAAGGTAGAAGTCTAGAAGAAGAAGAAGACAGGGCTCACCTAACAATTTATTTTATCAGTGTTAAAGTTACATAGCTAAATGAAAATACAATTTATACTTATACAAAACAGTGAACCGAAATATTTTCTTGCCTCGCATAAATATTTCTAAAGTGAAATGTAATAATTAAATAATAAAAGTTTTATACAAATTACTATGTAAATCTTATTTACGAGTGCAAGTGAGCGACCCGATAAACGTCTTGACCTGTTTACTTAGGTACTTACTTACTTCCTAGTATTTAAGCATTACTAAAATTATAATTTTTTTTTTATTAAATGTAACTCGATTTACTAAATTATTATTTATACAATTTAAATATATGGCTTGTCATGGCGTACAACTGTAATACAAGCGTACAACTGTAACTGCGACAGGTTCGATAATCACTCAAAGAAAAGTAATATTTATAAACATTTTCATGTCCTTGCCAGAGTAAAGACTGAATACGGCGTCGAGTTCAAAACGTGCTGTTTTATCACAATATATCAAAATATACTTGTATTTAAGATTTAAAATTCTTTAGATTTGATTGTACACAGCTAAATTTAAAAATCATTTCATTAAAATAATTGCATTTAATATTGCGAACTTATAGGCAACGTACTCGTACATAGGAACATGCATAATTTATCTATTTCTCTAACTCTCTCAGCTTCACGCTATATCCCGCACTTGGCAGGGTAGGCAGAGGGTCTAGTCAAAATGAAGCTACTCACGAAAAATCAGCTGGTTAGTAATGAATGGTAAAAATAATCCAGGGATCCCGTACTATAAGAACCACCACCGATGAACAAAATTTTCGATAAAAGAAAACCACACTGATATCGGTTCATTCATTCACATAGGAAATATTCCATCGGCATTCATTCACATTTCCCATCGGGAAAAAAACAGTAGAAAAGGAAACATGTTTTCGCAATCGTTTAAGTTATTATGCTTTTATTGGTTTAATAGTTGTCAATTAAATTGTATTTACATTTAATAAATATTTAAATTTGGGTCATTGACTGATTTTCCGTTAATTTATTTAGGGTGTACACACAACTTTGCATCTTATCGGCGGGCTGCCTGACGCAAAAGAGGGTGAAAAGGAAACTTGGGAACCTAGTGTTGAGACATTCCGTTACACTTCCGTACCCCGGAAGATTTAAGGCATTGTGTGTTGAGTGGCGGAACTCAACGTCGCCCTTTGCCTTGTTAGAGTGAAAAAATGAAAACATTAAATTTTTAATTTGAAATATTAAGTATTTCGTTTCCTCGAGTGGGGATCGAAGCCACAGCCTGTCGTTTTGATATCGTTGGATTCTTTATTTTTAAGTAACAGCTTTTGTTTATGCGAGTATTATAATAGCAGCAGCAGCATTAAGCAGAGTTCGTGTGGTAATCTCTCTAAATCTATATGAAGTCCATCAATGAAATAATAAAAGTGTTAAATGTATCGTCTTATAAGAAACAATAATTTCTAACAAAATTTTAAGAAAAACAACTATTACGTAGAAATTAAAAAGAAAATATTAATAATAATAATAATAAACCCGTAGGGCAGCTTGTGGCGAGCTGTTGGGGAGTGGCGACCCCACGGACCTGAGTCCTCCAGAGGGGAATTGTAATCTATCCCCCGCCTCTGGCTTGCCTTTGTTGGCCGGCAGAGTGGAGCACAAGAGCTCGAAAGGGTGGAAGTGCTCAATCTGCGTAATAACGGGGAAACCCGCTCACGAGTTTCTCGTGATGGTGAAACCGGTGCACACCTCTCTACACCCTTAGCCGACCACGCCGATGTTGCGCCCGAGGCATTACGCCGCTTTGTGGGGGCCCATCTAGTGGGAGGCGAGTCACCGTCCGTCAAACATTCAATTTGAGACGTTGAAAAGGCGGACGTCCGATAGTCTCCTCCAATAGCCCAGTTCCCGATCCATCCAAACTAAATTCCATAGACCCAATTTAGTTTTTCATATTTTATATAGTTTCTACGCATTATCCGGAGACCATCTCTGGGCAATTACCTCTGGTTATTCAGAGATGGATCCCGGCTAATGCGTCACAGCAAATTATTTTAATATTCTCGAAGGGGCCTCTACGTGTTGGACCTGTGTCCCCATGCAAGCCTTCCAAAGGACCGGGTTCGGTTTTGAACCCGAGAACTTAAGCCGAGAAACATAATAATAATAATAGAGGCCTGTCGTGGCGCAGCGGCACAAGCGTGTGACTGTAACCGACAGGTTGTGGGTTCGATCCCAGTCGAGAAAATGAAATATTTAATATTTTCAAATTAAATATTTAATGTTTCATTTTATTCGCTCTGATAATGAAGCAAAGCGCGGCGTTGAGTTCCGCCACTCGCTCACTCACTCGTGCGGGATACCGCGTGAAGCTAATAATAAACGCGCAGGGCAGCTCTTGGCGGGCTGTTGGGGAGTGGCGACCCCACGGACCTGAGTCCTCTAGAGTGGAATTGTAATCTATCCCCCGTCTCTGGCTTGCCTTTATTGGCCGGCAGAATGGAGCGCAAGAGCTATATGCTCGATAGGGTGGAAGTGCTCAATCTGCGTAATAACGGGGAAACCCGCTCACGAATTTCTCGTGATGGACAAACCGGTACACACATCTCTACACCATTAGCCGACCACGCCGATGTTGCGCCCGAGGCATTACGCCGCTTTATGGGGGCCCATCTAGTGGGAGGCGAGTCACCCTCAGCCAATCATTCAATTGAGACGTTGAAAAGGCGGACGTCCGATACTCTCCTTCAATAGCCCAGTTCTCGATCCATCCAAACTAAATTCCATTGTCCAGTCCCAATTTAGTTTTTCATATTTTATATAGTTTCGTACATTATCCGGAGACCATCTCTGGGCAATTACCTCTGGTTACTCAGAGATGGATCCCGGCTAATGCGTCACAATAAATTATTTGAATATTCTCAAAGGGTCATCTACATGTTGGACCCGTGTCCCCACGTAAGCCTTCCAAAGGACCAGGTTCTTTTGAACTCGAGAACTTAAGCCGAGAAACATAATAATAAAAATACTTTATTGTACACCACATAACAAAGAAAAGCAAAAGAAACACAGTACAGTACAGCAGGCGACCTTATCGCTATCAGCGATCTCTGCCAGGAAACCTTAAGGTGTTCTTTTAGGTAAGGAGGAAGTTGAAGGATTAAACAGCACGCAATACAGAAGATGTAATACATGAGTATTCCTGCGAAGTCTAATAGGAAACCACTCGAGCTTTTTACGAAATTCCGAAATTCCGAAATATGGTCATATTTACGAAGATCAAATATAACTATACACAAAGATTTTGAAGTCGCTCAAGCATATTTAAATGCTCATCTCTAATATCGGAATAACTTGCATCAGAATAATCAAGAAAGGGTAGTTAAAGGGAGTTTGCCAGCACAATTTTAGTGCGTATTAGAAGGAAATTTCGCAATCTACAAAGTGAAGCAACAGTTCTAAACATCTTTCGACTAACTTCTCTTGTTCACTTGCGGATCCCATGACAAATATTCATCAAGTGTAATACCCATTTTTTTTAACTTTTTTTGCATAAACAATTGAAGTATCTTCAAGTATTATAGATTGTAAACTAAGTATATTTAATTTAGATAATAATCGACGGCTACCTATAACAAAAGATTGACTTTTGGCTGGATTTATTGAGAGACGGTAAAATTTGCACCACGCTAATAAGCGGGAGAGATCTTCGTCTATTAAGCCTTGCAATTGCTTGAGATAAATATGACAAAGATATCGTGACATAAATTTGAAGGTCGTCTCCATATACATGTGGTAAAGAGAAGATATTTGATGGTAAAGGTGGTAAAGAGAAGATATTTGATGGCAAATTTTATTCATGAAAACTGAAAATAAGATTGGAGACAACACGCCACCTTGTGGAACACCAACATTTACAGTAGACCAATCAAGACGAATTTTCCGTTCGGAGCCAAACCTGAGGAGATACGTTAAGAGAAACAAGAATGGCGAATATAGTATATCGTAGTCCATTGTATTACAGGCATTGCTAAAATCCAACAACACCATTAGAGTGACTATCTGATGATCCATACCTTTCCTAATGTCATAGATAGAGGAATTCAGAATAAACGCTAAAACAGGAGCTATGACGTCTATGAAAGGAATAATCATTTTACGACAAATGCAATCGGATCCAACAGAATTAGATTTTATAGATACAATCTCTCTCTACATCTCTTAACGTCACTTATAGAGAATTGACTAAATTTGTCTCTCGTACTCTTTCATTAAAAAAATTGAGTTGTGTCATACCAGACGTGATGCCTGGAAACGGAAAAGGAAACGGGAGTGTCTTAGGGAACGGACTGTCTAAACGCATCTTGTGCTTATGCGTCACAGGCATGTGTGAAAACGTGACAGATTGTGGGTTCGATCCACACTCGAGAAAATGATAGTATCAATATTTTGAAATTAATTTTTTAATGTTTTCATTTCTTCGCTCTGGTAACAAGGCAAAGCGCGGAGTTAAGTCCCGCCACTCAACGATATCATAAATCTGGAGAAAAGTGGGGAACGAAATGAAGTGTTCTAACACTAGTGTGATTTCCCTCTGCCTCCCTGCATGGGCGGGAGACTAGTGAAGCTGAAAAAATTAAATAGCTGTTTTCCGTCTACGTCATAGGCCTATTAAATTTCTAATATAGCAATAATAGTAAGACACCTAGTAATGCGATCACGTTATTATCAATGTGATGAGGAAGTAGGTAGTACCACGAGGTCTGGTGTGAATTTTATTATTAAAACGTGTTGACTGTCATGCTTTGTGACCAGTATTTCTATGTAGACAATAGCTCTTATCTACAAGTCATTTTGGAATTAATAACTTATTTAAATCACAAAATAAATTATAATCTTAAAATTACTTTAAAAATATTACCATTTATATATTGCTTATTTTTTATACACATTCTTTTATCTTTCAACTAGAAATCGTATAAAAATTGAGTGAAGCAAGACTCGAAACATGCAAGAGATGACCCATTTTTTCAGACCTTAATGCGAAACAACACTAAATATATAAAAAAACATTACTTTTTTATCGTTTTTCTGCTTATAATATAAAGGTAATTAAAATATTTCATAAATAATTTAGTATTTTATTTAAATAATTAGTATAATTTTCAACAGCATTTATCCATCGTGTAGTAGTTACTTAACTATTCGTATCTGTCGTTAGCTGTCATTGTGGGATGTAGGATTAAAACACGTGACTCTTGATTAATCATCCTAGTTCTATTTAAATGTCAAATCAAAAATAATCAAACTATTGAATGATTAAATATCTGTAGTAAGTTTGAGGCCTGTCGTGGCGCAGCAGCAGAAACGTGTGACTGTAAAAGACAGGTTCCTGGGTTCTATCCCCACTTAAAGAAATGAAATATGTAATAATTTCATTCATCATTACAGCTTGACGTTCCGCTCTAGTCTCCAATTAAAATTAATGCAAGTTATTATTTCAGTATTTTAAATTATTGTGCAAAAACATTTCATACTTCAAATTAGAATTTAATTAAATGCTTATATTATAATTATTATAAATGTTTTCTATTAAAAGTATTGATATTAAATAAATTAATTCTATACAAACAGGCCAATGAATATTGAAACACGTGACAGGAGGTCGATGCTTCCGAGAGATACAGATTGCGGCTAGCGTCGATACGCCACCGCAAACTACATACAATTTATGCTATAGCTATTTACTATTATGATTTGTCACTCATAACCGTAAATTCTCATTCTCAAGTAACATTTCTTTATTTCTCATTTCTCTTCAAGGAATAAAATATATACATTACTTTTTAAAATATTAGTAATAAGCTTGTTTATGTAATATTGTAATTTCGTGGTCAAGTTGTGGCGCAGCGGCGCAAGCTTGTGACTGTAACCGACAGGTTCTGGGTTAAAGTGGGGAACGGAGTGTCTTAACACTAGGTTCCCGGGTTTCCTCTGCCTACCCTGCCTCGTGCGGGATACAGCGTGAAGCTAAGTAAGAAAGAAAGAAAAAACAGAATTATTGTGCTTACGTTAGGGACGAAAATGGTAAGTAGCTACCTATGTTTTATAGAAACTTATTTTTTGAACTCGTGAATGATAATTAAGCTTAACAATATTTTTTGAGTAAATAGAACTTTTTGTTATTCGCAAATTGTGTAAAGAATATTATTTTAAATTGCAAATCAAAACTGATACGAGGCCTGTCGTGGCGTGCAATCGTCGTAGTCGTCATTTCTATCTACCCAACTACATGTGGAAAAAATCACAATGTGGAAAAAAAAGAATTAAATACATTTTACCTTTTCAATATCGAAGATATTATTTTTACTACTAGAAAGAAGGACGATATTTGAAATTTAAAAATACATCTTATCGATAAATCTTTAAACAGGAGATGTTCTATATGTGATATAAAGTTATCTTACACAAGTTACAACTGGAACCTGATGAAAAGACTGTTATAAGGTCACGCGAAACACGTGATAGCAGGTCATCGCTTTCCAATGACACCAAATGAGGTCAGTCGCAGCCATTTAAAAAAAAACCGGTTAAGACCAAGTCGAATTGTCACACTCGGTGCGTTGTTCCGTACTAATTTCTGTATTGGTCAACGGAAAGTACAGCTTGCAAAAGTTGAAAAATATAAGTTGCAGTTACAATTTATTATAAGCTCATAATAGTTTTTATGTGTAATAATAATATAATTTAGTTTTCCCAACATTTTTGTAGGTCGGCGGGAACACGCAGCATATAAAAACAATTACTTATCTTTTAATTGCGTTGCGATTTATTTATATTAATTTCAGATTGATCTCTACGTGATTTCGATACTACGGATAGAGGGACAACAAAGTATCATATATATCCTATAAGGGTTCCGTTTTTACCTTTACGAAACACTAAAAAGAAGTAAAGATATAATTATAACGTGGTTTTAAATTAAGTTTGAAGGAGTTTTTATTTACAAAACATTTTTGCCTTTTACTTATTCTAATAATTTCTTAGCTAGGCGTTTTGTGTTATGTTTTATTATGCAACATATTATTTTTTATGCTTAATCTGAAAATAGTGAAGTAAACTTTCATTAACATCTTTGTAAATAAAAAAAACCGTAAATTAAAAAAATACACAAGATATATAATTATACTAACTTTTCTGCTATATATTTTGGTAAAATTTTAGGAACATTAAATGTAAAATTAAAAAGTAAATAAAAATAACTCGGGTGTACTTAAAAATAGAAAACATTTTATAAGTCGCGTACAGCTTGGAAACAAAACTTTTAATCTACTTTTATGATTACTTTATAAATAAATACTTTATAAGGATGTTTTCTACAATGTTTAAATATAAATACAATAGAGACAAAACAACAAAAATATATATTTTTCATATAATCTAAATAAAAAAAAAATCCTTAAATTAATACCGAATAAAAATTAACATAGTACAGTAGTTAACCAGAGGTATAATCTACTTAAAACTATTACATACACTACTGACCAGTGACCACTATCTATGCCAAACACGTGACCGGAGCACGTGGCTACTGGCATAGAAATTTTTGCACGCTGCATATAACGGCTTATTTTAAAATTTAAATTAACATAACTTGTATTGCGTTGTTGTTCAAATAAAAGCCAAATTAATTCGAAAATATATTTTCAGTCTAACCTTTCAATCGCAAACAGTAGAATATTTGAATATGAGAATTAGAATATATTGAAATATTAAAGTTATACTTGAAATAATGTTTGTTATAAATATTATTATTAAAATACCACGTCTATACTTAATATTTACACTTGCGTAAATAATGTATGTCAAATGTTTCATAATTTGTAGGATCACTTTGATGTCCATCTGTCGGTGTGCCTGTCCGTCTATCAAGATCATTTTTCCCAAAAACCTTTGAAAAAAATCAAAATAAAATTTAACTTCCAAGTCAACGCAACGCAATCAAAAATATGTTTACATTTAACTTTTGCTACATGTTACATAACATTTGTTATTTAATCGATGGTACTTCTCGTTCATGTAGAATTACTAAAGTTTAGCAAATAGTTCAACATATAGTAAATAGAAGGGAAAATATCCTAAAAATGTAAAATGATAGATGTCACTGAAAAAAATTAATATCCGTAGTTTATTTAATTTAATACAACATTAGTCCAGCTCATTGCATGGTAGGCAGAGGCAATCACATGACTATTAGTTCAAACTGCAGTATTTCAACATTTTGAAGTTCTAGGTACTAGGTTGAGTGTTCTTGGTTTGAGGCCTGTCGTGGCGCAGCGGCACAAGAGTGTGACTGTAACCGACAGGTTCTGGGTTCGATTCCCAGTCGAGGAAATGAAATATTTAATATTTTCAATTTGAATATTTAATGTTTCATTTCTTCGCTCTGGTAATAAGGCAAAACGCGGCGTTGAGTTCCGCCACTCAACACGCAATGCCTCAAATTCGGCGGAAAGTGGGGAACGGAAGTGGAACGGATGTGTCATAACACTAAGTTTCACTTCCGTTCCCTCTGCCTACCCTGCCTAGTGCGGGATACAGCGTGAAGCTGAAAAAAAGAAAAAGAAGTTCTAGGTCTATTTGACATACAATCATAAAATTAATGGGTAGCCCCCGGTGGAAGAGCCCTGCTCACACTTGATCGAATTTTCTATTTACGTTGCTTTATAGCTATTTAACAGTATTGCCACTAACTGTGAACACGTGATAGCCGCACACGTGTAGCAATGACATAATGAACCTATTCAAATACGCCGTGCGATACGGCTATATCTGTGCATCTATCAAAATAATAGTTCTACACCTACTACATAGATAAAGTTTTTAAAAGTAAACACTATAAGATATTATGTTACTTAACTTATTAAAGTTTAAGATTTCAACTTACATAGTAAAATAAAAACTAGTTATATCCGACCTTGAGACCAGTGTAGAGTAATATTCCTTTGCAGTGTGCAGGTGTATACAAACTTGATTGTGACCGTGGCTTAACATATATAGGTCAAACAAAGAGAAGTATCGGTATTAGAGTGAAGGAACATATCTCCGATGTCAGGAATATGCATGCCCATGTATCAAAGTCAGCTGTGTGTGAGCATACATCGAACAAATTCAACCACTACATCAGGTTTGATAAACCCCACATACTCGCTAGGGAGAATAGATTTATCCTTGAATAATCCGCGAGGCTATTGAAATACAAAAACATCCTAATTTCAACAGAGAAGATGGTTGGAAACTTTCTACCACCTGGAACCCACTATTAAAAAAATTAAAGTCTCAAGCAGACAGCACCAGACGACCAGATACAGTAAGCTTATTTTACAAGAATCCAGGGCAGTACGGAATCAAGGCAATTAAGGAATCGTTGGCGGTAGTTTGATATAATAATTATATCAAATGACAGACAAATGCCACCACAGTCTACCAGTGACCACGGACTACTGTAAGTGTAAAGTGTTCGAAACGTCGGGTTTTTCAAAATTTTCAATATACGCGATTAATCCGGTTAAAACTGTTTCATTTAAAATAGTTATCGGATATAACGTTGTTGTAAGCACTATAAAAATTGTACAACTTTTATATTGAAACGTGAAAGTGAAAGTAAGGTTTTGCTCTACCTAATTTCACAGAAAATAAGTAGATAAATATGAGCAAGAAATAAAAATGTTGATTAGCTAGAAGATAAATGATATATAATAAAGATAAATAATACGTGATAATATATCTTCTATCTATTATTAATATATCTTCTATTTATTTTCCATAATTTACAAAAAAATGCAGCAATAGCTGTTTAACTGGAAGATTTTGTTAGATATTTAAAATTCCGATATGAAAACACTTACGCATGTTGATTCACGTGACATTTATTTTAGGCATGTTTTTTGTTTTAAAAAAATAAAATGACAGCAGACACTTTTACAAGCAGAGTTTATTTTTAATTCTTAGTTTTAAATAAATGCGGTCGAAGCCCCGTTGAAACATATAGGTAAGAATCTGATAGTATTTTTATTTTTTTACTTTATCAGATCTGAAAAGAATCAGCATAAGTAAATGAACAAGACTTATTAAAAATATTAAGTCACCAATTATTTTTATTGGCAGTGGCATCTCTGAAATAGGCTGCAGTCAATACATATTCAGTCCCAAGAGGTGTTATTGATTGTATAAAAAACAATAGACCACAAAACTATGGAGTTTTTTTCAACATTTATACATTATTTTCATTTTCATTGCAGTATGAATAATAAACACAAACAAACAAATTAGATAAGGACGGTGCTTATCATAGCTTTACGTAGGTGCGCAGTTTTAGGTATCTATGTAATTAAAAATATATAATATTAATATGATAAACGGTTATGAGCTGCCCACGTGCTCATTATCTATACATATAAGGAAAATAAAATAGTCTGCTTTAATAAGCAGACTATTTTGACAAATAATTTTCATCATAACTGCGTTTTTCATGAGCTTACTTACAGTTTTTTTCAAAGAAAAAGAACCCGTCAGTGGCAAATATTATATTATTATTTATTATACACCATAAAAATTGGCAACTTTAAGTTTGCAGTCATTCACTTATTGTGTATGAAGTGGAGCTCAATTATAAGATTGTAATGCTGCCCCAAGGGAATATAGGTCTCAATATTTGATTTTAATTCGTGCCGATTTTCACTATAAAATTTTGATTACGCAACATATAGCAAAATCAGCTTTTAATTGCGTTTTAATTATATCGAAGAACTTTATATTTGATATTATTTTGAGGCTTATCAAGCTTAAAATGAATTGACTTGACAGACGGGCAACAAAGTGAACTTATAAAAAAATTGATTTCGCCTTTTAACATCACATGGATCACATCGCTTTGCACCACATTATGGACCTACCCTTAATTACCCTTTACTTACCTTCTGAAATTTGATCGGGTGGCTTGATTTGAAAAGATCACTCTTAGTAATAACGGCACCTCATCAATTGTGTAATAAAGACTTCTTATTGTCTGAATAATATTATATAAATATTATTATCGGGGTCGTTGGTATACCAAATAAAACAAAACAATATGTTACAAAAAAAACATTTTTTTTTAATAATGACTAACCATATTTTGATTTCATCTTTTTATTATAATTAAATCATAGCTTTAATATTTTTACGCTTAATAAGTACTATTAAATATTTTGATAAGATTGATAGATGATATCCAATGCTTTATTTACTTCCACATGTTGTGTTATCAGCGACCACAACACGTGAATGACTGATAACGCATAAATATTCTATTGGACCCATAAAAAGACACGTGACAATGTATGTTTAATTCGTCACGAGGTTTACTTTGGTTTTTCGAGTAGCAGATATTTTCGTTATGTTCGCTTATGGAAGAGTAGACAGAGGGAGTCTAAGACACTACATTTTCCGGCTGCAAAGACTGCTCGATGAATAAGGTAACCCAACACAAACCTTCGCCTTTTTGAAAGAGCGAGAAAATAGAAATAATTAATAATACGTTTACAGTCGCACATGTGCAGTTTTTAATGTAAATTATTTTCATTTAAGACTATATAATTGCAGTTTGCAGCAAGATTAAAAGATATAACTAAGGGGCTAGAGACTTCTTCTGAATTCCATGATAATGGTTTCTCGTTATCTCTTACATTTGGGATTTTATTTTCATTTTATTAAAAAAACCAGTCGAGTGCTAGTCGAACTCGCCCACCAGTTTCAAACCAATTTCAGGACTTTAATTATGCGTGAAATAAAGTACAAATATAACTTTGGAATGTTATATTGTCTATGAAATATATATATTTTTTTTATTTTTTCAGATTTTTCCATTATTTTTACAGTTATCTCTCATTATCGCTTTTTAAATTTAAATTTAAATTTTTTTGTTCAAAGGTGGAATAACACTTAAAAAATAGTAAAAATGTATCACCAGATCAAATTGTTAAAGTGCTCAAAAGTCTTAATTTGAAAAAATGGCTGATTTATTGGGCGTGTCTGTTGTATGCTTGAAGTGCTTGATATTATTATTCCTTCTCAGCAGAACTGCCAGTGGTACCGAAATGTTCATTCGCCTACTACTGTCAGCACTATTTTTTATATTATATAATTTTTCCGCACTATATCGATATATATATCGATGGATTAGTTGAGCTATATCGAGTAATATATAGTTAAGCTATATGGATTAGTTAAGCTATATCGAGTTTAATCACAATATTACATTGCAGTTGTGTCACGTCCAATTTCACTTACAATTACATACCTACTCGTACATATCTGTTTGTTCTGTATACGATATACAATATTTTGGTATTACAATATATTGTTATTTAAATATTTTGTTAAGTTTTTCTGACAATTTACCAAATAATATTTTAAAATTACTAGCTATAATATAATAAACAATTTTGAAACAACAGTGGAGAATTTTATAATATCTAGAGCTAATGTTGTTTGAATTAATTTGCCAATTTTATTTACTTTTGCAAACTATTATTAGATATAGTACAAAAGTTTGACCTTCATTGTCCTCCGTTTTATTATATAAAAATAGATATTTTTGTCTTTTACTTTAAACAAGGAGAATGTTTAAAGTTTAATAAATTTAGAATGAATCACTCATATATACAACGATCACACGGTAATGATACTCGTAGTCCCGTGGCTATGTCAATACCTACAATATTAAAACGACACGCGGCTTTATTTATTACGCTAGGCTTGTGATTATTTAAAAAAGATTATTCAAAAAAATTCATTTCCGAATAAAGTGTGTGAACCCGATTTGTCAATCTATTCTATAATAATTAACTAGTTTCAAAGTATGTCAGTACGAGCGTTAGCAGATTTTATCTTTTGGAACAGTAGAATTTTAAGGAAAAAGGCGAGCCCCAAAAGCGAGGCAAAAAATAAATAATCAGTTTAAATTATTATTTATCAATTTATTTGAGTTTTAAATAAGTATGTTCCAATGGTGTCGATTTATCACAACTAAATTGATTTACCCTGTAAGGTACCGCGGCTAAGTCGCCACAGTAGTTATAACTTATACATAATTAACGAGTATACTTATTTACATTGCTATAAAATTTATAATAACTACATCAAAAATAAGTAAAAAATATTTTTTGACTATTTGCCTGTTCGTCTGATGAATAAGCATTAAAGTCCAGTGAACTAAAATTTTGTGATGAGCAATTTGTGTCGTATATGGAAATAGAATGGACAATTGCCATAAAGTCCACGCCAACAAAGTTACGGTAAGCCACTACTGGGAATTAAAATAAATGAATAGTTTTTAAAATAGATAGTACTATAAAATATTTATTGTTGACTCGACCGACCTCGACATACATGACCGGTGAAGTGATCATAATTTTATACTAAAGCCTATAGCAGAACGATAACATTAAGATTTTACTATAAGTATAAATTATATTTGATTGTCTATAAAAAATCCTTACTCGCTCACTCAAGTTCTCGCTGTATCTCGCGTTTGGCAGGGTAGGCAGAGAGAACTTGTGAACCTAGTGTTAAGACACTGCGTTTCATTTCCGTTCCTTACTTTCCGCCTAATTGTGGCGGCCGCCTAAAAGTGGGTTATAGAAGTTTTATTAGACATTTCACCTGCCGACCAAATAAAAGAATACGTTTATCTACAACCCTTTATAGCTAATAAAAACATCTACATTTAGCTATATATTGAAGTTAACATTTATCTATATATACCTTTATAATATCAAAGCTCCAGCACACAAAAATATAACATATAACATATAGTTAATGAATCCATAGCTATTTATATAGTCACAATCATCTGTGTTCTTGCCGTCAACAAGGACGAAGTGCAAAAAATTAACATAGTAATTCTAATATTACAATATCTACAAATCAAATGCGAAGACAGATTAGCTAACTATCTGTAGGCTAAGTGGCAAGCGTATTGGTGTCATGGGCTGATGACACGTGCTCGCGTCGCGTGTATCCCGACCTAGATACGGAGCCAATAATTACAGCTTACTTAGTCATTTGAGCTGATACGTGCAGTCATTTATTTAATTTGCAATATTTTTATTTATGTATAATGTTATCGTGGAGCAAACCTAACGGTTGTGGATTCAATTCCCACTAGGATGAATGAAATATTTTCATCTCCTCCCTCTGGTAACCCGACCGTTGAGTTCCTTGACTCACCACGTAATGCCTTACAACACTGTCGCTTCAAAATGGTTCATCAAAGCTTCGTCGACTATCAGGCGGAAATCGGTTATTAATACACTTCCATTAGGACAGTATCGATCTCCACGTTAAGTTATTGCTCCACTTGAAGGTGGAGACCAGACTTGAGACCGGACTTTATGATTATAAAGCATAGTAAATACAAAGTCACTGATACATGAAATCGTTCTAGACATTGCTGCCAAATCTCAAATTGCATTAAGCGTATCATTTACTTTAATAAAACAAAATATATATTTTGTTGACATCAATATCTTTCAACTCACGTATATATTAGATATATTCCTGCGCTATAACAACATTTAGTCCGGTCGATAAAGCCCAAAAATAAGGATAACCTTGAATTATTTCCCATGGATCCCATGCCTGCAAAAATAATTATTCAAGTTCAAAGAGAGCAAATAGTAGGTTTTTTTAGATTTTCAAAACAAAATGCAAATTCAAAACAAAATGCAAATTTAAAACAAAATACAAATTTAAAACGGTTAGTTTTATGATAAAATATGTCAGACAAAAATTGTAAATCATGCAATTATCTACAAAAATAGTCGTCTAACCTAACCTAACTAAATATGCAACTATTTTTATGGTGTCGTCTTTTATGTATCTACAAAAACGAATGTGTATGGTGAATTCCTAGAACGTACTTCGAAGGCAACACTAGAGGAATTCTAATCAATTTAAACAAATCAAAAGTGCAATGACGAGTAAATTGGAATTTCCCTAAAAAATCACAGTTTTATTTCATTATATCAAAAAATTAAACATGCCCCCTGTTATACTTTTTTTCTTCCTGTAAATTGAACCTGATAATAACAAAACATCGTTCAATAATGTATCATACTTCAAGAGTACATACATTATTCATGACAACGTGGGCACGGGACCTTCACAAGTGCGAAACATCAGCTTAAATATAAGCTATACAATTTTAACTTTACTTCATTTTTAATAACTAATAATTATGTTAATGTGTGAATATGTTTAAAAAAGAAATAATACATAAATGACCACCAGGTTAAGAAAATATTTATTCTTACTGATGGAAAACAATTGTTTATTCAATATTCAATATTTAAAAATAGCCCGAATTATACTAATTTTATTAGTTAAGATAACAATGTTATATAGTATCTGCTTTTAGGTTGAAAATTCTGCAGCGCGGGGTTTATGATGAAAAAAATCTGAACTCGTCTCCACTCATCAACAGAAATCACCTATCCTGGGATCTAGCCAACACAAGGCATCAATCATAGCCAACAAGACCAAGATTAAGGATATGCATGGTGGCCTGCGAGCGTTTTAGGAAGGATATTGGATAGTAAAAATAATACAACTGTCGGAATCATTAATATTAACACAATATAACAATATAAGTTTGCCCATACGGTCAATTCGTCCAAGTTATTACAGTCATTCGTGGCGACCCGCATTAAGGCAAAATCACCGACCTTAAGTGGCGGCTTTACCATTATCGAAACAGTTTTATCATTAAGGGATCGCTCGGCCATCCGTTTTTTAGCAAGCAGTTTCCTATAAGTTGTCGGTCAGTTCGTCGTCGTAAATTTGCAATATAACGGAAGGTGAGAAACATCTTTTTCCTAACAATATTTCCATTACACTTTTACCGGTAGTCTTTGTAAATATGCAATTTATAGCCAATTGTAATTCTTGTAATACTGCGTATAAAGCATATGAAATTCAACAACAAATATGTTGTCATTTACAACTTTCCTTATCAGCTTAACCTGCGCCTTATGCTTTCTAGCCCCCATTGCCGCACTACAATTTATTGAATCCCATATCCCATTGACGACTTTAGATTTACATGTTTTTACAGAAATTCTATCTCTTCAAAATAATGTCTCGAATATATCAAACCCTGCTGTACCGATTCGGAAGTTACCAAAATATCGATATAAACTCGTGCTATAATTTCCTTACAATCATCTATGACGGGTTTTCTCGACGAAATATATTGCCAGAAAAACACCGTAAAAAACTAATTACGAGCTTTGCACAATCTTTTCAATTCTATCAATTTGATCCACTGTAAAAAGTAAAGAATAATATCTCTTATTGTATTTGAATTAACTCGCAATAATAAACAAAGTCAATGCATACCGTTCTTTTTCGTAACTAATTATTTAGGGCTTCTGACTGGAGAAGTCTTAAATCTCTAACTACCTCCCTAACTTACTCACGTTTTACAGGAGACTAACAATAAGGCCGACCCCATACAATTTTATCAGGATTTTTTTATATGCAATACACAACTACCATTAATTAATGATACTATAGATTTTGTTATTTGATATCGAAGCGAGTTTACGCCATATTAGACGCCACATTCACTGATAATAATTTCACGACTAATAGATATATTATCTTCACTGATAGTTACGCTATTTTAAGATATTAAAGCCAATTACAATATCAAATCGAGTTTCATAGTGTTCGCTTTAAGCTTATATTATCAATTTCAACAATAGTTATTATGCGTTTTTTTTTTATATAATCTCTATAAATTAGCAATATTTTTGTTTTTCGTTTGAAAAAAGTTCAAAAAATTGGCCCCAGATAATTTTATAGTTTTTGTAGCAATCATTAAATTAATAGTAATGCAATTTAAACGAGTTGATAAACATGAGGCCTGTCGTGGCGCAGCGGCACAAGCGTATGACTGTAACCGACAGGTTCTGGGTTCGATCCCCAGTCGAGGAAATAAAATATTTATTATTTTAAATTTAAATATTTAATGTTTCATTTCTTCGCTCTTGTAATAAGGCAAAGCGCGGCGTTGAATTCCGCCACTCAACACGCAATGCCTCAAATTCGGCGGAAAGTGGGGAACGGAAATGGAATGGAGTGTCTTAACACTAGGTTCCCGGGTTCCCTCTGTCTACCCTGCCTCATGCGGGTACAGCGTGAAGCTATAAAAAAAAAGTATAAAATATTTTTCAACAAACATTACACATAATGATTTGCGTGTTATACATAGGCACACATAGCAATTAATTAATAATTTGAATTTAAAAAAAAAATAACTGGTAATGGAACTTCTTAGATATTGCTAAATTTTAAAATCACGAAACAGATCGACCTGTTTCGATCTAGATACATCGTATTCGATAATGTTTATAAAGTGTGTAAACAATTTGTGATCTCAATGATAAATGTATGTACTTACATATATGTATGTGAGTGCGACATTATAACAACGTGAGGCGTGGTCAGCCATGTGCACTTCCGAATCGTGGCCACAACGTGACTTAGGGTTCCCAACACGGTACCTATAGTAAACAATAATGATTAATATGCACTATTTTCCACATTTAAATTTTTATATAAATAGGGAAATCATATTTTTTTTATGTTACATGTGTATATTCACTAGAAGATAACGCTTCACAGATTGTTTTTCTCCTTGTGAATTAAGAGAAAAGAGAGCATGAGATCTAAAAAAAAAAATCGAATAAATATTAGACAAGTACATATTATTAGTGGATACGACAGTCTAATTCGGGTGGTCAGCTCAGAACGGAATGCGTTGAGCTCATTCTACTTCTTCCGATACGTGCGGGTAATGCGCAAAGTTTACGGCAATCTACGGTATTACACAAATTAGAAACCGATAACAAATAATTATCAATATATATTTTGTATTATTTTGTCACCCCTAAAAATCGTACTACAAACACATTTTTTTCTAAAAGGATTTAAATTTGTAATGTTGTCGCATCATAACAATTCCGACGCGCAACGTGCTAAAGGATCTCTCAAAATACCAAAAATTTCCAATAGGCTGTAACCTTATTTTAATATTATTCATATGCACTTTATTTTCCTCTTCATCACTCAATGTCAAGCTGAATATATTATAGAACAATGTTAAATTGGTGGAGATCGAATTTCTTCCTGAATTAGAGAGATGGCGTACAGTTTTTGAGCATTACCAGTAATTAGTACAGTAAAATATAGTATATAATAAAAATCGTAAAATATCGTATATAATAAAATTAAATAATAATTACCTTTATATGTTATCTATATCTGTACATGGAAGATATATTAAAAAATATTTTATAAGGGAACTTTCGTAATGTGTATTACATCCAAAATAGTGATATTTAAAATTTTATCTTATTTTATTTTAATCCTTTGATAAAAAAAGTTACGAAAATTTCTAGTTTGACAAAATTGCTGCAATTTTTTTAATTATTTATCTGAAATAATAGTATTTTATGTATCTAATTATTTAATTTACAAAATAATATTTTTTATTGTCTTACATTTTTACAACTTTATTGAAACAAGAAAGTTTTATTAAAATTAAAAAATTAAATAGTGCCATTCAAGCTGGCGAAGTCGCGGGCGTGTCGCTAGTATATAATATATACCTATTATTTTAAATACTGAAAGAGATTATAATATGAGCTTCGGTTAAACTGTGTTCTTTTTAAAACTAAAACAAAGGTCTGAGTGTCCTTGTTCTATTTCGGGCAATATTGCGAAGTAGGCACATAGATAATATTAGCCTATTTATAACCGATAGTTGTAAACTTGGATAAGCAAACTTAAGATCATACATTCTATTTCGAACTTGTACACGTGTTGTAAGGATATGTACAACATTCTTATGTATGGAAAAATATACGTTAACAATTTTTTTATATTATTCTTCAGTTTTTAAAGCCGTTATTGCGCAGTGGTAAATTATGTGAGTGTGAACGTCTTGCGGTTGTAGATTCAATTCCCACTCGAGAGAAAGTCTTAAGTAGGAAATGGAATGTCTTAATACTAGGTTCCTTTTGCCTACCCTGAAAAAGGTATCTACTATGTATACTATTTAAAGCCAATACATGTTGAGTTATGGTGATTTACGCTGTACATTTTAGAGAACATCACTTAGTGATAGGCATGTTATTTTTAATATTATATATCAAATATTATTATTCATACATTTCAACTAATATTTATGTTTTTCGTTTATATTGCATGTAGAGCAAGTGGGGAACGGAGTGTCTCAACATACGGTTCCCATGTTCCCTCTGCCTTCCCTGCCATGTCAATTTAATATTTTATAAGTTATTTTATAAGAGTAGAGTTACAATACAAACAGAACATTGCACTGTAGCTTGGCCTATTTTCACATACTAGGTCAATTGATTTATCTTCATGTACTTACAAAGGATAATGACTCCAATAACCGTGAAGCAACAGTAATCGATTCTTTTTTCACTTCCAAAAATAAGGATATAAAGTATAAACTCTTTATAACGAAACTCAAAATACTGCGTATTTTTTGTCGTTATAGAGAATTGTCGTTATATGGAGTGAACAATCAATATGTGGGTTTCAACGCAAACCAACCAAGTTGTGCTCTCTTCTGCATTATAGGGAATTTATCGTTATAAAAGATAATGTTATAAAGGAAAAAGTGTTTACACTGTATTTTTATCTGTATATAATTTTTATATGTATGTATATATGTATAATTTTTATCAGTATATAATTTTTAATAATAGACTATTCAATAGTTCTCTAGAACAAACAGCAAAGGTCATTATGACAAATTTACAGCTGAATAATTATATAAATATTTCTAATATAACATTGATTTAAAAACTAACATTTTATATTTCTGCCTCAATCTATTAATATTAAATATTGTCTCCAATTGGAGATTTTCTCTACTTTTGGTTACTACATGTTAAAGCTATTTGAACATATTTTCAGGTCACCAAAAATGTTTTGTAACTTAAAATTTATTTTATTTACTTATTTATTTGAATCCTTTATTGCACACAATATAAAATATTCAGTCTCGTCACGCATTATCTTTATTCGTAGTTACTGTTTCAAGTTTTATATATTTTTCAAATGTGTAATGAAAATATGCCTCAAGGTATCGACTACGGTGGTATTACCCCGTATAGTTACATATATCATATATTTCTTTAAGATGTTTGTATAAAAGCTTAAGAATAACAGAATTTTTTATCAGGAAATATTTTTTGATTAAATGTTGGCTATGGATAAAATTTTTGTATGTGTTACTGATAAATATCTACTGATTACTCCAGGTTATTTTAGACACATTCAGAACTATTACGATATTATTGTGGGTAACTATTAAAGATATCTCATTTGAATAATATAGCCGTGTGATTCCGGCTTAGAATAGGATCACCCTGGTACTGATGGTGTCGTAAGAGGCGACTAAAGTACGTGTGGGAAAATCACGTTGTCAGTAATGGCAACACGCATGGGCAGACTCGGCCGGATTGTTACCACCCCTGGCATTTGAAATCGGCGTTAAGTAGTGGCTTTGGTCGCTGCGTTTCGCATTAAGTAATGCCGGGCCCCGGTGCCCATGCACTTTAAAAGACGGCAACGCTCCTGTAGCTCCTCTGGAGTTTCACGGGGTGATCACTTACCATCAGGTGACCGCCGCAGCTTGTTAGCCGTTTTTCCCATAAAAAAATTGTATTGTATGACTTTTACGAAACCAAATGAGTGTCACGATATTGACATGATAAATAACGGTGGACTTAAACTATAAACATTTAGTAGTTAATCTGTCTCACATTACTTAGAGTTGGTCTGGTCACGTTGAAATCCACGCTGTCATGCCACCACTAACGTGCCGTAGATTAACTTAGCTGTGTAAAAATATATTTTGTTATTACATTCACATAGCATTTTATCTTGTACAATATAAAAGTAGCAACCGTATATTTATGTATAGTTAAACCAGAAATAGAATAAACCATAAAATTCTGTCTGTTTATCTGTTTCTCTTTTGTATGCGCTAGTCTCAGAAACCGCTAAGCAAATTTAAATGCAGTTTTCACTATTATATTATAGCGACCATCCATCAACATTTCGGATTTGATTTAAATCTGTTGATAAATAAAAAAAGTTTTCGTCAATTTCAAACAATAAAACAAAATATATTATTTAGCTGAAGTTTTAGTTTTTAATGTATGGATTTGTCTCAAAAGTAATAATTTTGCGAGAACAAGAAATTAATTGAAATTATGAAATATAATATATAGTGTCAATTAAGCGGCCGAAGGTGCGAGCGGGACGTTAATTATTAAAAAATGGCTTAAAAAAATGGCTGTGTTGGATATTTATTATTTTTGTAAGTATATGTAGTTTTCACAAGTCTAATTTCTTCAAATACGAAGATTTTTACGTAAAAAATCCATTGAAGTAATTATTTATATAAATAATGCATAACGCCTAACTATTTCGAATACATATCTTAAATTATTTGTTTTTACAATAATTATCACTTACAACGATAAGTTAGGTAATCAATTAGTTCTTGTTGCTGTCATTACTACAATATACATAATTTGTGATGATAACTGCTATTAAAAAATTGCGATTGTATTTCACATTTTTTTAATAGAGGTTTATTTAAATTCGTTTCATCGTAGAAAGTAGAAATATCAAACAAATATATTTATTTGTTTGGTAGGTAGGTACTATATTTATTACCTATTAGCCGTATTAACCATATGAAACATGATTTTAAAATATTTTGGATTTAGCTTTAAATTTTTTCGTAATCACCAATGACTACAAATAACAGCAGTGACCTTATATGGATTGGCCAACGAGACCCTTTGAACTCAGATACTTCCTAAAGCAGGTACTGGAATCAGTTTGCAGCCGCCCGGTAAGGCCCAAATGCGCCCAAGACACAGTGCACAAGCGCGTGACTGTCAACGATAGGTTGTGGGTCTGATCCCCACTTGAGGAAATGAAATATTTAATTATAATAATTGAAATATTTAATTATAATATTTTCAAACTAAATATTTAATGTTTTCATTTCTTCGCTCTGGTAAGAAGGCAAAGCACGGCGTTGAGTTCCACCACTCAACACGCAATGTGAAATTCGGAAAGTGGGGAACGGAAGTGGAACGGAATGTCTTAACGTTAGGTTCAAAAGTTTCCTCTTACCTAACCTACCCTGCCATGTGAGGGATACAGCTTCAAGCTGAGTGTTCATTCAATAAAATTTACTACACTATAAATACAGATATTTACAAGTAGATAACAGTCTTACGTAGGTACTAAGCAAACATCTCCAAGCGTATACTAATTGTACATCGAGCATGTTTGTGTACATGAATTATGGCAATCGCGATTTATCACCTGCCTTCGATCTGACTGCTTCGCCTGCCTAAATATTTATCTGGGTAGTCAAATTGTAAAAATATTAAGGGATTTATTAATAGAAAATTGAATAAATATATTCAACTAGTAACCCTCTCGGTACTTCATCCGCTTTAATTAAACGATTATTTATGTAAAAAAAAAACTACATTTTAATATAACTACTTACGTTTGATATAATATATATGATTGCAGTACACTTTTACTTATTTGAGTAACATTATTGTATATTTCCATAAAGTTTTTTTTTTAATTTCCTATAAAATGTCACGCCACTCAACAATATAAAAACTATTGAAGCGGTCTTAAATAATAAATAATGTATTTATTATTTAAGACCGCTTCAATAGTTTTTAACATATTTTTAACATAAAAACTATTGAAGCGGTCTTAAATAATAAATAATGTATTTATTATTTAAGACCGCTTCAATAGTTTTTATGTTGTTGAGTGGCGAAAGTCGCCGCTCTTTATGCTCAGAGCGAGAAAAATGAAAATATTAAATATTTCATTTCTTGAAGTAGGAATAGAATGATCTAAAACCTGTCAATTTTACAAAAAGATAGGATTTATATTTTTTAAATTATATATTTATAACGTAAGTGCACTTTATTACTTACTTAATATGCGTCAGTTGTTCCATACAGACATTTAATATCAATTTTTATCAACTGTCTCACTAACTCACAATCAGAATTTGTCTTCCAAATTTATTGTAATAATTTTTTATTTATACTTTTTGTTGTATCCAACGCCCCTAGCCCCTCCGATCAGCTATCTCAGAATAGTTGATCGAAGCCTAGATCCGATAAATGTACCCATTATTTTCTTTTTTTAGGCTTTGCCAATGCTTAAAATATGTTTTATGTTACACTAAATAACTTTTAAACAAATTAAATTAAATAAAACTGCCACTATTCTCAGTTTGAATACACTTGTTAGGATTACAAAATACTACAGTATTATTATATAGGTACATCAACGCAAATATTCTAGGCCCTAGGATATTTGCGTTGATATATATAATTATAATCCCTAGGACCTAAAGATAATAAATCCCTTAAGAAATAGATAAAAATATATTGTAGGTATATAATTTTTTTATTATTATCCAATTTCTCAGATGAGATTATAACAGCCGATACCATTTCAAAAGGTGCACTTGGCTTTAAAATGCACACTTCCTGTTAATAATACTCAACATAAACTAATCGTATTATAGTATATCCTCCCAGACAGAGGTCTGGCAAACGTGAGCGGAAAGAGCATTTGTATTTTCCTGTACATGTAGTTTCATGTACACGAGTGTAGTAATAAGTAATAATTTAAAGTGATTTTGATCGCTTGGACATTTTAAGGAAAACATCAGGATGACGTAGATATCTTGTTTATAGTTTTCCCAACATAAAAATATTTCAATCATTGTTAAATATTTATATTTTTAAAATTGTATTTATTATAAAATAAATTGGTTGAACGTCTAAGGTTATCAAATTATGTGAATATTTCTAAATGTGAGGAGAAAGTAGAAAAAAAAACATTTATTTGTATATAAAATACAATTATGTTTTCAAGTTATTGAATGAAAGTAAGGAAATGCAATAAATGAATTTCCTCGGTTGGTACCGAACTCATAGCCATCTACACACAGCTACTACACAGCTTTTAAATTCAAATTTTGTTGGAACACCAAACAAATTTAATATTGATATGAAATTAGTAGATATATATCATAGCACGCTTACTTAACTAATCATGCTTATGCACCTAGAGATTTTAACAGTACATTAGAATAATAATATATAATTATCGAAATAACTTTATTATTATTCTGAAAAGAAAATCAAAAAGAAGGATTTATAATAATAATAAAAAATGTATTAACACAAAATTATTCTGTCACGGTTTTCTTGTAAACGCACGTTGTAAGGCACTTAGGTACATGGGATCAAACGTGACTGTATAGCTGTCAGCAATAATTTTATCGACGACCGCACTTCCGTAAACATTATCGGTTTTCGAACGATTTTTTTTATCACATTGCGTATTATTTAAATTATTAATATAAAATGTGATCATAATTTAAAAATAAGTAACTTTTCTTTTGCATATTAATTACAATATTGTTGGTGTGAATGTGCTTTTTGTACACGTAAAGTGTAAATCATCAGTTTTAATTCTTTATTTGATTTAAGAGATGTAATAATAATGACAACATTTTGATGTATTTTGTCTCATAATCAGTTAAATAACTATTGTATATTTATTCTATCCTCAAACATTGAACCTAGGAGAAGAACGCGAAGACATTTCACAACAAACCTTTACAAAACAATTAAACACATTTGTTAACGTAAACGTTGACTACTTTAATACTGAATAACGTTACCCATAACGTGCCGGCTTGTATGACAGTCACATGGTTGCTACGAGTGTTTTCAATGTAGTACATACATAGTACGTGACTTCAAACGCTTATCAATCACATGTCTATATTCAATAGAGCATAATACCTACAACTCTTAAAAGCGTATAATAAAATAGACGCTGTATTAATTATAATGGAAGGTTGATAGTGGGTTCAATTATCATTTTGAAACGATAGGATAAGATACGATTCATTCAGAAATAAATGTATATAATAAAATATATTATTATCTATACACAATGATTGTGAAAAATATTATTGTATTATATGCAAATTAATAATATAAATTAAATTTATAAAAAAAAATATATTATTTTACATTCATACAATATGAACACTAATAGGTCATATTTTTTAATCCATAATGTTATTATAATTATTTTCTGAGTCATCATTCCGTAAAATGTATAAAAGAAGCATAATAATGAAAGACAGTCTCATTGTTTTACTGTACTATGACTGTGTCGTGCTATTTATATACACGAGTATGTTACAATTACTTTAGCCTGTTTCAAGAATACAAGTCTGAAAGATTCATTAGATTTCCTAATGATTGCATTCTTTGCAATGCTTATAAAAAAATAAGAATATTATACCAAAATAAAAAAAAGCCTTATATACCCCAAAAATCGATTTCCACTTGAGGATATTATACTATTATTTTTACTTATTTTTCTTGCCTTGGTATCTAAACAAAGCGCGGCGTTAAATTCCTCCACATAACACACAATGTCAAAAATTAGGGGATACGTGTGGTATGGAACGTCTCTATACTTGGTTCCTTTTGCCTATCCTACATTAGGCGATATACAAGAAAAAACATCCAAAAGTTCAAACTTATTACTCACTAATTCACATTAAGATACTAATAAAGCAATACTTTTAGTATCACGCCACATATTTTAGAGCATTAGCGATAGTTTCTGACGTTTTATCAGTTGCGACTACGACGTGTATCAACACGAGGTTGGTGCAGGTCATCGCACGTTGCAGCACGTTGTCGTGCATGCGCTTGCAACGAAGGACGTACGAACAATAGGCAAATGAGACACGCTTCACGCATATTAATATCTACTATATGCTTTGTAATGATCTTTGATGACGTTGCTATCAAGAATTATTATAAATTAGTGACGATATGACTAGTGACTATGATAAAAAACCTACGTTTTTGTATAATATATTTATATTCAGACGTGGAATTTTATCAAAAAAAGTACAGTACTGGTTATCACTAATCGTTTATTTACAATTTAAATAAAAGAAAATTAACACAATTTATTTAAAAAAAAATAAATACTGTAAACTTTAACAATCAAAATAACCAAAAAACAAATGGCTAACGTGACCCTAATAACGACCAACACTAATTTTAACCACACGTCCGGACACTCCGAGAGCCAACGAGAATTAAAACATTTTTTTTATCATTAATTTATTATTGCCATCCATCAGCTCTCCAAGAGGGAAAGGGAGACGGCACCAGGGGTTGGTCTCTATTGCCGTGGGTATCTTCAACGCCCACAAATGTACACATGGCATGGGATTGGACCTTGGTCCGGACATGTATGTCTGAGAGACAAGCTTAGCTTCTTCTTGCAAGAGAGATAAGCTGTGTGCTGCCGAAGCAGTCAACTCAGCCGAGTAAGACCCAGACCCAGCTTAGGCGACCAGCGACCAAGGTAGCGGCTCAAGAGTCAGTGACCAGAGATAGGATATCCCTCGACAGCAGTCTTCTAGGTGCATCCGGTAGACGTGTGTGAGAAGGGGTGACGTCCTGGATGCGAATATGTTCAGATGCATCGGCGCTGCCGTTCATATCAACTGCTATTCTGTGGATGTGATCTTCCATATCCTCGTCACGGAGATCACGTTTCATAGTGGCGTTCCTCACGTATCAAGAGGGTTTCAAAATGCGCCTAAGGGCCACATTTTGCACTTTCTGCAATAGGAGACGTTGGCGTGGGCTGACCAGGGTAAACCAGGCCGGGACTGGTGGAGGTTCGCAGCCTCGAGCACTTGAGTCTTCGCCACGTTCAGCTCCAGTCTCCACTGTGCCAGACAGTCCGGTAGGAGGTCCAGGACTCCGTCCTGACCCACAGGGATGTCGTTTGTGTCCGCAGTATTGAGCAGCGATGAAAGAACGCTACCCTGGAGGACTCCTGCGGCAGCGGGATATTTTTCAAATATGGAGTCGTCGACCCCATGTGGAAATGCCTGTCGTGAACTCGGCCAACTCTACACCTTGTGCAGCAAGCCCGGGTACCATATCTGGTCTATTGCCTTCAGGACGTTCTGCAAGTCCGGTGCTAGTGTTCCTATTCGCTGCGGCCACTGCGTGGTTGATCACTCTGACAGGATTGTAGAGTGATTTTCACGGAACTCAAATGTTCGGGCCTCGAACTCGAGAGGGTGCCTCGAACTCGAGAGACCGCAGTTGGTCTCGGAGTCTCTCCCCGGAGCTTTTTCGTTTTCGTTTTCCCCGTCGAGCTTGAAGAAGGACATTGCCCAGAATAGCTCCCTGGAGCTATTCTGGGCTTCAGAGAGACAATGTCCTTCTTCAGGGAGAGTGGGTTCGGTCCACACTCGAGGAAATGAACTATTGAATATTTTCAATTTAAATATTTAATGTTTTCTTTTCTTCACTCTGGTATAAGGCAAAACGCGGCATTGAGTTGCGCCACTCAACACGCAATGCTTTAAATTCGGCGGAAAGTGGGGAACGGAAGTGGAACGTAGTGTCTTATACTTATTGTGAATATAGTCATGTATGTGTTTGTCGTCTCTCTACTAAATTTTATATTATCTAAGCTGTTTGACATTAAAGGTAATTTAATCCTGCATTTTGATTATTGATTATATGTATTTCAAAGATTTGTAGACTATTACGAAAATAAATATTATCAGTACTATACAGATTTATTTGATAATGCTGACTGAAATATTGACAAGTATTTTTACAACTAACTTTTGTTAATGTTCAAGATACTAATCTATCAGCCATGTAACTTGATAAATGATTAATATTTTAGAGTGCCATATCTCAAAAGGCTCTTTTACCAAAATAAAAAGTGATTGACGTTGTTAAATAATAAGTAACTTAAGTGTTAGGTACTTCTTTTTCTAATTACACAAATGTCACTTAATATATTTAATACATTATTTATGTACATTGGCACAGTGGGGAAAAACATTGACGTATTTAATTCAATAGTCTGTTTCTAATTGGTACATAAAATATACGCATAACAGAAGAAAATTACATGGATTGAGTACACCAAGTTGAAATATATGTAAAATATATTATACATATATAAAACTCGTAAATAAATATTATCGAAATATTAAGTCATTCAACTTTTATATACTTATTGCATCATGTTACACGGGCAGGGAGGTGTACCCCACCCAGCTTCCACCCCGCTAGGTATATTTATAGAATGAGCTGCTGGTTCAGAAAATCGATAAAAGCTGCGCTTCGCAACACATAAACGAAAAACTGTTTCATTTGCATTTGCATCGTAAAAAATGTGAAATATTGTCATTATTGCTAATCTTATTTTATTTACTTTTGAAGAGAAAATCATTAAATCATATACTTATACCAAATAGTTTGACTTGTATATACAATATGTTTAATTCTCGTGTGGCTAAAAAATATATATATTTTTTTGAGAAATAATCAAAGTCTATAAGTACTATTAAAAATAATAATTTATCTATACGTACAGATAACATTTTATTTACATATAATATTGACGCTCAATTGAGTATGTATACTGGTCCATTTTTCGCTTGTTTGCCCGGTATCCCTAAAAGCAGCACCGAGACATAAAAATGTCACCTTTTTCATATATAGTATACACTTTAGTAACAAGAAATATCATGATAAATAGATACTGATTTCCCATTCTAATGTATTATAGTAGACGGGACCCTGAGCACGTTGTTTGCACGTTCACCGTGGAACTCCACGTGGATGACAATGTGGAGTTTTTCCACGTTTGAATAAATTTATATTACTGCCGGTACCTGGCAGTTATTTTACTTTACATGTACATAAAATAATAAGTAATTATTACATTTTTTATTGTTATAAATAATGGCAACTATAATTTTTTAATTTTTTTTTTTTTTGAAACGACTTGTGAACGAATTTTTTGCTATCACTATCCTTATGGATAGCGAGGCAACATAATTCAAGCAAAGCAAGCAATAAAATTCTTTAAACTATATTCTATCGTTAGCTACTACTACTACTACTACTTACTAGAATTTAAGTATTTATTCTAAGTTTCATTTTTTTTTCCTATACTTATCATCTTTTAAATGATCCTTGCACAAGCTCAAGTACTTATTAAACTATATTACTCTCTTTAAATATTGTCCGAGGAAGGTTGCTATAAACAATAAGATCGTCTTTGCACAATCTGTATGTTGTTTTGTGTATTTTCAGTTAAGCTGATTTTGTGTGCAATACGTACAGTATAGTCATGTAGTCAGAGGAATCCTTGGAAACTTGTGTTAATACACTACGTTCCCGTTACACACTTTCCACCAAATTTAAGTGATGGAACATCTCGCTTTTTTATGAGTAGGTACCTGAGCCCACTTGTAATTTTAATTTAACCTCTCACCCTCATTTTATTTAACCGTTATTTATAAGTTGGGATTACTATTTCTATATACATATGTACCTACATACTCTGAATTTACATTTACAGCTCTACGGTACTAAGATATAAAAACAATTCTGATAGATTTTCTTGAAAATGTAATATGAATAAGTGTTGTTTTTTTTTTTACTTTACAAAAAATATAACTTTGTCTGGAGTGTTGTATACGTTTCAATTATACATATAATACAATGAAGACCCGCGGATTCGCCCGCATGAATAACACTTTTTTTACAATAATCTATTCACTGAAAACTAACCTTAGAGCTGCATAAATAAAAAAATGCAGCAATTTTGTTAAATTAAATGTTTTACGTCGATATAACTTTTATATTAATTAACAGATTAAAATATAACAAACTATATGTTAAAGGAAAGTTGCCAAAATGTAGTAGTGAAAAATTGCATTGCTATGAATATATAAATTGCTTGCGTATTAAAATTTGGTTAGCCGTTTCTACGATTAATACAAAATGGAACACATAAAATTTCAAAAAACACTATTTTAGGCCCTATTACATTAATAAACGTAGATATTTTAATATATCTTCCATGTACCTACAGACTGTGTATAATTTATAGATTTTTTATACTTTTGACTGTGTATAATTTATAGATTTTTTATAAGTACATATAGATTTGAATAATATTTCTTTAATATTTAAGATAGATTCTTAGATAGATTGCTTTCAACTCCAATCATCTCTATGCCTTTTTAAACAGTGATACGTGAGCTCATAACAAGTGAATCATAAGTCGCGTTGTTATGTCTGCCGTCACAACGTGTCTACAACGAGGTACGAATCAGAATGGAGCTCGCAATATGAACAGAGTATATTTTTTTATTACGTACTTACATTAGATACATGTTATAGGACAAAACACTACCATTTTTTGCCTAACCTATTGCATATAAGCTGTGACACTTAAAATTGAAAATCAGAAAATTATATATTTTTTTTGACGATATGTTGAAAATACCTGATGTGAACACACGCTGTTCCTGAAAAAATATACCTGAGAAAATTAACGTTTCGCACAGTGAAATTGAATCAAAGCATTAAAATGGTAGTGTATAGTGTATAAAAGTACCTACCCTCGCTTTAAAAATATTACCAAATAGTTTTTAAAGAATAATGTTTATTTAATAATAAATTTCATTTATATCATATTAAAAAGCCCTCGTCTCGTGGAGCAGGATCATAAGCGTTCGACTTAAAACGTGAGAGTTCGGTTCGATTACTACTCCGAGGAATGAAATATTTAGTATTTTTTTTTCCTCGCCTTAGTACGCAAAATATTCCATTTATTATTTGTAGGATACAACGTGAAACCGAAAAAATAATATACATATTAATAAAGTATATATTTAAATAACAATATCACGCTGGTACAAAGTTATAGTTAGCAACAAAATATATAGTGGTACATAATGTAAAATAATATATGTGATTTTTAAATTCACAATATTATGATATATTAAATTATTAACTATCCTTTGTCTTTGACAATTCTTTATTATCATAACTTATATTTAAACTTAGGTAAAGCATTCCGTAGGTACCTAATAAAATATATATGTTAGCGTTAACTAATTCTGATGATGTATATTATTTTAAGTATTCCGACTAATAATAATTAAACCTAAAGATAAAATGTTTGTGAAACGTAGCTCTTTGTCGGGTAGATAGCGGTTCCTAGCAATTCGTCTACACGTGTTGTACCATGCGAGGTAGGCGTACTGCAGAGTGCAGACAACTACGCCTCTGCTATGTTACCATTAAAGAAATTACCCTTTTAAATGGGCAATTTTGTTCAATACGTGTACAATATTATAAGTAACAAGCCCCCACTAATTCTTTTAGTATTGTGGTTATATTTTAATTAATATAGACTATATTGTTATTATAATGTTAAAAAAATATTTATTGATTGAAATCTTTTGGGCGAGGATGGCTATATTACACACCGTTAAACGTTACGATTTAATTCAGAGTCGCTAGTAATTCCGTCAATTATAATGTCATGTGTCACATAAATGTAATATAACTTCTTCCATTAGGCACGGGAGTGATACTGCAAAAAACTGCAAAAGCTTGCGTTAAATTAAACCTTAAAATACATTTTGAAAACTATTTTTAAATATTAAATAATTAAAAAAATCTTCAACTTTTCCTTTAAACCATAATGTTAAGTATATATAAACTGTTAGCGAGTCGTTAGTATTATTTAATTAAAAGTTTACTTATTATAAGATTAAACTATATTTAAACGTTTATTTCTTGTGCAAGATCCCTAAAATTTATATTTATTAACTTATTAAAATGTCACATAAATATAAATTTTAGTTTCAAAATACCACATAAAGCCTTTGAATTCAAATCTTTACTTCATTTTAGTAAGTATATGAAAACATTTTACTTTTAACATTCTTTAATATTTAAAGTCAAGGTAGACTTTTTTTATAATATACTTTAAAAAAATTTTTTTTCTACACTACCTGCATTGATTTATTGAAACGTTTATAGTAATATTTAAAATTTTCTTCATGAATCACTTTCTGTGTACTAACTTTAAAGTGAATGTGTGTTGGATGACACGACAGACACTGTCTGTCTAGACTACAAAATCTAAAATGCCTAAAATAGAGATACCATCTTAAATGGGCATCAAATTGACGGCGTAATACAATCAAAAGTTTTTGCATAAACGCATAAATCTTATTATTCAAAACAAAACGTGATGTTTTGTGGAAATGGTGATTTTCGCATGACAATACAACTTTCCATCTCGCTCTGTGGCGCTTCAGTCTTCAACTCTTCACATCGAGACGGCCCGGGCCTTCGATTTTCAAACCTAGTTCAGAGCTCGAGCGATACGCACGTATCAGTTCATCGCGACCGATTTACAAATTTTGTTTTTATTGTGTTTGGCGCCAGCCAGCTGTGTATAAACAAGGAAAATGTGTGAAAAGAGGATTAGAAAAATAAAAAAAGGTAAGCTTTAATTATAATTTCATTTGAGAATAAATAGATACAGTCATAGCAACTTGAGGCACTGACCTACCGCACCGGAGAAAATAAATAATTGTTGGTAGTTATATTTATTATTATGAGCTCTATGGCATACTTTTTTTGTTTATTATTGATTAGTATTAGGTTAATTTATTAAAATTGATTAATATTAATGATTCATACTTATTTTATTTATATTTATATAATTATAATTTTGTTATGATAGGTCCAGTCGTTATTATAAGAAAAAACAATTTAAAAATTAAATATTATATATGTTTATCAGTTAAAATTATTAACTTTATTTTTCTTTAATTTATTGTATGTATATTAAAATAATATTCGTATCGTAAATATCGAAAGACTATTAATTGTATTTAAATATGCATGAATTTCTGGTTGAATTTAACGCCCGGACATCCTTAATATAAAAAAAAAAACTTTACATACACTAATTATGAAACATGAAGTTAGTATCAGCATATGTTATCAAGTAATTTATGTTCTAAATATGAAATAATTTAATTCTAAATATTTTAAATTATACTTGTCAAATTTCTTAAGTAAAAATGTACAATCATTTCCTTCATTTCATGAGAACAGAAGATGTTTATGCAATATTTCATAACTGGTATTACGTACTTTTTATCTACGGTCGTGCGCTGTAGTTAGATGCTTGAGGCAACGGAGGCAATAAAATATATGTACTTATAAAAAAACTAAATACAATATTTGTATTTTTTTAATTTTATAAAATTATCGGAAAGCGTACTAGGCAAAACGTGACGTTCCTCTGCCTTGTGTATGAAGTTAAAAAAGCAATTTTTTTTTCAAACACTTAGGCATTGTTTTAATTTATCTATTCTTCACATTTTAATAAAAACATATATCACATACAATTAAGTGTACTCAACATGTTCTAGATATACTCGTATGTAGGAGGTTAGTTTTTTTAATGTAAAACCATTATAAATATATTAAATGTTGATTTTACTAAAACTCGGCTATTTTTCAATGAAGCGTCTCATTGGCATTGTATCTATACATTACTTTATTAAGAAAGATGTTAGCAGTAATAGAGTTAGGTCATTCACCTAGCTCTGTATAGTCTAAAACTTTCTAAGCATATCAAAACTGTTAATGTGTTAAAGCAAGTATATAACGATTTCATTATTCTTATTTCATCCCATTATAATTTACTGAAATGTTACTTGCATCTATAAAACATATTTAATTCACATTTTTTTTTCTATTCAGCTATCTCTCTATTGCTACAAATCATCTAGACTTACAATAAATCGGTAACTGATCGCTGTCTTTACATGGAAGATATATTTAGAAAAAAGCTTGTATTGGACGCTTAATAATATGATATGACTCAAAATAGAACTTTGGCAATTTTGTGTTTGTTGTATTTAAATCGGTGGATAAATAAATACCATAAATAAAAAAATAGTACTTCAAAGTTACTACATTTTTTTTATTCATTTAACTGAAATTCAATGTATCAAGCAGGCGAAGCCGCGGGTCGCTAGTTAAGTAATAAAATGGCAAATAATAGGTAATATCTTTAGTCTATTCATATGTGACGCCATATTGGCGTTCATGCTTAAAATTAAACAAAAAAATGTTTTTATGTGGTCTTTTTATTATTGTTAATTAACTTTTCTCTAATGTATATAGTAAATTTGTCGCTTAATAGTAATAAAATATTATAATGACGAAATGTTTATTAAAAATTTTGTAGGTAGGTAGTATTTTCTATACAAAATAATTCTAATATTTATCTTCTTTACTAGTCTACAATTAACGGCATAAAATTTCTTCTTTATCCTCATTACTATTTTTAATTAATCAATGCGGAGTGACGTGTATGTTACAAATTTACCTACAGATATATCCCTGACTAGAGTTTCGAATTTTCCATTACTTATTTGTTCGTGTAATACTTAAAATCATATTTAATAATATTATAGCGACTACGCTATTTACTTTTTCATGTGATGTGAGTTTTTAGTTCACAACGTAAAGATTTTACTGAACGAATTTGTATAGACAAATTTATGGTATTATTTTTAATTTATATTCAAAAATACATTTCCTTTTGTTCAATAAGATGCTCTAACGAATATATTTGTTTGTGCTAACTTTTATTGTTTAAGGCCAGTCTGCATGAGGTTGTAATTCGTTTGTTAAGCTTATAAGACTTTTTAAGTGCTTCTCAGTAAAGGACAAATTTATGGTATTATTTAATTTCGTAGCATGGTGATGTAGCCTGTTATTGAAGAAAGCTTAACAAATGATCATTTTTGTAGTAGAGTTCATATTTAAGTAGCAGCTGTTTTAAGTGTATCACGGCCATAAGTATGAATATTTATTCGTCACATTTGTGTTGATAACGCAAGTTACAGCATAAAGGTGAGGCTTCATTTCCATTTTAACTATTTCCTTCCTACATATTTAGTATTTAAACAATTCTGCCTTATCACACCAATCAATTTGAAATGTATCTACATTATTCTTTATATCTAAAAATAAATACATAAAAATTTAGACGTTTGCTATGTCTAGTAATTTAGGTTTCAGTATCGTTATATGCATTAAATTTACTACAAGGGTGCTAAAAACGGCTGTTTTTTTTTTTCGGAACAACTAAACTGAGTCATGGGAATATTTTTTAGTAAATCTTTAAACACATGTAAACATGGTCATCATTTATCTGTTGGTAAAGAATAAAATTATTTGGACCTGCAATAATTTTCTTTTTTTTTTTCATTTGAACACTTGTTATATTTTGTACATAACAATCGACGCGTATGAGCTAAATCTAGCATAATCTTAAAAAAGTCATAAATATAATGTTTGTTGTCAATAAAATAATAAATTTACCCTTTGACATAGATATAATAAAATTATATCATAATTTTAACGTCCCAATTTAAATTCAAAATATTTAATTTATTTATTTTAAATAAAAAAAAATAAATAATATATATATATATATTTTTAAAAACATTCAAGTTTAAACAAAGCTCAAAACATAGATTCACATATGTAAAAGTATTAACTATATAGAGACGTTAAAATTCCTGTCGTGCACGTGTCCGAAGCACGTTGTATTTGTTGGCGGCTGGTTTTTGAACGTATGCGCACGTAACGTGACGGCTGCATTCTCATTTAGGATCATTTGAAACATTATTTATAATTTATCGTTTTGATTCTGACAATAAGATATTTATGAATAAAATTATATGAAGATATTTAATGAGATAATAGATTTTTTAGTATCAAGTCCAAATAATATATGAAATAATTATATGTATATGTTGTTATGTATTATAAAATATAACACAATCTACATATAATTGTATATGAAATGATAACTTTTATATAAAAATTCTTAATTTTCTATATCAAGTTTTTCTTATTGTTTCAGGCTCTCAAGTAACTCGCCTTCGGGAGGCAAGGCGCTTGCAAAGAATGCATTGGCTCTCTACACCAGCACCTGTGGAGGCAACCACGCCACCGGCACCACAGCCTACCGTGGACAAGACCGCTCAAAACAGAGTTATTCTTGAATTAGCATTAAAAACAATAGCATTAATGCAAAAGAATAGACTAATTCAGCAAAAAATAATCGCTTTACAACGGGAAACGTCTGAATTTGTAGCTGCAGTCATGAGTAATCCTGAAAATAGGCGGCGATACTTAGAGCATGTCCGGCTTTACACTGCTGGTCTTATTACCCTTGTTCCTTCAGAAGAAGAAAGAAATAAACCACTAAAATTAGAACCTAAATCCTAAAACTATTTCTTAACTTAGTAAGAGAGAAAGATTGAGTAAATTTTATTCCTTACTGATTTTTAGTATACATAAGGATGATTATTGTGATTTTTTTAGTTTATTTAAGTACTTATTGATGAAGGTAAACATCAGCAAGTCTATTATTTTACCTTCTAGCAATAATATTTAAAACAGTGTCTTATTTGGAAGTGTTGTGGCTAATTAAGGACCCTCTTGTTGTAAACTTTTGAGGTTGTTATTAAAGAGGCTGTTGATGTGTCTAGTTAGATATACGTCTTTATGGTTCTTTCTTTTAATTATTAATTGGCTACTGATAACAATTTAGTTCGAAAAATACGTTATTAAAATATTATATAAAATGTAAACTTATATATTACTACAATATAGGTCAGTTGTTTCACATTCTCTTGTAATATATATTATTATTTATATAAACCTTGTTCTACAAATTGTCTATGGAATTTAATCAAAATTTTACATTAGCTATATGTACAGCTGAAGAAGCTTAAAAATACTCCTAGTTTTAAATGTAGTTAGTGGATAACAATTATATTATATTCTGCTAAGGTTTATAATTTTGCTGTTGTAAATAATGTATTATTCTTATCTCAAGAAGGGTTCTTTTTAGTTTTATAATTTTTAAATGTATTTAATATAGGAAGCATTTAATAGTTACTACTTCTCTAATTTGCACATGCGCAGTCAACGAGTGTTCTTTTTACATTTGTTAGACATTGCATTTGGGTAATTCATTCAAAAATTTAAATTGTAGTATTATTTGTGCGAGTTGTGTGTAACTACTGACTATGTAATCCAGTTTCTTATTATTAAAGTACCTAATTAGTTATCAAATTAAGTTATAAGTTGTTGTGTTGTTCTGTAGAATAAGTAAATATTAATAGACAACTTTTCAATCTTCGTCTATACTCTCGCGAAAATTTTGGTTTTATTGTATATTTTGATAGTTTTTGCCTAAAGTACAAAATACAAAAATTGTATCTTTTTTTAAGTTGAAAAATCAAAAATAAATTAATAATACTTAAAAACAAATTGTACTTAGTTTTTTATTTTAATAGATTGAAAGTTGCGCTTACTATGCAATAAAACCAAATTACAAACGAGCCTTGTAAAGTATTAATATTGTTAATTATATGCACAACACTCCCCGTGTCCCCTTTAAGATAAGCTTAATTATTTACGCTTACCATTTTTCGGTTTATTATTTAATTTGGGTATATATTTTAGCTGTTTTCCAAATAAACTAGTCTGAATTATTAATTATTTTTTATTACCTTATCCTCATCAACGTAATTAAAGAAAAGTTAATAATAAAAATGTAATCAGTAGTAGTGTCCACGTGGACACGTTTCCCCACTGCTTTTGGTTTATAATTGAGTAATCGCTTACAAATCTTACTATAATCCTTTTTTGGAATTATTTGCATTTCACTCGTAAAAAATGTCATATTTAATAAAAAAAGATGTTTGGTTATATCATATATAAGTACCTATAGTAGATGATGAGTACACGAAACCGGGATAAGAAGTGACCTATATTTTGCTACGTAATCTACTTCTATTTATTCAGCAAAATTTTTATACAATTCGGTCGAACTGTTCCAAAGATCAGCCCGGACAAACAAAAAGACAGATGGCCAAAATTTGTAAACTTTGCTTTCTTGCTTGTATTTTAGTTTTTTTTTATGAAAAAGACGGCAAAATTAACGTACGGGTCACCTGATGGTAAATGATCACTGTCGCCCACTGTCCCGTGTAACTCTAGAGGAGCTACAGGAGCGTTGCCAGCCTTTAAAGTGGATGGGCACCGGTGTCCGGCATTACCTAATGCGAAACGCAGTGACCAAAGCCACTACTTAACGTTGGTTTTAAATGCCGGGGTTGGTAATAATCCGGTCGAGTCTGCCCATGCGTGTTGCCTCTTACGACACGATCAGTACCAGGGTGATCCTATTCTTAGCCGGAATCACACGGCTTAGTATTACATAAATAATTGAATGCACTTAAAAACGCGATCATATAGAAATTACAGACTGTCACTCCAATTTTCCTAATATGTATAGAATATCTAAATATTTCAGTGTTTAGTTGAAGGCACTAAAAAAATATATTTTTGTTGGATAGTAGATTTATTGAAAAAGTTCTTATAATTTATATGAAAAAGTTCTTATATTTCTTACTCATTCGCTATGATTAATAGAAGTGGAGTATCAATAAAAAATAATCTAAAAACTAGCGAACTTTACAGCTTCGTTTTGTACTCTCATTCGTACAAGGTAACCTACAGTACCTATTTTTTTGTTTCTTTTAACAATACAGTTTTATTCTTTATCCACGTGGATAAAAATGACGAACGTTACGTTTGCGTATATTAAATGCATTGTGCTTAATTTCAACATGTGTTTGTAAGTTAATTAGATACACTCCCGGTCAAAAGTTTGAGACCACTATGAAAAAACATGAGAAAACAAATAAACTAAATTCAGGTTTCCAAAAAGATAGATTTAAAAACGAGAGAGATTTAAAACTTTATGGAAAACTGAATTTAATTTCATATAAGATTTAAAATTAAAAAAAGAAAAAGGTTTGACAAATACTGTTGTTCTTAACTAAATACACACAAGAGAGTTTAAACAGATTTTTCGTCGAAATATCCTCCTTTGCACTTTATTACTTTTCTTACCAATATAAGCATGCGAGCAATCAATATTTAATTTATCTATATCCTTGCGAAATTCTATACCAGCTTTCCTCCAATGCATTCCACATGGCCAGCTGTGAAGTTGGACACTGTTCTCGAACGTTTCGATCGAGCTCTTCCCACAAAACTTCAATGGGATTAAGATAGGGGCTTTGAGGTGGTCATGTTTTCTAATATTTAGACAATATAAGTCTAATATTTAGACTTATATTGTCTAAATAGCTTCCAAGCAATTTCGAACTATCTTTCAGATCATTGTCTTGTTGCTAAATAAATCCTCAGCCGATTAACCTAATTCCGGAGGGAATAGCGGTTTTCTCCAATATTTCCTTATATTGCACAATTTTCATTATGCCTTTGATTTGGACTAGATTTCCAATCCCATAGCCAGAGAAACAACCCCAGACCATAACCGATCCGCCACCATGCTTGACTCGGCACTACACACTGCGGCATCATCTTTTCTTCGGCGGAGCGTCGTACGAAAATTCTTCTTTTTGATCCGAATACTTCAAATTTTGATTCGTCACTCCAAAGAGCTTTTCTGAAGTCGTTTTCGGTCCAGTCTCGATGAGTTAGGGCCCATTGCATCCGTTTCTTTTTACTCTGCGTTTTAACAGAGGTGTACGCACAGCAACGCGTCCAATTGTGTTAGGCAAAGTCACTGGCGTCGAATCCAACGTTATGCTTCGTCTGACCGACGGGGGTCGAAACGAAAAAAAATATCTACAAACAATATCCTAAGCAGAAGATAGCGACTCCAAAAATAATACATCAGATACTAGATAGCTTCGATCAACTATTCACTAGATTAAGCGTTGCATACAAATACGGCTCAAAAAAGTGGCACCACTCAATATAAACACAAATGCCGAACATTATTACACACAGACTTATGACAAAAAATCTATTTAATAAAATCATACCCTATTCTCGTAACTTAAGGTTTAGTTTCGACTAGTGCTTAATAGATATAAGACATTTAATTTTACGTCATCGTCGTCGCTTTGTAAGTACTTGTAAGAAAATAGAAAATAGAAATCATTGAGTCACTTTATTGATAATAAATTGATAATTTTTGTACATTTTATTAAAAATAAAAGTAATTGTAATCTTGAAACGTCTTTTTTTGTTTTAATACTACAATATACATTTCGTTAAAAAGTTCCGCTACTTCTACATTTTTCAATCGATCTAATAATATTGAGTCATCGACGGATTTTTTTTATTTTTAAGCACATTTAATTCAAAAAATATGATAATATTTAATTTTAATTTTGTTTAAATTATTAATTTGTTTCGTTTTAGTAAGTACTATTTAGTGTGATACGATTATTTGTTTTTTAAGTATCCTTTTCTTGGAGTATCTTGCAATGGTGTAATGTCCGATAGTAAAGTAGTAGAAGAATTAGAGCTGAGGGAAACAGCCATTGTCATGATTCTGGTATCATTTAGAATTGAAGATGCAGCCTATAATAAATATTTTTTTATTTTATTTTTTATTTTGTGTATTCTGTATATGTAAACAAAAAAAAAACATTTTTTAATTTATTAATTTTACTTGCAATTTTGGAATCGCCACTTTTACCAATCTACGCCGTTGAGTATTCTTACCTTCTTTCTTAGGCGACAATAGATACCCATTATGCACAGCTAAATGAGTCAGTAGGAAAACTATAATACAAAAAAATATATAGTAAGTATTATAAATATAATAAAAAAAATTTAAACATGCATGCTCTCTATGCATTTCTTAGCCCAAACTTACTGTTTTTTAACGAAATCGTTGGTAGTGTTATCGCCAATATTGGCCAAACGACGGAATTTTGTTATTTAATTGTTTAATATTGATTTTTAAGTATTTTAAAATTAATTCTAACGTGTGCTTACCGAAAGAAAGATATTCCTTCTGAAACCATTCTGTTGCGATGGTTATTTACACAATTTTTATAAGCACACGGAGGCATTTTGTCACGTCCGCACATTGGCTATGGTTGGAACATACTAAAAACGAATAAGAACACAATTCTGTTTGTGCTCTTATTTGTCGGGCCGTTTTTTGGAGTGTGACACTTAATCTATGAATAGTTGATCCAAGCTAGATAGTTCACAATCACAACTAAACTCATACTGAACAACTTCGTTTTCACGCTATGGCGTGTTCACTATATTAAAGAAATTAAAACCTTCATAAAACTATAATTTCTTACCGAAATAATATAGCACAATAACGAAAGCTATACTTTTGTTATCAAAATTGTGTAAGCATAGAAGTTACTATTTATATTTCATTATTTTGCTTTCATAAAAATCGTAGGCGTTACGTTTAAGTAAGAAAAACATGACTTTACTATAGTGAAAAAATACAGTTGTATTAAATAATATCATATATAATGTATTAAATAATATCCCTGATCTTTTTTTTGCTTCAATAACTACACTTAAAATAAAAGCTTAAAAGCATAATTTCGTTGCTTATATATCTCTAACTATCTACCATAAGTCAAATGCTACTATTGTAGGATTAAAATACAATGATACTAAAGATAATAATGTAAATACACAAAATTCTAATGTACATATTCAAGAAATTTAGTTAAGAAATAAGAAATATTTTATAATCTATAAAGTATATTACAAATAAATTACCTTTCTTACCTTCTTATACTCATATGCATAAGCCCTAAGTTTCTCTTAAGTTAAACAATTTAATTATTAAATCATTTAACATAGAATAGTTTAATTTATCACTTCTGTCGCACAGACGCATCTGTTCTTTTTTACTTTTTTTAAGCTTCAAGCTATATACCGCACAGGGCAGGATAGTCAGAGGGAACTTTGGAACCTGGTCAGAGACACTCCATTCTTATTAAGACAGTTCCGTACCCCACACGTTTTAAATAAAACTAAACTACTTTTTATGTCAAAATTAATATTTTGACATAAAAAGTAGTTTCCAAAAAAAATATAGCTTGTCAACTATTTATTAAATAATTAGATAGAAATTATTTAATAAAATATAAAATAGACATACACATTTATTGCGTTTCGAGGATACCAGTTGAACACAGAACCACTTCACCATCTCATTGTGGTGCGTTCCACTAGCCATCAATATGATCACGCTCACGATCACAGTTTTTCCCCGTTCCACTTACCTGCGAGCGTTACTGTCATAAATTCAAGTGGAACGGGCTTTGGGGTGTTTTGAGCCCGTAGGGTTAATGTGCTCTATGGTTTTGAGCGTATAGGCAATAGACAAATATATATAATCTGTAAGCCTTAAAAATAAATTTAAAGAATTATTTATTAATTATTGAATTTGATTACATTTATTTATATTGAATAGAAAATGATAATTAGTGATATATTTAATTATCCTACGTCAAATATTATTAAAATTGACATCTACTAAAATATGTCTTTCCGCATTAAATAAAAGTTATGGGCAATCTAGGAAAAATGTATATCATTGTACTGAATATAAGCTGTAATTATTTTTTAAGCTTGTTTCATATAATTATATTTACCTGTGAACGTCATGGATGACGTTTTCGCCGCGACCGCGAATGACCGCGGACGGTATGTGGAACGGCTAAAAGAGCGTTTTGATCATTTTGGACGCTTAGTGGAACGTAGCCTGTATGGAATTGACATAATGCAAATGTCATTTCAATATGTCAAATTGTCAATTGTCAATTATTAAGTGTGAATATCTCGGTGCATTTCGCTTCTTCTATTGAAAGAAATAACCCTAATATTTTATTTAATAAGTATTTTTTTTAAGAATTACAATGAAAGCTGTAATTCAACGTGTCATGAATGCTAAAGTTGCAGGTAAATTGTTTAACTTGTGAATGCTAGAGTTGCAGGTAAGTTGTTTAATATAATTCAGTCATAAGCTCTTTTTTCAATAAAAGGATTTTTTAGTTAACGGTGAAATAATAAGCAGCATTGGACAAGGAGCCTGTGTCTTCATAGGAATTTGTGGCAATGACAATGAAAAGGATATGGAAACATTGTAAGTACTATGCAATTTTATCAATTTCAAGAAAAAACCCTTCGGTTTATAACAATATCCTTAATGTGGATTTGGATTTTTTTTCTCAGTGGATAGTTCCGATTTTATTTGTTATTTTTCCATAGTAGATATGTGTTAATTTGTATTTTTCTGTGCATGCACATAATTATTAATATATTTTTTTTGTTTCTAGTGCTCGGAAAATATTAAGTATTAAATTGTTTGATGATGAAAATGATAAGAAATGGAAGAAGAGCATTGTAGATAAAGATTTTGAACTTTTATGTGTTAGCCAATTCACATTATATAACACTTGGAAGGTAATGTAAAAAACATTTGTCATAGTTATTATTATTGAATATTAAAGTACTTAAGTAGCAATAATATCTTAAGAATAAGTTTACTTTTACTGTTCATTGCAGAAACAGCAGTTTTATAATTTGCTAATAATATTTAATTTAGGGGAACAAACCTGATTTCCATAATGCAATGCCTTCTGAAAAAGCCAAGGAGTTCTATGAAAAACTTATTGAAAGATTAAAAAGCATCTATAAGCCAGAAAAAATTAAAGGTAATTAATTAATTTAAAAATGTTAAATGTAGTAGGTGGTGTATGCTTTGTAAAAGTGAAAATTGTGAATTTGACTGACAAGAATAACTATATTTTTATTCTTTGTTTAGCCATTTTAAGCTTTAGAGGCCTTCTCTGGCCCAGGGACACAAGCATGTGACTGTAAACACAACAGGTTACAGATTCTCTCACCACCTTTCTTACCTTTATTAATACTGTCTATAGAAATGTATGTGATTAAAAACTAAAAATGTAAATTTTAGATGGTGTATTCGGTGCCTATATGCAAGTGTCATTACAAAATGATGGACCTGTTACTCTAGAAATTGAAATATCTTCACAAAATATTATTGAAAAAGGAAACAAAAAGAAAAAATCTATTGAAGCAATAGAAAATAAAGAAAGTGAAATAAATATTTTATAAGAATATATATTTTTTTTATTTACTAAGCCATTTGTGAAAATTCTTATAGCTGTTACAAATTGATGTAAATAGGTATCAAAAAGAATTTTCTGTTGGTAGGATTTTAGAAATAATCTTTGGCAAGTCGAAATTAGTAAAAAATATATATATATGTTGCATTCATTGTTCTTAAGAAGAATTAAGTGCAAGCTTTATATTGTTCTAATCCCCATACGGTAGGCATAGGACACCAATGTTCAGTGTTGAGTGGCACATTTCATTATCTCACTTTGTCTTGTTATCAGAGCAAAGAAATTATATAATTTATTGCTTGGAGTGGATATCGAACCCACAACACTTAGACGAAATTATGTAACAAAAAAAAAACTTATGTTCAAACTTCAAGTTAGAATTTAACCACAGCTGATAGATTTTATATAAAATCTTGGAGGTTTGTACTTATTATACTTATTATTTATATTAAACTACTGTTTGTCTGCAGTAACAGTTAGCAGACCCTTACAATATGGCAGGGCCTAGGTAAAAACTAGTTAAAAATAATATCAATTGTGAATGTAAGTTTTTTACAATGTTAGCTTATTCCGAAGAGACATTTTTCTCCGGTTGCAGGTTACAACGAAGGATCTTAACCCTGGTATTGACTAGGGTCACGCACCACCGACCAAGAAGGGAGGGCTGTATTCGAACTTGCTATGGCGAATGGATTGTCTCAATTGGTTGAGTCGCCCACGTGAATCTGCGGGATTCATTCGTAGAAAACCACGCCTCCTTATCTCTTCTGCTGACTTCACATCCGGAACTGTACTAGGTTGCCGTCGATTCCCCTCTGGGGTTTTCAGACCACTGCCTGGTGCGGAGTGTTGTGCCAACATCAGCAACTCGTCGCGTTGCTTATGTTCGTACAACAAGTCGCCAGATGGGAATGGGATGCGTACATTTTACTGGTCTTTCCTAGAAACCGGTTTGCTTATCTTATGATGATCCTAGTACTTATGCCGTTGCTGTCGTCGACGTGGTTCTGCGGGGTATGGAACTTATATTCCTAGGTCTGTTGTACCAATCGGTGTCAGGTCAACAAGAAAACGAACGTGAAAACCCTAAAAGAAAAGTTCGATTTGCCAGAGCAAGATTGGAGGAGCAAGAAGATCGAGCGTGTATCGTTAAAATAGGCGAGAAGCTTGAAAACTATTCGCCCGGAACTCGACAATTTTGAGCTCTTGGCTGCACTTGACAACTTTAGCCCTCACTTCCGCCGCAGGGTACAGGAAATGACATCTATGCCGAAAGAGGAAGCTATGGACGACCGAGGAAGGAGGCGGCTGACCATGGCAAACTCAGCACGAGAGCTCAATGCCTGACCTTAAAACCAGTCAAAAAGCTGTTAGGTGAGCTCTGTCTTCCATGGACATCCAACAAGTCGAGTGGGCCAGATGGCATTTCTTCTCTAGTGCCCTTGAGCTACCAGGCACTTAAGTTTATTTCGGCACTCTTACAAAGTCGGCGTAGTTCGAGACTTGGGGAAGAGCGCTCTAATCTACCCAATTCCGAAAAAATTCAATGGCTCAGATCCAACAAACTACAGGCCTATTGCTGTCACGTCCCTATGCTCAAAAGTTATGGCGAGTAAAAATTGATTAAGGACCGTCAATATGGCTTTCGCCAGGGCCGCTTCAGTGATGATTTGTCGGCCTGGTAGTTAAACTAGACATGGTAAAAGCCTTTGATTGAGCGTTGCACAAAGCGCTCTTTGCGAAATTTTTATCTTACGAATTCTAACGGACTCGTTAACTTCTTATTGGGCAACAAATTATGCCTTGCCTAATTTTTCGAGCGACTGCCAGTATCGTGATCATCTGGAAAGCAAGGCCTCGAAGAAACTGGAGGTCATCGGCAGAGTGAGACAGTGCTTCACGCCAAAACACTATTTAGCACCGACTGGAGCCCAGGCTTGGCCTCTTATGGGCACAATAATATCAGCTGAAACCATTTGATCACATACAACGTACGAGTCGTTTGAATTGTTGGAGACCCAATGATCTGTGAGAGATTTAATACTTTTGCTTTGTGTAGAGACGTATGCTCACTATGCGTTATTTACCTTCTTTTTCTGAAGTGTTCTGTTGACTTGTTACCTGCTGCCGTTTTTTTAATTAGCTTACAAGCTGAAATACGATTCCCATCTTCTGGAAACGTTTCACTTTACTATTGTGCGGTTTCGTAGAGATTTTCTTCTACGCGCTACACATCTTTGGAATGGCCAATCTCCGGTAGTTCCAGGTCACGTGGACCTGTGGCGGTAAGACATGCGTTGTATGCTCAGGCAGCCACGTTTATTTATTTGATTATCTGTCTAGTATATCGTAAAATTTGAGGCGACTTCCTTGACTGCACCAAACGATTCTATGATGTCAGAAATAAGGCTATTGAATGAACTCCTTTCAACTAAACGTAAAACGAAAACGTGTAAACTGTATTGCATTGCTAAACGTTAGCAACTGTCATTTGTTAAAAAAAAAACGTTATGTTCAAGATCAGCTGTCAAGTGTCAACGGTGAAAAAAATATAAATATAGGTGTATGAGAATGAGAGCCTCATTTATCTGCCTGTTTACTACTATTTTTACATGTGGCCCACACGATAACATATTTTTATGAAAATAGCATATATATTCAATTATTAACTAATTTAAGATGAAGGCCATTATTCAGAGAGTTAATAATGCGAAAATTATATGTAACTTACTTTATTATTGTTAACAAATTGTTTTATTTAATTAGAAAACCTTTTGGTGAGTAAAATTGTTATAATGCATTAAGTGTAAATATATATTTTCAGTAAATGATGATATACCAGTTAGCATAGAAAAAGGAATTTGTGTTTTAGTGGGCGTTTATAAAGATGATACATTAAAGGATTTAGAATACATGTAAGTGTAAATAAGATACATTCCTAAATATGAAGGTTATTTTTATTAATTCATTTTTATTTATTATATAATTACAGTGTCAAGAAAATCTTGAGTGTAAGACTATTTGATGATGATAATGGAAAGAAGTGGAAGAAAAGTGTAGTGGATAAGGAGCTGGAAATATTAATAGTTAGTCAGTACACAATATGCAATGGATGGAAGGTGAACAGCACATTTTGCATGCACTATATGAAAATGTGTACTAATTGTACAGTTTTAATTAATAAGTTAGCAATATATTACCTTCAATAACCTGTTGCTCTTTCATATTTTTTTCTATTTATCTAGTATGTGTGAATAACACTAAAACAGTTAAACTATTACTTAAGTAAAGTGCTCTTCAATAGAAAATGACTCGAGCAATTTTAGTTAGGTCACCTTAATGACACTTTGAAACAAGTACTTATGGTATGTTTTAATTTTTCATGCCAGGGTAATACACCAGATTTTCATAAAATAATGAATGGAGAAAAGACCCAAGAGTATTATAACAGTATGATGGTAATGTTAAGAGAGCAGTATTCACAAGAAAAAGTTAAAGGTATTCTTTTTGTTTGCTATTTTTTAATAGTAAGTAATTCTAATTTTAGGGATTAAATTGGTTCCAGATTGAAATAGTGTTATAAATTGACTCAAGTCATTTTGATGGGGCCGAGTCTAATTGTAATCAACCATTGCAGATTGAAGGAATTAATTATTTTTATTTATTATATCAGAATAGATGTCTCAAACTGAAATATTTACTTTTATCTCTTAATGTGCAATGTCTCAAACTGAGAGTTACAAAGAAAGTGAAAAGGTGTTTTCTAGATTCTCTAGAGATACATAGTAATTATATTGTTTTTTTTGCAATGTAAATGTACCTCTTTCTATTTATATTTGCCGCACTGAAATATAAAAATTTCTTTTTAGATGGTGTTTTTGGAATATATAGACAGTTATATCTAGAAAATGATGGCCCAGTAACATTTCAAATAGAGTCACCTGTCTCATGTCGTGAAGAAACATGATGAAATATATCCCATTGCTGTAATTCCTGTTTTAAATATATGTATAAGTTATTATAGTATATGGTTTTTATTTTACTATTCTTATCACTAAAGTAGTCCGACATCTTTTATGTAAAAGAACACACATATGTGCCCTTGTCAAGATGAATTATATAAGTGGCGGTAAAAATCAAAATCAAAATATTCTTTATTCAATTAGGCCATTACAAGCACTTTTGAATCGTCAAATTACATAGAAATATCTGTAGTGTCAGTCCTACAGGAAGCTACCACCGGCTCGCAAGAAACTCAACAGTTGCTCTTTTCAAAATAATTAAAGTAAATATATAACATAGCTTCCTGAGTGAGTACCAACAGTATTTAATCCCACGCACTTTTATCATTGTAGTATTCTTGAATTGAATACTAAGCTTTGCCTTACAATACATTTTTAACTTTCACTTTAAATTTTTGAAGTGGCAAATTTAAACTTACTTATGGAACTTTATTATACATACGTGTATGTCCATGTCCTATAAAAGACTTACTAACTTTTTGGAGACGAAAACTAGGAGTAATCAGCTTGTGTTTACTTCTTGTATTGATATTATGTCTGTACTGTTCTTTAATAAATTGTGGCTATTTTTCCGGACAAGTATTATATTATCCTATATGTACTGTGATGCCACCGTTAGAATACCCATTAATTTAAAAAAAATCTCTCAGGAATTCCCGAGCTCCCATGCCGTAAATGACCCTTACTGCTCTTTTTTGAATTACAAATATAGATTCGATATCTTCAGCATTGCCCCAGAGAAATATTCCGTAGGACAATATGCTATGAAAATAGCTAAAGTAGACTAGCCGAGCAGTATCAACATCCGTAAGCTGCCTCACTTTTCTAACAGCATATGCAGCGGAGCTCAGTCTGCCCGCAAGAGAAGACAGATGGGGGCCCCACTGTAGTTAACCCGAATCTAGGGTTAGTCCCAAGAACACCGCCGTATCACAAAAATGGAGAATTTTATTATCAGTGTTTAAATTAAGCTCCTTTTCCCTAACGTTCGGTATACTAAATTCTATGCATTTAGTTTTCTGTGCGTTTAATACTAAATTTTTAGTAGTAAGCCAGTGAAGTATTTGCGACAGAGTACTATTAACTTTGTCATAGCAGTCTTTCTTACGGTCTACTTTAAAAATTAACGAGGTATCATCAGCAAATAGGTAGGTATTAAGCTGAAATAAATATCAAATATTCAAGTATCTAATTTCATGGAGCTCCACTGTATAAATCAATGTTTTAAGTCAATACAATTGAAAGATACAAATGGTTATGAAGAACGTCACCATTTTTATCCGGCTCAAAATGGGACATCTGTTTTAACTTTTAAGTTTTTATTATGGTATTGCTTGTACATTTACGCTGCATATATTGAAATTATTTTTTTGTTTAAGTGTGCTTTCTTTTAGCGGTCTTGGGCGCTATCACTTTTTAAAAACTTATTGACCCATTTCAACTATTTGAAATAATATTAAAAATATATCATGTTATGTATAACCGATAAAAACGAATTTTAGGACTTGTCGTAGTATATGTTTAAAATTTTTGGAGTATGACAATTTATCTGAAAGTTATTAAATATAAGACCAAATAAAAACATTTTAACTATGTCACAACAGTTTAAAATGATGTAAAAATGATATCGATGGCAATATTTGCTATAAATAAAAACATGAACCGTCCTTGCGACTAAACAATTTAAGAAAACAACAAATATGTCTTAAAATAAATAATACTTAATAATACTATAAATATTACATTATATAAAACCTTAATAGTTTTAAGTCAGAAATTGATATATAGTATATCTTGCCAAATTTTTTTACAACCTTCCGAACGTGTCTGTCATATCATATTTGTAAGAGCGAGTTTTCGAATCCTATGTCCTGTAATAGTCTAGATATACACGGAATCAGTACTAGCAGAAAAGGTCATTCTAGCTGTACTTGTTGCGCTTTTCATAAACAAACAAATTTATATCATGGCCAGACAGGCTTAAAAATTAAAATCTGATCAATTACTAACATAATTAACATAACTTTCAAATATTAAAGATTTTTTTTAAAAAATATGTTTATTTATAACTTGCATTCTGTGTAAAATCAATAATCGTCTAAAATAGGTGCACTCAATATCTTCTGTCTTGTTTTATTCATCATATCTCGCCTACCGCGCAGCTTCCATACAGAATATCGGGAAACTAACTGTTGTGTGTTATCATAAAATCAGTTGAAAGATTTACAACGTACATAATTGTATAATTTTTAAATAGTATTACTTAAATGTGAAACGAATAAGTATTCTGACATCGTAAAAGTGTTTTATCTTTTGACCATCTAAGTCAATAATTTTCAATTGCCTGTGAATTCTTGAAAAATTGTTGTTAAATTAAGTACAGATTAAGTATTATCTATTTTTTTTTCTCTATGATGGCTACTTTGAATTCTAACGTAGTTGATAGTGATTCACAAAATAATATTTTTAAAGTGACTATACTGCCACCTTTTTGGGCTGATCGACCCGCATTGTGGTTTTCTCAAGCGGAGGCTATATTCGAAACTGCTGGTATTACACGAGATAGAGCTAAATACGGATACGTTCTGAGTCAATTACCGGAACGCTTTGCAGCCGAAGTGGAAGACATTATTACAAATCCTCCTAATGAAGACAGATACAATTATCTCAAGGCAGAATTGATTCGTCGAAGAGTTCGTCAGCAGCTAAGCAAGGAGGAGCTGGGTGAAAGAAAGCCTACTCAATTTTTGGCCCATCTTCGCGCGATTGCTGGGAATTCACTTCATAACGAAGCGATACTAAAGCAGGTTTTTTTTCGTCGTTTACCATCTCAGATGCAAAATGTATTTTCTGGGCACACGGACATTCCATTAGAGAAATTAGCTTCTCTGGCGGACAGAATTTTGGATGTTTCAAATCAGAACGCGCCGTCAGCACCGTCTCCATCTTCTGAATCTGAGTCTACAGAAAATGATCCCGAGATGGAAGATTTGACTCGTCGCGTTGATTCACTCACACGTCAAGTATCAATTCTAACTCTAAAACTTATGGAAAATATAACATCTAACAAACGTCAACCTAGTGGGCGCCCTAAAAATGATATTTGTTGGTATCATCGACGCTGGCAAAATAAGGCACACAAATGTATAATCCCTTGTGGCTGGACTGGATTACCTAAAAGAGATAGGTTTTAAACGTCACTTTATAGACAAATATATTTGTGTAACTTTTAAATAGTTTCTGTCACAATATTTATAAATAAATGAAATAAAAACGATATGAAGGATTTAAGCGATGGTCTAATAGGATTTACAATTATGAATAAACAAACCTTCAATCATATACGCTTTATTAAGTCATATTTTAAATTAAGCTTATAGTTCCTAAATGTGCTGACCCTAATCCATTTACCTCTAAAAAATTGTTAAAATAAATGTTTTTCAACGGAGTTAACTATTAGAGTATGCTTAATGTGATTATATTTTGCAAATAAATGTAAAATAACATATTTTTCATTTTGATTTTAAATTAAGATTATCAACTAGATCGGGTACATGGTCTCATTAATATTGTTAGCTATATATAATAAATGTTGACATACTTAGTTCGTATAATCTAAATAATTCTATATTTTTACTAACAAACTTTTACAGTCTTGTATTGGCAATGAATTATTTTAAAACAGTAAGACAACTTTACAAATTTTAATTATTATTGTAATTATTCTAGTTATTCCTTACGTTTTATAGTATTTATTAGGGAGTTAAAAATAATGTTAACCGATACTTAGTACATAATAACTGCTACATATTTGATTGGAATAAATATGTGAAATATTGTCTAGTTTTTTTAATTCCTCTTATTTGAGAAGTTACTTTATTTTAAAAATAATATGTATTCGTGTTTACATCTGATTACATCATGGAGTAAGGTGGTTATTTTGGAGTATAGTTATAAGTTCAAAATGACCCACATATAATTCCTTTAAAAAAGGTTCATTGCGGCCTAGCCAAGTCAAGTCAAGACACTACTCCACTTTACACCCATATTCGAGCATTGCCCGTTAATAGACGGATTTTAACGCCGCTTCTTGTTTTGTAAAAATAAAATAATTGTAAATTATTTTTTTCTATAAATAAAGGCGTGTTCCATTTTGATGGAGGTAACAAATTAAAAAGACATTATAGCAGCTTAAATGTTTGGTTTGTTAAGCTTTTTCATTATGAATCCATATTGGGTGTAAAAGAAATAATACCTCATCGCCACTTTGTGTTGGTGACCATCTTGGATTTTATACTAAAATTTATGTTTTTTTCATAATAATAATGTTCTACGAAATAAGTATTTTTATTGTTTGTACGCAGCTATTATATTACGGATAAGATTGCATAGTCAGCAGTATGCATTTCCAAATTATCTTATCGTAAGAATAAAACGCGAATAGGTACGACACTGTTCAAAAAAGTGTATGAATACCCTAAAAAATATCAAAATATAACGTATGAAGCCTATCATGGTGCAGAGGCACAGACGTAATTGCAATCGTGGCAGATTGTGGGTTCGATCCCCACTATATATAATTCGGCTTAAAGTAGGGAACAGAACTGAGTCTAACTTTAGTTTCCCAAGTTCCTTTTGCCTACCCTGCCATGAGCAGGATACGGCGTGAAACTGCAATAAGGTATAATACATTTGTATATGGTATATACCCCATATATGATTTCAATAAGTACATTTCTGAAGCCACTGGATAAAAAAACTTTATAAAGCCACCGCGCTAGGGATTTAGAGTGAAGCGACTTCAAGATTACCTAACTCATTAAAAACAGAAGCTAATATTTTTTGGATATTAATTTATAGTTTTTTAAATTATATGGTTAAAGACACTTAGTGTTTAATATTTAGATTATTATAATTAGTATATTTAAACAGTAATAGTAAATTTTTGTTATTTATCATAACAAAAATGTTTAAGATTTAATGAGTAGGTATATTATATTATGCTTAGCTATGTTTATAGCTTTTTAAAAATATAATGTTTAATTCAGATATTTAAAACTTAGGTAACATCACTTATTTATAAATAGAACTATGAAGAAAAACAACATTAAATTATTAAAAAATCTTTATTTTGAAATAGTGGTTATTATCTATTAACATATTGTTAAAGTTAGGCCAAGTGTCGACGACTAAGTGTTAGGGTCATTAAACGTTTTTACAAACATGATATGCTAATTTTAAGCTACCGTTAACATGAAATACAATACGTTAATCGTCGTTTTGAACAATGTAAGAACTACTGTGTATCCATTGTTAACAGATAATCGACCAAGATTCAAATCATTTACATTAAAATCTAACCAGTAGAAAATAAACTAAAAAAAAAGTATAAACAGACAAAATAAATGCATTCTATATATACCTTCTATTTTAAATTACGACAATGAAAGTCAACAAACAAGAAAATATATTTAAATAGTGTCGAATATTATAAGTTAATTTAATATTAATTAGCCCGAGTGCCGCATGATTACTATTTCTATACCGTGAAATATAGATAATATAATCACTGTCTGTGTCCATTCCAATACACGAACTCCTCACAATCGTACGGATTCTTTAAGAATTTCCAGTTCATAACCAATCAAGGCACAATTCGTTTTGGTATATTGCTGATACGTATCCTCACTCCTTATTCTCAATTTTGCGTAACATGCGCTTATCTTTTAGTGATAGATTACAATTTTATGAACTTACTTAAAATATCTAAACAATGTTAACATTTGAAGTCTCAACAGTATATTACCTTTATCCTCGATCTTAATATTTTATTAGCGTATTATAAAAACGTTTTGCTTAACTTTTAATATAGAATTCGAGTATTTTTGTATGTATATCATGTCAGCGCTATAGCGCTGTAATAATTAGCCTATGTGCACATAAGAGGCTAAATTTTCGCTATACTATTAAACATTCAAATGTTAACGTTGGAAATTTAACTCTATCGAAATGTTACTATTACAAAAATATCTATAATCTATTCTAAAATTATTAGAATAAAATGTTACTGGGACAGGCTAAGGATTTTATGAACAACAAATACCCTTTCAAATTTAGTGGACGTTGTCGTGTGCAAGTTATTAAACATCTCAAGATCTACTAAAACTTAGTTGGTTAAAAGTATTATAATAATTTTATATGTCGTCATTGTAATAAATGCTTCGTTTTGCACTTCAAGCCCATCGGACCATAGCTAATGATGTGAATTTTGTAAAAAGTATGAATAAATCGTAAAATGTCTTTTATTTTACGATACGTAAGCTGTCTTTTATTTTACGATTTGTGACCAGACGGAAAATTTACTGTGATTACCTAAAAGAAAAATTCTACAAACATTACACAGTAGGTATATTAAACATTGTAATCTTAAGTAAATATTTTTTTGTAAAACTACGATCAGTTGAGCTTGCAGTGTTTTCGATATTTTGGCCGTATTCGGGATGAGTCTACCAGAGCCCAGAGGAGAACCCACCGGGCGGCACGCGATTGTGGAGGATGCTGCTGTTGCCGTTGATCGACGTCACCATATTAATTTGACCGTTCAGAGATTTGTAGCCGTCGCCAGTTATCGGGTTGCCTTCTGAAATTTGACAAAATCAGTTATTTTTTTTATTTTATAAGAGTGTTATACGTGTTTTGAACAACAACTAAAGCTTCGTTTTTGTTAAATAAAACAAAAGCTTACTTTTTAAATTACTCAATATGCAGAAAAAATGTTATTTTACTTAAAAGTTGTACTGTGTATTAAATGTCTAATTTAAATAAGTAGGGCACTAGACCTAATATTATACTGTCCCTACAAAAATCTTTTGATATTACAACACTATTATTATACATGCAAATGCTATAAAGTAATTAAAAATAAATAATAAATTTCTTAAATACAAATAATAAAGCTAGGTACAACAAACACGATATCCAATAAATAAAAGGTAAAAAATATAAAAAAATGCAGCTACATACAAAGATCAGCTTTAGAAAATACATTAAAAAGATTCAATACCAGTAGGTTGTTCATGTTAAATAGGAAAGCTATTGCAATAATTACGTAAATAGAGAGACTATTTTTATGAAAAATATCCCCTTAATCATCATTTTACTTTAATTTAATAAATTGATGCCTAATTATTGCATAGCTTTGAACATATTCATTTAAAACGTGCAACAATTATAAAAATTATTTATTTTTATTAAATCCCACTATTTTACTCTATAGTAGCAATACAATTTACTATCGAAAACTAATGCTTACAATGACAACACAACAAATCAATATTAGAGGACTATAAATAAAGGTACATGACTTATCCTCTAGTTTTACAGTACAATCGAATAACTATTTTACTATTTCGTTTAGGATCACAAAAGCAAATAATAATAAAGTTGGGTGCTTAATTACAAGACTTGAAGGAATCGTCATAACGTTCTTTGAATACAAATAAACAAAGCTTCGTATTTGTACATTTGTGATTATGTGCGAACTTAACAAGGTTTAATTATTATCAGAAAGAACAGTGCCTTCGTTGTCTAAATTAAGCACCCACCAAATTCTCTTCGGCGGACATAGTCTACATAGTACGTCTTATGATTGAAGTCCTCAGCATGCCGGTCGAGTCTAAAGAGGTAACCAGGAACATATTTATGGAATATTGGAGGGAACCCCGTCAGAGTGCTAGGACCTGGACCAGGTAAGGTCTGTATTAAAGTGACATCTGGTATAGGACCATCTCGTTCATATTTAAAAAGAGTAGGTGGAGGATCAATATTTGAAATCACAAATGGATCAATTGGACCATCCAAAGTGGGCACTGGATTGTATTTATAGTCGAGATGGGGACGTTCTCCTAGAGCTGAAGTCATACCAACAAAGGCATGAGGTGGCAGAGGATGATGAGGAATGTTGTGCTCCTTAGGCTCTAAATAATGCTGAGCAGGAAATGGAGGCCAGTGCTTATCTATAGTTAACTGAGGAGAAAAAGAATTCGCGTCTATTATAGGATGTATTTTATCTGGATCGTCAGCTTCTAAGCCTAATAAGGAGTAAGGAGTGTGTCGAATATCTTGCAAGGGTTTGATAGTAGAATTAACATAATAATGAGCTGGTAGCGGTGGCCAATCTTGTGTATAATATCGGTGGGTAGGTATAGGATCTAGGTCGCATAGTGGGTAGGTGTTAGGTGAAGCACCTCGCAGGCTGGCGGCTGGATGACGGCGGCGTGGAGGCGGCAGGGGCACTCCGTCCCCGGTCACCGGATTCCTCTTCGGTGGCGTGTACGTTACTGACCATTTGGAATAAACGGTTTTCATTTGAACTAACATAATGGCCAAAGATTCAATTAGCAATATGTTTGTTGATCAAAAGAGTTATATTAATTATTCATATTACTAATATTTGATCGATGGCCATAGTCTGATAATCCTATAGATACATTTATTTGAATATATGTATGTTTTTAAATCATAACCTCTCTATAAAGAAATTTTACGTGATGGTGCTAATTTAAGTAATATTTCATTTAGTGCTTCATTAGTGATTTATTTTATATTAATAAAAAAATCGATGGTCGTTATTTAAAAAGCTAAGCCTATTACTGTGAGTATGTTAGTTTCAATACAATTAACACATTAGATGAATGTTTATTCGTTAAACCATGTAAGTATTTGGTTTTTGTAAACGTGCTTTCGATATACGATCTTGTATTGTCAAGTCTTTATGATTGTTTCCAAATAACACAAGGTCTATTCGAGAAGCAAACCTAGTGCATGCTGTGTACGCCTTATTATACGAAAGTGGAATGGAATCTTAAAACGACGAAATTTAAATATATTAAAAACTTTGCAATTAATTTACGTGTGCAATTGTTTAAAAATATTTAAACTTAAAATTTAAGCCTATCTGTACACTGTTCACATTGATATACCAATAAGGCATTTTGCATATAAAACAAAGTACGTGCTTTTGTCGGTGTTTATTTACAGTAAAATATGCTTGCAATTCTAACTACAAGATATGTTACAGCTCTTTGGTATGCGTTTCTAAATAAGTAGCTATGCGAACCATTGTGAGATTTCTCTGCACTAAATCGACGATCTTTACATAACATTATATTTATCAAACGGAACAAAGTAAATATTTACCTACATCATGAATATGTGATGAAAAATATCAATTATTAATTAATTAAAAATAATTATTTTATTATTAATTTTGAATAAGATAATCCTAATACAATTTAAACAAGAGGTATTCGATTCCACATTCGTCGGTCCCAGCATAGCGATGCGTGACGTGCTGGCGTGCCTACATTCTGATCGACTCACAGTGGTCGGCGAGGTCCATCTCACCTCGGCTGGGTGTTGAGTGCGAGCTGCCGTTGATCTTGGGAGAATGAGCTGGACTACCATTCATCTCCCTGTCACCAAACTGGATGTGGCTCCGGATGGTGTCCGTTATCATCGGCGAAGATTGAGAATTGTTTGCAGACTGGAATAAATAAATAAATAAATGAGGTAATATACTGAGAACTTTACCGTTTAATCTAATAAATAAAATAGTATTTATACACAAAGCCTTACGGAATCCATAAAGAAAACGTTATAGGATCACTGGATTGTCCGTCGAGGAGGTATAAAGTTAAATTAATATAAAAAATTCAAGTTTACAATCCCTTATAGCGTTTTCGGTGTATTTTATATATAATATATACCGTGTAATAAAAAAAAATATAATGGTCTTCTTACATACATTCCATAAAAATAATGGAAAACATGCAAAAATGTTCTTAATTTTGAAGTATATTTATGTTACTGATATAGCTGCTACAAATTTACAATTATAATTCATACGCCCAAACATAAGTTTGTCAAAGTTGTCAGTCACTGATCGTTTGGGACAATCGGTCAAGTTCGAGTCAAACTTAGTGGCTGGGTGATACTGACACGCACTTGGCCAGTTTTTAATAATTTATTATTCATGAAGTCGTTTTGATAAAGACAAAAAAGGATCAACAAAATTCAAATTAAAATATTGTCTAAACACAAAACTCACTATGGGAGTCCCATATAATAAATCTATTTCTAAACCATATGGATATTACCAGTCCAAAAAGACGAGAGTGTGTGTCTCGTGGGCGGGTAGGAGTATCTCTGACAACACGTGGACGGCTGGAACCGTTCTTCACCGGGCTGCCACCATCAGTACCGTCGGCGTTGAAGATCTCAGCGATGCAGCTCTTGGGTGCATTGGGAACCCTGAAATCAAATGAAAGAAACAATAAGAAAAAATAACATATATAACAAAAACACACATATGCCCTTGCACAAAATTTATGGCTCGATATTGAAAGAATAGCCACAGTACGAAATGTAATTCAGTGCATAGAAGAATATATGATGAGATTTTATATCATTAATAGTTTATTCTTTTATGTGCCGTCATTATTTCTTAAACACGATAGTAAGTTTAAAAGTTTAAATAAAGTAAATTTTTTAGTGTTGTAATTGTCCTCCGCTCCTCTTTATTCCTGGAAATCTTAAACGTTTAATGCATTATAACACATCACGGTAAAATTTAACTGGCATCTACTTTAAGTATATTTATATGGTTGTCAGAACCCTCCGAAAAATAGATATTTAATCTGTTCAATGAAATGGATATTCATAATATACTTATATACCTTATATTAACAGCTTAGTTCCACATTGGTCACCCTAGTGAGTGGACACGAAAGCCATTACCTACCTTTAGCTACCATTGCACGGGGACTTACTTCCGTAGGGGGAATTTGGATATTCAACAATACCACAATCCGATCGGTCAATTTGAAAACCCATAGAAATTATTGTAGGGTGATACACAGTTCATTGACACGACGTAGCGATTGATGGATCGGTTTCGATTTTGGAGTGTTTTAATACTATACACTAAGCTTATTTTAAAGTAATAATTACTAATTAACTATATTTCATAAAGATGTCTCACAATAAAAAAAAACTTTCAAATCTAAAAAAAGGTACTTACTTATATCTTAAAATATTAGGACAAATAGAGAGTTTTTATGGTTAAGTGTTTTAAAAATTAAAAATTTATAGGTAAGAAAGCTGGACTTGCTATCATGATAAAATAAGTAAGAAATAACAGCTTACTAGAAACAAAAACCATTCTCATTTATATGAAACTTATAGTTACTTTTAAATTAATATCAAAATCTTAACTCTTTAGATATAATTTAATCATGATAGATAACTCAAAAGGCAAGCGTCTGAAAGGCAATTTTCCAGAAACATCATTATAAGTAGGTATCTAAAGCAATACGTGTGTGGGTGCAGCTAATAAGCACGCCGCGAACAGAATATAGACGATTATAAATCTGTTCTATTTAATAGCTGCTACTTAACAAAGAATAAGAATTACATTATAAATTTAATGTATACACTAAGTTTTAAATATCAAAATATTTAATCGTTATTTTAATAAGATTTATGTGCCGCGGATTATTACGACAGTGAAAATTAAACGTAGAGTTCATTGATCTTAAAAGTTTAAATACTTTTTTCATTGATTTAGGAAAATAGTTACAAATGTAAAAAAAACTGATAAATACTTATTATTTAATTTTTTATATAATTTATAGCTACACTAGACGTTAAATTAGATTGTTTTAATAACATAATACTGCTAAATTCGACTTGAGATCTTTAAACAATTAAAATAATTAAAATTATTAGATAATATAATGGATTCCATGACTGCTATCACTAAGCAGACTTGTCGCAAACTGTATAAGGGGAATCAATAACGCGGCACTGCGGTCTCCACTTGGCCGATATACAGCGGGATAGCTTGGATATACTGAAGTAAAATATTTTTCTATGTACAGTATATACTATAACTGTTTCTTATTTCAAACTTGTTTTAGAGAAATGTTTACATTTTTCTCCCTTGTCCAGTCGTACAAAAACGAGATGTTTTATCATTAGGTACAATTTTTAAATGAACAAAATATCGAGAGCAGAGTGAAATTTCTGTCACAAGAATGGTTCTGACCTTATACTCACGACTTTTCGATAGTCTAGTCTAGTACACCAAGGCACGTAGAATATTAAAAGAGACGTCGGTCCTACTGTTTATTGCCACCTTCTCTGACAGGCTTAACTTACTAATACAATTTATAAGTCTGTTGCGCTATAAATAAGGAATTAATAGACATATTTGTTAAGTTTCTAAACGCCAATACTGCGACCCCGGCTGTCTAAAGGTGAAGTTTTAATAAATTACTTTATATCCTGCTCTAGATTAAAAGTTTCAGTCGCGTTACATATTTTTCATACTACGTAACAATAATGTGATTCTATACAAAATTCGTTGATTAAAATAAAGACCAATGAAATAACGTATTTTATTAGTAATACTTCTTGTATTACTACAAATAATATTTGAATAATATATTAATTTAAAATTCAAAAGTTTTCTTAATTTAATAAGCTTAATTTTTGCGTGTCAGTTGAATTGTTAAATCATTGAATTGTTTTATTTTAATACCGTCAAAGATTATAGATAAGATAATAAATTAACGCAAAATTAATGTAAAACCTTTAAAAGATTACTAGTCTCGATATACTTCAAAAATATAATTAATCATAAATACATAAAATTCAATATTCAATTAAAACAGAGTTCAATTAACGTGGGCGTCTGTTTCTATTGAGTACCCCCTGCGTTCGTATAATAAACAAATTCACTAGTACCGCGATACATAGAATAGTATATAATATAAGTACTGCAAAGTCTAATAGCATACCCACGCACAAGCGGCCCCAGGAAATTAGACGGCGATGAGTCTTGGTTGGGTATTGAATATTTATAGTACGCCCTAGATTACATGTCAATTGGTACCTAATGAGATTTTGTAGTAACAAATATTCATCAACAGAAAATATGTGCCAATAGGTATTCTTTTTTTTATATTTTTTTCGAGAAGTGACAATTTTGGTGAAAAATGGTTTACAATTTGTTATGAGAGGAGGCAAAGCGCAGCATTGAGTTCCACCACTCAACACACATTGCCTTTAATTCGACGAAAAGTGGGGAACGGAACAGAGTGTCTTAACGCTAGGTTCCCAAGTCTCTTCTTCCTACACTGCCATGTGCGGGATAAGACGTCAAGCTAAAAAAATAAGTTATATATTAAGAAAATAATCTTATCTATCTCGATGGAATAACAAAAAACTGAAACAAAGGAAAGTACAACGTAAAACTAGGTTAAAAAAAATTAAAGCTTTCTTGGCTATAATTATAATAAATCATATTATAGATTTATTTATAAAATAAATCTATAATATGATCTGTCTGTACATGGAAGATGCATTAGAAAAAATGTTGTAGATGAAGTTTATTAGTGTAGGTAATAGCGCTCGAAATAGTGTTTTTTATAATATTGCTTGTTTGTTTGTCTGTTTGTCTGTGCGTTTGTACGCTCTAATCTAGATCTAGAAAGGGCTAACAAGACTTAAATGTAGTTTTTTCTATTATATTTTGGCAACTTTCCTTCAACATTTAGAGTTAGTTTCATATATAAATTATATGTCAATGTAAAATAATCACTGTCAATGTAAAATTTTAATTTTAAATATAAAGATCGTGTCTTAAAAGTGATAATGTTATTAGAACAGGTAAGTAATTAAAATAAGAAAATTAAATAATGTAATTCAAGCGGGCGAAGTCGCGGGTGGGTTGCGAGTCATTTATATAAATGAGCCGTTCTCGCGTAGAGTGGCAAACTGCATACACGTAGCAGGCGTAAATTACACATCAACCATGTAATCTGCGTACTACGCTGATGGGTGTAACATTTGATTGAATATTTCCCATTAAAACAACATCTGTTCTTATTTATTTATAAGTCGATTCGTAATATTTTTCAACATTTCCTTTTTTTGTTTCTGCACATAAATTACATTAAGAGCCAACCCCCTAATGTTTTCGATTAAATATTATTTAATAATTTGACTTTTACATATGAAATTAGAAAAATTAGAAATATATTTTATTTTTGAACTCAAGTAGGCACAGAATGTATACTATATTCATTAACATCAAGTACAAAAAGCGAAAGGCTAGTGTTCGGTGGTAAATCGACGACATGCCAACAACATGCGAGTGTAATTACGATATAATATATAATTTATCCAACGCTTGCGCCAGACCTAAAATTACTATCCACAAGAAAGTACGCGAGAGCTAAGCACCATGTTTTTATAATACAAATAATAACAACGCGTGCGCACGCAACGAAACTATAGAGAGGGTGTTCAAGCTCTTCTAAAATAGAAAATGCTTACATTACATAGCGTACCCTACAACACGCCGGAAGACGGTAAAAGCTTTATGTTTGAAAATTTTATAGTTTCAATATTATAGTAATACGGATAATTTGTCTACATCTTTGAGAGGATATAGCGAACATCTGTCTAAACAAAGCTTCCTCTACTATTTATCTTTATAAACCACAATTATTTTTTTTAATAAATTTAAAAATGAAAAGAAAAACAAGCAGTATAAAGAAATATCTCATTTTTTTCACGTAAAATAATAATAGTAAAATTGTATTGCCTCGCTCTGATGCAAATTATACATTTGTAGATGATCTAAACGTAAAAGTGTGCTGACAATTGGCAATATATATATATATATATATATATATATATATATATATATATATATATATATATATATATATATACTATATATATATATATATATATATATATATATATATATATATATATATATATATATATATATATATATATATATAAAGAAAGACAAAATTATATAACTAATTTATAATTATTTTCTACACATAAATAAATTATTATCAAAATAAATCTTGTGAGCAACGCGAAGATGGCGTCGCGTCGCAACTTGAGCGATGCACATGTAAGTACGAGATGTGCCTACACGTAATCGTATGGCAAGCATTTAACACTGCGTCTAATGATTTATAATGCAGGATGTAGGATTTATTATTATTACCTCACATAACTCTAACTTCGAGTCCAATTCATCACATTATAATTGGTCATGGTAATTATTATTCAAGTAAAGATGATCCTAACGGATATTCGTAACGGGTATTATAGTGAATTCTTCATTGCGCAGCCATCTTGTCTAGATAGCGAAACAGGTATCTTATTTTTTTATAAATATACCTATAAATAAAAATCTAATTATAATTAAAACTATACGCGCTACTCAATTCTTCCCGCTAGAGGAAATATTTAACACTTTAATAACATCCCTCTGTTAACAAGGCTGACTCCAGAATTCGGCGACCAGTGGGGAACGAAAGTGTTTTAAGAGTAGGTTCCCAAGTACCCCTGCCTATCTTGTAAGTGCGGGTAGTTTTGTTGCTTAATAGTAAGGAACAAAATACATGCTTATACATCATTACCACCTGCCACTAAGAACAGTAATGATATCCACGGTAATGAGAGACCGTAACTTTATCATATGTGGAGCGACAGGAGAAATTGCTTTTAGTTTTAGAATGAAAGGCGATACGTTATGCTATACGGAGCACAGATTGAAAACTTTCTATGCAATCGATTTTACTAGTGTTTATGATAATCATCGCAACACGTGTTGCTTATTTATGGAAAGCACTTTGGACGACAGCTTTGCAACATTAAAATAAGATCTATGTAAATATATATACATATATTTAATATGATAACAGAGAATAGAATTATATATTTTATTGTAGCGTTGTGGATTGTGTCAGAAACTGAAATGAAATAAAATGAAGAATTGTACCAATAGATTAGCATGAGACAATTCATCTTTGTACAATTTGCTTGTATCATATTTCTCACTATATAAAACTGACATAACTTAACATATAGGTCCGCGTGGCGCTAGGACACAATGCGACTGTAAGCGCGGCAGGTTGTGGGTTCGATCCCCACCCGAAGAAATTAAATATTTAATATAACAAAAAAATCTACCATATTGAGTTTCAATACGCTATCACTTAGGTTATCCAAGCTGTAAATATTGAAGAAAGCAATTTGCATCGCTAATTCATCCACATAGAACGGACAAAATCACGCTGCACAGGTTTTATTGACTCATTTTTTTAATTTTTAATGTACTTTTATTTAATTATTTATTTTATTTTTGCAAACTTTAATTTCACTTGCTATATGTAGATTAAACCACTTAGCAAAATATCCCCATGAGCAGAGACGGTATATAGAAAGTAATAACTAAAATCTTGCTGAAAGCTCGCTGCACCTTATATCCTCCAGAAATAGCACAATGCATAAAACAACGCTTAAAACAATATATTTAAGATAATTAAAAGCTCATAAACTTATTAATATTCTTACTTAAATAAAAATTATCAAACAATAGCCTAAAGCTCAAATAGTTTTTCATTTTGAGAAATATATGCATGACCTTTGAATATAATTAGCTCCGTGGCATTTGCCATTTATTGTGCCTGTAAATGTAACTGGGTTGTTAACATGATAAAACACATTATAATTGTATGAAAATATAATTACAACGTGTATGAGCATAATATTTCTTAACATAGCATACTCTTAATACAACCTTCACTTAATGGAACTTAGAAATCGACACGGAAATGATCTCAGTAATCTCATAATAGTGCAACTCTTCTTAGTTTACTTTTTGGTTTGTTATGATAAAAATGACTTGCGTGAGATGAACCAAAAAAATAATTGGATGAAATTATAAACTTACGTAGATAGGAACGTGGCTACTTGTCTTTTATCGTTTTCATTTATAACCGTGAAGTTCATTAGTGTAACAAGTTTTACATACTAATGACACTTTACATATAAACTATTATAAAGCTGTATTTTTGGAAGTGACTGACATAAGGCAAGGTAGTAATGTCAAGTTACATTAAAAAAGGGTTATTTCGTTACACATTAAGTACCAAAAAATAATATTATCTACTATATTATTATGAATCACGCCCTCACTCCTTACTTACGTTGGTGAGAGTCAAAAATAACAGAAAATAATTTTATAATAATCATTTCTATCTTTATACTTAGATAAATAGGTTCCAACGTTTTAAGTTTAATTCAAATAGAACAAATAATTGGGTAAGACGATTTTCCACTTAAGTAGGAGATTCGTTATAATCTGACAGTTCATCCGAAAACGTTTAAAGTGTTGTTGATTTCTCATGAAGCTGTCATTTTGTTATTATCACACTTAAGGCGTACTACTTTAAGATGTAAACATATAAATATTATGCCATATATGACATAAAATAAACCTTTACTGAATAATTATTCATAAAATTGTATAAAATCTTTATTAATATATGTATCATTTAAAGAAAATGTATACCTGAAATAATAAGATGAATACCTGAAACTTATTATTCCTTAAAAAATGTTAGAGAAAATAAAAGAATAATAATGAAATCCTCTTACACGATATGCTAAAATCCTTAATCCACACTGTTTCTAAGCTACATATATCACAGCTAAATAGAGTGTTGTACTATTTACAGTGCATTCTTTGTTCATGTTACATTCCTTCCATTTGTGAGGCTTTCATTTCTAATTAACATCTTTAGTAACTTGTACACGAACTATAATCAGAATTAACGTGCATGCATTTATTTATCGAAGAATTGTTCGGTAGCATAAACTGAAGTTGCGTCAAATTCCTTTCAATTAACGCTTTAGGTTTTCTTTACTTTATTCCGAGCACCTGTTAAAATTAAATCTAGTATCAAATATTATATAAATTTTCTTGTAAATTAGGATTTTTTTCCCTTAAATCATCTATTTAAAATATCCATTTAACGCTGACCATTTGAGGTCTATATTGTAAACACTGATGATTCACCGAACACCTTTACAGTATACATTTATTGATTAATGCTTTGGCTCGTGATGTGTGTAGTATTTAGAATATTTTTTCGTTGTGATAGTGAGAATCTGACCTCTGAAGGAATCTTTCCAATAACATGCAAATATATTCTATTCTGATGCAAATATTTTTCTTTTATGAAAAAAATAGGTTTCTAATTATTGATTTATTTTATTTCATATTCGGTATGAACTTTTCAGCACTTCATAATTATTAGTCCTTACTTTAGTACATAAGAGTTCGACTCGACCATTGCTACCCACATAAACATATATTAGACAATGGTTTCCACCGACGCTCGGGATTTCGCTATTTTAGGGCTCAGCACGATTTTAAAATGTGTTATTTATATAATTAACTGTATTAATTATATAATACAGTTAACGTATGGTTAACTGTAATAATTTCAAAGCATATCTTTTTTTTACATATATATACATACATACATATGTAATATTTCAAATTTACATTTATATATATATATATATATATATATATATATATATATATATATATATATATATATATATATATATATATATATATATATATATATATATATATATATATATATATACACATCAATATTCCATATATCAAAGTATATGTATGGTTACAATTAATGACACACTGTGTTAAATGTAAAGTTATAAATTTGGGTCTGCAATTTATCATGGTACAATAATATCCGAATTACAAAATATTATATTCACAATGTAATGAATTTATCTGTAAAAATGCAGGCGATCTATGTAATCTAGGTTACAAGAACATTGATTTAGATAAGTCGAATGGCAAGAACGAATCCTATGTCAGTGTTATTTGTAGTTCCACTTTAGGCACGAAATGCGGTCGTTGCCCTCAACGCCTGTCTGGCAACCGTCTACTTCCATAGACGAGAAATATTGAAAACGTCAACATTTTCCTCAATCAATAGAACAAATTTATTGTTATTTAGTTATAGTATATCTTATCTAGTATTAATCGTAAAGATAATCTATCATGGTAAATAATGCTGGATTTTCACATCAATTGATTCTTTAGGAGTAACTTTCCTAATGTGTCTTTTGTGTGTGTATCGTTAGATCATTATAAATCAATACACACTTTATTAGTGTATATAACTCTGCTCACAAAATAATAATTAATATAAAATAAATAAAAAGAAAATTACGCGTTAAAATTCAGCGTAGTAACATATATGGAGGTATGCGTATAATTCTTATTCACACTTATTTATCCCAGTTCGAGTTACACTCGATAAAATTTTGTATCGATCAAAAGATTGTTCGTTTGTTTGACGTTCGATTGCGATCTAGGAGAAATCGATATCTCCGCGAATTATTATTGAATCGCAGATAAGATCGTGATTTCGCGCACGGCACAGATAATAAAATATACAAAGAGCATAGGCGTACACGAACTCTTCTAATTGATGCCTTTCTGATCGAGATTTCTAGTCAGTTTTAGTATAGTAACTATTAACGCCATCCGAGCATGAAAATTACAATATTATTATCATTCGCAAAAGGTGTTATATGTAATTAATTCATTTTAGCGAAGCTTTCTTATAACATTCCTACAAAATTAACGAAAATTAAGAAACGTACGGCTTTATGTGAAAAATTAATGTGAATATTTCTATAGTAAGCTCGAGTGCTTAATTTTATTAAAATTCACATAAAATATTAATAAATTTCTTATAAATTGCATGGTTATCATATTTTATCATCACAGAAGCATAAAAATACAAAAGTTCTCTTTTTTTCTGACACTTAAATTAACTTTTACTTTTTATATACTAGTTAGACTTCGGCTACATTTCGCTATTGTCACCTTGTGCTTGACACTTAAGACAAAGAGAAACAGAAAAACTAGACAACTTGAACGGTCATTTTCCCCTCGTCAATATTTTAGCAAATATGCCGTAAGGTCTTTATTAATGCCTCATTTCATAAGGGGGGATCGTATTGGCAATATGTTAGTTACACTTAGTTTATTCAATGCTAATGATCAATTAGTATATTTATCTATTCAAGCTTAGAGACAAATGTATTTGAAAGTCCTCAAATGTTCATTTCTTCAAAAATACTATAAGTTTTTTTTATATTAAAAATGTATTCAATATTTTTATGTACATTGATTCTAGCTTTTTAATTTTAAAAGAAGAAAATAATTACTAGTTGCACGTAATTTTATCCACATTTTGAGCAGTCAGCTCTTGTAGAACATGAATATAATCAATAATGCTGAACTTACTGGCGTTCGGCCAGTACTAGATTCGGCTTATCAAGATAGTTAGAAGACGTACTCAACGTACAAAATGTTTGTTAGATTTTAATAGAAAACAACGTTTTAATTAAACTTCACTTTCATATTAAATTTTTATCGTATACTATAACTAACTATAATATATTTATATTAATATATTTAGAAAAAAATATATTGTAAGTACTAGTTATTTTTGAATGGTTGTACAGCTATATCTATAGTTACATACATGTGGTTTCTAAGTTAACATAAAGTGTGCCTATTAGCGAAATAAACAACAAGAATGGACAATTACGTCAATTTTTTACGTAAAAGACGTACGTTATGACCAATAAATTCGCTAAACGATCGCGTAGGTTGTGTTGTGAAGTTAATTGCACATCAAGGAGGACAATGTCAACATAATATACATTCATTGTGAAGACAAAGGCTTAGAATAAAGTATTAAGCGTTTTATAACTTCTATAAAAATTAAAGTTCTCTGATGCGTAATAATTATATCTTATATAAAATAATTGTTATCTTTCAACTAACCCTATAGTAAATGATTTAGACTAAGCCTGTAGCCTAGCCTAGAAAAATAATATAGTTGCAACCTTTTATAATACAAAATATCTATAGTAGTTTCTTATAGTAACATAATGACTAGTTCTTCACGTTACATGAGGCAATATAACAAAATCTTTCTTATTATATTTCCAGGCAGGGCGGACAGAGGAAACTGTGAAGATGCTCCGTTCCCTTTTCGCTAAAAGTGAGACCCAACTTCGGTCTTTCACTGTGCAAAGCACGAACGAATCAATATGAATTGAGGCAAAAAAAATCAGACATGCCAATTACTGTCGATTACTGATTAAGAACACCTAGACAAACAAATATAAGATTTGACTAAGCAGATAGGTAAGTATCACACAGACATTAAATTAAACAAAAAACTACAATATACAGTTTCGTTACTCTAACAAAACATTTTATTTCCTAAGGGCATCTTTACTAAACGAATTAGGTTAGATGTTTAATTAATATAATTATATTTTTGATTCAGTATATCGATAACGTTAATTGATAGTGTTATTTTTACCAGACGATTAATTGCTTAGCCGCGAGGCTGACAGCGGGCAAAAAATCTGATGTGCCGCGTGTCAGAATGATAATTCAATTCAATTGCGATGAACATCTAATTTGTATGAGCAAATATTAACAAGTAACGATTATTTACAATTACATTAGGCCTTAATAAGTACGCAATGAAAGGTTTTAATAAATGTCTTTAAAAATATAATACGCCAACAGCGGACCAGGATTATTTTAAAGGTGAATAGTAATTTATATAACCAGTAAAAAATAAAAAAAATAAATAAATTGCACCCTTTTTAACAGAAAAAAATGAATAAATATGTTTAACAGTTAGTAAATAAGTATTAAATACTATTGTCTTATTGAATGACAATATAACTACCATTAGAAATATATGGCACAATGTGGGCACTTCCACGATCAATGTAATCCTGGGTAAGGCAATTTAATCGCAATGGTAATAATTCTTACTCGGCCAAGTACGAACACGTCTGTATGGGTGACCATAAAACTTGCCTTGTAATTGCATTAATATATTTGTTTTTCATCGAACTAATTTTTTTGTATATAAAAGGCCTGTTTTGGCACAGAGGCACATGTATTAAATATTTATTTTTGAGTTCTCGTTAGAGAAAAAATAAGTATTTAATGTTTTCGTTTCTAAGCTCTATTAACGTCAAACGCGGCGTAGAGTTCTCCCACTCAACAGTCAATGCCTCATTCGGCGGAAAGTGGTTAACGGAAGTGTCTCACTGGGAACGAAGTGCCTTAACACTAGGTGTGGGTTTCGTAAAGTGTAAAGCTAGAAAAAAAAAGTTAAATATACGGGGCAGGATATTTTTTTATAATAAATGTATGCAAGAACATAAACTTTATATACAGAAATACGAATAAAATGTTCTAAATAACATATCGTATCTTTATAAAGTTATTTATTTTATGGTTGGAGTACTAGCACTTAAAAGTCACCACTGGCTTTGATGATTAGAATGTTGCGGTTGTACGTGGGAATGGCTTGTAGACAAGGTGGCAAAATTACCTGCAAATTGTGGGATTAGATACAGACGGCTCGAAAAGTCAATGTAGGAAATAAAATCGATTTAAGATTTACAGTTAAGGATGGTGAAATGATAGCGAAATGCTAGTTCACAGGTCGTATAACGTTAAATAAAATAAAATAATGATATATAAGATTTGCTGTAACATATTTTATTACTTTATATTATAATTTGATATAGTATGTATTTTATTACTGCCAATAAATTTGGTTACGAGTAGACACTCGTAACCACAACCTATTATTATTCACAGTAGTTAATATAAACATTATTTATAAATGCAAAACAAAAATAAGCTAGTGAAGCCTTTCCGCGATCAGTGCCTGCACTTTAATTAGATTATAGGCAAGCACCGGCGACACGATCGTGCTCCTAATGACCTACTCTTACGGGTTATAGGAGGAGGAAGTTTCTTTATGAAGCATATATTAACATATATTAGTTATGGTCTTTTTTATTTTAGTTGTCAGTTTAATATGAGAACAGAGAAAAGAAAAAATATCTGTTTGTTCATGTTGTCTCAAGCTACTTCAGCTTGAGACAACATGAACAAACAAATATTTTTTTCTTTTATTAATAAGTATTATAGATAATATAATAGATATAATTTTTAAGTATTTAAATTAAATTAGTACTTAGATTTATATAATTATTAACAATTGCTTTCAAACTGTACTGATTATTTGTCTAGAAGTTTTCAAAATTAGGTATAAATTGCAAATGAAACGTCAATTTAGTTAAAATATATGAATTATATTTTTTTATAAATACATTTTTCTATGGCAACGCATATCGTACGTCAATTGGTTCTCTTGTATACATTAATATATATTATCAAAACCAAGATGCTCGTAGCATAAATGTACAACAATACATCTGCTTACAGTAGCAATTGCGTTCAAATACAATGACACCCACATCGTAGTTAACGCACGAAAATTGACCATGTCAATAAAATGGAGTGGATTAAATTAAGTCGCGGTTAACAGATTATCGTCATTAGATACCTTCTATGGCATTGTTAAATTATCTATGGATTAAGTACTTTTGTTTATCTTTAAATGAACCGTATCTGCAAAATTTGTCAGTGAATAAGTATATCAATGATTTGTATCGCCTGATATGAAATCTTAAATTTAAATAGAGTTTTAGCTTAAGACAACATTTGTATTGGTGTGACTGATTATCAAAGTACATATAGCAAAGAAAACTTTGTTTAAATATTTCCATGATATGATGTATCCATAGTTTAAGTAATATTTTTTTTCGTTTTGTATACGATTTTTACATTGCTAAGTAATGTATATTCTTTAATTTTTATAATGATAGCCGCTGACTTTATGTCTCATTTTTAATAATTTCAAAATAAAAATAAAATATTTAGAATTAAATATGTGTCGTTGATACCAGTACAAATATAAGCCGGTGTCAAAAACAGTACAAACTAATTTAGACCAAGGAAGTAACGTACACTATATATAAACACTCACTCAAAGCTCAGAGCTTAGACCTTTCGTACTACCTATACATTTTGTATTATAATATATATTTTTTAATTCTTTATCATTATTAATATTGTGTTCGCAGTCATACGCTTTCCCATTGTATCGCATTAGCCTCTTTAAGATAGCATGGAATGAAGCAATTAATTTAATTTTTTTCTGCCATCACACAAGAATGCGGACGAGGTGTAAAGATGAAAAAAAAACGCTTCTAACAACAATAATAAATTGAAAGTTGTAGGTTAATTAAATTTGTGCGAAAGCTAATTATAGCTCATTAGCACATGTAATTCTACTTACTGTCCAAATATACTTTCACTCTTATAATGGCAATACGTACCTGGAAAATAAATAAAATACTGTTAAAAACAAAATAAAATAATAATCCGTAAATAAGAAATAATAATAAAATAAAAAAATAATAAAAAGAATATTAATTGGTAACTCTCACATGTCGTTGTAATTTTTAACTCACAAAAATGTAAGAATATTAAACCAACAAATATATTTAATGAACGGCCAATGTGTAGGAAATACCAAAGAGCAATAAGAGACTTAAAGCATAAATTAATTATGTATAACAAAATATATAGTCTAGAAGATGTTTATCGAGTTATCATATAAACGGAGCTTAAAATGAACTCGTTAGGTAGTTCCAGACGCTTACTTCACAATAAGCGGTACCGAAATGGTCGTGCTCTAAATGCTACACAAAAACCAAGAACATTTGTACCAATTAACCATTAGTTAAGTAAAAAGTGCTAATTGATAACTGTATTAATTATAAATGGTAACTCCAGACAAAGAAAATTTTAACAGTTCTTTTTAATTTTTTGTTTTATTTAAATAATTTATTTCTTTCATCTCTGCTTTAATTTCACTATGAACATAATTTGTAAGCAATAAAGATTTAAATTGTACAATTCGATACAGTATCTACAATAACTCAAAACGGGACTCAAAAGAGGTTATTTAATAACTATTAAGTTAAAGTCACAATAAAATTGGACCGTGAATCTATTGGTTTTTTTATTAAAATAAATATTATATATTTTTTTATAATTGTATATATTGTTTTGTTGTTGTTGGGTTTAACTATAACATAAAAATAAATTTAAAAAAATATGTAAAAAACAGCGTTATAAAAAAGTTTGAATTTTAAATATTCTATAAACAAAAGAAAACATTTGTTTATAAAATATTTAAAAAGTTAGTTATTGTTTTCATAAACTAGATTAAAAATATGCTTGAGCTTAGGCTGTTCTCAGCCTAAGTAAGCGCAACCCGCGCGCGGAACGAATCGCCACGGCTGATAGAACGGAAGCCACAATCGGCCGACGCTCCCATTCTCAATAGAAAAGTGTGAAATAATTGGCAGTGTATAATTTTTGATTAACAATGTTTTGCATATTATCTTATTGTCAATTACATAACATTTTATAGTAACAAATAATCATCTTTATAAGTTTTTTTTATAAATTATTAACATTCTATATACAATAGTCTACTACAATAATCTCTTGACAATATTTGGTTAAATATAAGTATATAAGATCAATCATATAAGTTAAATATAAATATATAAGATCAACCTAAGAATATAATTTTACTTTGAAAAAGTTTCAAACATTAAAATATTAGGCTCCGTTTAAAAGTTATTATTTTTAACGCGTGTGCATAAAAGTTCAAGTAATCTATGTGATTCTATCGAAATCCATATGACAGGGTTTAATTCGTTTTTAGAATTACAAATGTAAAAATAAAACAAAGAACAGAAAATATAAACTATTACCATATTATTACATAATATATAGTTACTTGAAAGCTTTTTTAAAAAATATGTTAAGTGACTTTTATTACAATGCGCATCTGTCATGATATTGCATGTATATCCTTAAATTCCTCAAGATATATATCACGAACACAGAAAGATAAAGAGAAATGACGCACGCAAGTTCAGAAAGGAAAAATAGATCGAGTTTCTGCGTAATGTCCAATAACATGAATATTCATATATTGTCCGTTTGCGTGATCAAGATGAATAATAGTCGCCTTGAACGAATTTCTGACATACTGACACAGACGTACTGATTCTTTATACTAAACTATCGGCAATATTTCCTATATATTTTAATTTAATTTTTATCGTTATATTAAGTAAAATAAAATTAATTGATAAGATATAAATATAAGATATAAGATATAAGATATAAGATATAAGAAAACACAAACAAACTATAAATCCTTTATATATGTACTGAAAATATAATATATTTTTATTTTGGATTACTACAGTTATGATATCATTTTGTTGAACTATACATAATGGTTTCATAATATATTATAACTTGACTGCCACAACCGCATACAATCAGACTATTCTTTTTTCAATACAGCAATGTCAGTATTCAAGAACTAGAAACTATACCCTATTTATGGGAGAACAATCGCGAAACAAACAATATTATCTATTCCATCTCTCGATGTCGCCCTATTTATGTTACACGTCATTATATTACATAGATACGGATGCGGCGATCTCAAAGGCTGTTTTGCCACATAGCGCGTCGCGTGTGCTTTGTTACGTCCAATTAAGCTTTATATCGCCTGGGGGGTGCGTTGTAGTTCAGTAATTAGTATAATTTATTGTTTATATATATTTTTTTAATATTTGGGCATGTATACAATTTAATAACATACGCCTTGATTTATGTAACATTATCATTATATGTAAATATAAGCTATATAAGATAATGATCGTGGCGCAAGGGGGACTCTTAACGCCGTAAACTCACTCGAGAAAGTTATAATAAACACACACACACACACACACACATATATATATATATATATATATATATATATATATATATATATATATATATATATATATATATATATATATATATATAATATTATTTTTTATAGAAAAGACAAGGCAAATGAGCGTACGGGTCACCTGATGGTAATAATTTTGTACCCAGGCAATGCGCGACGTTTTGATCCGCTACCCAGCACGCAATACCTCAAATTCGGCAGAAGCTGGGGATGCCTTACATGGTATTCCCAAGTTCTTTGTGTCTACCCTGCCATGTGTGGGATACAAAAAAAATATTTGATTCAAATAAAATAATACATTTCTGAAGTTTACAGTTTTTACAGTTTTTACAGTTTTCCCATACATTGCTGAAATAATTTTGTATAATATTATGTCAGTTATCGTCAATTTAAGTATTATTAATCTTTTTATGTCAACATGAAGATTCAATTTTGTAAACAGTGTTCATTTACTGTAAGGCTTAAGTCTATAAATAGGGTGCGGTATTATCAAAAGCGTTCCTGTCACATCGCACGCGCTCGTCACGAATACGTCCAATTAAGCTCTCCCAACTCAGACCCCATTTACAAGCTAGCTCTATTCGCATTCAGTTGAGATGTTAAACTGAATAAAGATACACCATCTACATACATATTTAGCACACAATACATGAAGAAAAGTCAGCTACTAAAGCAACAAACGATAAATAAAAAATATTGCGAAACACCGCCTCATTATCAGTGCATGCTAATTTATCTAAAAAAAGTATCATTAAATTTAACATTAAATATATTATTTATATGACAATATTCGTTTATATCGTATCTCAAAGGCTTGTTAATTTTTTTTTTTTTTTTCTGAGTGACTGAATTGCTGTTGACCTGGGATGGTCTTTACAGCGTCACCGGGCGTGGAGGGGCGAGTGTGGCTCGCCCCTGGAGGAATATATACGAGATTTTATGGATGCTCGTGAAAGAAACAGCGATCGCAGGGGAATGCCCTGCGTACGCTAATCAGGATGGTCTGTGACCGTCTGGCCCCGCCGCGCCGAGGCGCGGACGTGCCGTGAGAAAGGACTGGCCTTGTCGCCTCTTACGGCGACGGCGAATATGTCTTGGGACTGAGGAATGCAACCTGCCTATATACTGGGCGTTTGCGACTGTGATTGGGTCATCGGGGTCTAAGAGGACGCTACGAGGGCGTCGAAGAAGCGGGTGTGGGTGCGGAGCGTATTTACACGCTGAAACAATGAGGGGGTTGGAGTGGTCATCTGCACGCTCATAGTAGCGTTTGGCTAAGCCTTTGCAGAATTCCTGGAGTGACTCTAATTCGAAATCTTTGTGTAGGTCCACGTTGCGTACGTACCAGGGGCATCCGGATGCCATGCGGAGGAATTTATTTTGGACCCTCTGAAGGAGGTCTATCTTAGTGTGCGCGAACGCAACACAAGCATAGGACATGATGGGACGGATGCAAGTTTTGTACAATGTCAGCTTGTTACGAAGCGACATTTTACTCCGCTTGCAAATCAGTGGATATAGCCTGTTCATGACGAATGTTGCTTTATTTTTAACATACGTGATGTGTGGCCGGAAGGAGAGTTTCGAATCTAGTACGACGCCTAAGTATTTGACCTGGGACTTCCAGGGGATTGGTTTATTTTGTAGGAAAATAGTCGAGACGGTCTCGTGACGCTTTCGGGGAAAGAGCACGGCTACGCTTTTTTCCGGATTGACCTCGAACCGCCACTTGCTAAACCAATCGCCTAAGTCGTTGGCAGCTTGTTGCAGTCTTTCGGCCAGTATCCAAGCGGAGCGGTCGGTGGTGTAAAGAGCGGTGTCGTCAGCATACATTGCAAGTTCGACTTTATCTGTTCGCGGAATGTCGCTGGTGTAGAGCGCGTATAGGATGGGGGATAACGTGGAGCCTTGAGGGACTCCGGCGCGGACGGGACGAGCGGACGATAAGGTCCCTTCTAACCTATATCTGAACGAACGATTCGACAGGTATTCACGTATGATGTGCACGAGAGAGTCTGGCAGGGCCATACGACGGAGCTTGAAGAGCAGGCCGTTGTGCCAGACCTTGTCGAAGGCTTTGGCGATATCTAGAAATATGGCGGCCGTGTCGCTACGGATAGACCTATGAACGCTATATTTCGAAATGTGTTCCGTTAACCGATGAACTTGGTGTATGGACGAGTGGTGGGGTCTAAAGCCGAACTGTTCGTTGATGAGCGGTTGGTTTCTCTCGACTATTTCTTTTAATCTAATCAAGATTATTCTCTCGTATACTTTCCCTAGGCAGCTAATGAGGCTGATGGGTCTGTAACTAGAGGGGAGGTTGGCGGGTTTTGTGGGCTTACGGATTCCTATAACTATTGCTTCCTTCCACTCGGTAGGGAAGGAGCAGCCTACTAGGAGCGCGTTAAATATGTGGACCAACAAAGAGACGAATTGGATCGGGAGATTTTTAAGGACCTTGTTCGATATTCTGTCAGGCCCCGGGGCCTTTTTGGGATTGAGGTCCTTCAAAATGGATTTTTCTTCATCCCCGCCGGTTGGGCGAACCGGTTCGCCGGTCGGGGGCATCGAAGCCCACTCTGTAACCTCGGAGTCCACTTCCGACAAGTGATCCGGGTCACATGGCTGATCGCTCGGTGAGCATTGCAACTCTAAACTGTCCGCGAGGCATTCCGCTTTATCAGTGTCATCGGCCGCGATTGTGTTATCGGGTTTAATGAGAGGAGGCATAGTCGCCACTGTGTCGGATCGAAAGGTTCTCGACAGCGCCCAGAAAGCCTGGGACGATGGCGTGAGCCCTTCGAGTCGACTATCCCAAGACTCGCCTCTGAGCTGTTCAAATTGGGATTTGACTCTTCTCCTAAGATTATTAAGGGTTTTTCGTTTTGCGGCGTTCGGGCACGCGTCGTGAGCTCTAGTGGCTGCGTTTTTCCGTCTTATTAGCTCTCTGAGCTTCTCTGGGATCTCGAATCTCCCTTCGGGGAGGTCTGGGATCTCTTTTGAGCAGCTTTGGAGCGTTTCATGTATGAAAGTCGTGAATTTAGTCGCGGCTTCCCTAGCAAGATCTACTGAGTCTATAATGCCAGGAATGAGGTCGGTAAGAGGGGAGTCGTCCGCCTTGATGAGTTTGGCGAACTTTGTCCAATTTGTAACTGTTTTCGTCGGTAGGCCTGAAGGGCTGTCTGTCCCTAGCTTAAAAACTACTGGGCGATGATCTGAGTCAAGTTCCGATAGTGATTCTATAGAGCGCAGCCAGAGGGCAACGTCCTTTAGAACCACTATGTCTAGAACTTCAGGGGAGCCTCTTGTTCCGGTGGGAAACCTGGAGGGCGTCGGGGGTCCTATTACTGAAAGGTTATATTTATCTGCGAGGCTTTCTAGAATTAGGCCTCGTGTGCAATTTTTTGTCGAGTTCCAATTGATATTTTTGCAATTGAGATCTCCGGTCAGAAGGACAGAGTCTCCCATGTTAAGTAGCAAACGAAGATCTTTTTCTAGGACTGGCTTCTTCGGTGAAAGGTAAACTGACGCTATGATAATTGGCTGATGGCCTGTTAGGAATATCTGGCATATAGACGCTTCGATGCTTTTTAGGGCTGCCGGTGGGTCTAGTGGAACGCAGTGGAGGGTCTTTTTGTAATAAATTAATGTGCCTCCTCCTGGGGCGGTCAGTCTGTCGTTTCGTACTAGTCTGTAATTCGGAATTTTCGGATCGCGGATGGTTGGTTTTAGAAAGGACTCCTGTACGCACAGGATGTCCAGTTGGTGTGCGGTCGTGAAGTCGCGGATTAGGTCTTTTTGTCCTATACCACTGTTAGAGTTAAACGTAGCGATTGTTAGGACTCTTGGCTTTAAAAGCGCGAGACGCGAATCAGCGGGCACCGGAATATTATTATTTATTACCGCCATTGGAATTGTTAGTAAGCGTGGAAGCCCACGATGGCTTTAATGAGACCGGCGTGTTCTTGTGTGGCCTGCATTCTGGCCGTCGGATTACCGTTTGAGCGGCGTATTTTTTCGGCAAATACGCTGAGTTCGTCGATATCGAAGAGACCTATGAACTCCGAGACTAATTCCGCGTCGGACGAAGGTTGACGGGGTGCGTTCACGGGAACGTTGACCGGGCGTGGGTCGGCGACCGGGCGTGGAACGGCGACCGGACGTGGGTTCGCCTTTGGCGCGGGCGTGGGTCGGAACCACGTGTTTGATGCCGGCATAGGTGCGGGAACGTACACGTGCGGGGCTGAAGGCACCGCTGGTGCCCTGTAGAAGTTGGAGGGTCTCGAAACCCTCCCTGCCTGGCCGCCCTGCCCAGGGTACCTGCGGCGCGGGGCCCTGGGACACCCGCGGTAGTTCGCGGGGTGCCCCTGGGTCTCGCACAGCACGCAGCTGGGTGGGACGGTGGGGTCGGGGACCTTACGGGGACAATCCGCCGTCCCGTGGTCTCCCAAACATTTCACGCACCTGGGGCGCGCGTTGCAATTTCGGGCCGAGTGTCCGTACAATTGACAGCGGTGACACTGTCCTATTAAACCGCGGTTACGTGGGAGCTCCACGCGGAGCCCCGTTAAAAAGCAAATTGCCCTAATGTCGAATATTTTCTTTCCCTCGGGGGAAAGATCTAATATGACGAGGCAGCTGTCGTATGGTCGTTTGGTTTTAAAGTGGTACATCCGATGTACCTCTCTGACGGGTAAGCCTTGGGACTTAAGGTCCTGCAAAATTAAATCTGTCTCCATCTCTTTTGGGAGACCTTTAATGACTACGCGGAGGTGCCGTTCGTCTTCCAGCGCGTACGTATGGAAGCCGACGTTGGCCTCCCTGAGGTGGACCGTGAGGCGGCGATGGTCCGAGGTCAGGGCGCACTGGACTTTAATGCCCTCCCGGGTAGATCGCGCAGAGGTAAAGTTTACCTTCTGCGAGAGCATCCAGGCAGACTCGTTGTATCAGGCGCCCTTTTCTTGGACGATTACGGGGGGCGGCGGTTTGACGCGAGGAGGGGCTGCGGCGTTGGCCTGAGGGGCCGGAGTCGGGTCAGTAGTCCGTCTGTTTTTGTCACTCTGCGCGGTGGGAGACATCGGGGAGGAAGTGTTTATAGGGGCCTGGCTTGTCTTATCCAAAGGTGGGGAGGCCGAGCCTTTGCTACCGTGCGAGGTGGCAGCTGCCGTTTTTTTGGGCGTTTTGGAAAGCGCCGGGATTTCTCCCTTCGCCTTCCTTTTCGCCGCTTTGGATACGACGGTCTCGAAACCGCCGTCCTCAGCATCCATCGGGGCGGTTGCGGGGTTCGCACTGCCTGCATTACCCTCGAGAGTGTCGGGCGAGTGGTCCCTCAGCGTAACTGCGTATGACGCGAGGTTTTCGTAGACATCGCCGTGGAAATTTTTGATGAACGTAATTAGTTCATCCTTAGGGAGAGACCCGATAAGTTTCTCCATGTTGTCGGTATGAGCGGGGTATAAAAATACGAGTCACCGGTAGGCGAAGAAAAATAGAAATAATTAATTAAATCTAATTATACCTATATCTGGATCGGGCGAAGCGGGGCAGGAACCACAGCACAAAAGCACTGCACTCCACTGCACTACACTTCACAAATATCACGCACAATAGTTGATGACGCATGAGCGTCCTCGTCACTGCGCGCACAATCGGTATCGCAACTAGGCAAAGCCGCTTGGGCGGAGACGTACACGTCCGAGCGGTTCGGCTGTTGAAGCGAGAGTGAGGCTTGTTAATTACACTTATACACTTATATATCAAATTCAAATATGCTCCAAATGATGTTTTAATAACTGTCAAATTTATTTATTTTATTATTATTGATTACTTATTGAAAAAGATTTTAGAATGTTACAGTCATATATATCCTGGGCCTGTCGTGACACTGGGTCACAAGCCTGAGACTGTAATCTTCAATTTAAATATTTAATATTTCAGTTAGCAAAGCGTTGAGTTCGGCCACTCAACAAGCTAGGTACCCAAGTTCCCTCGCGTGAACCTGAGTAGAGTAGAACAGTCATATGTAAGTCTCAATTATCATAAGTAGGTCTATTGAGTGCACTAATGAATTTGCCTATATACATATCTCGTTGGTTCAAAATCTAGTGACACTTGTATGCGTCTGGCTTGTGTCAGGAAATAGCACTTGAAATTGACTATATTTCTGTCACATTGAGGTAATGTTGACCTTGTGTTTGTGATTTGCCTAACGTCAAGACGTGTTAACTAATATCATTACATTTTTTTTTACTTCCCTGACAATAAACATTAGTTTCTTTTTCATCTTTAGCATGAAAAGATAAATAAATAAAACATTGTACAGACATATTTAGATATGTAGTTCTAGAAACAATTACGAAAAGCTTTACACTTTAAAGGGAAATAATAGTAAAACATAATTTATCTACTAGCTACTTCCTACGCGAAAGTTTCAGCCTTAAATGGTAAAGGAACGCCCACGAAAGAAAGGCATTATCACTGTAGGCAATGCCGCTAAGCGACCAAACACTCATTGACATAACAATCCCTTTGATAACTCTATTAAGGAAATTGGCAAAAATTGTTATTTATATGCAAAGCTCTATTTAAATAATGGGATTATTAACTAAAAACAATATTACAGTAATTCAGAATAAGTAAAAGTAGATTTATTGTAGTAAAGAAATATTTTTTATGGTAGTAAATTTGTGTGTCTCTTATATTTGTCGTGGACTACAAAATGTATAATCATGTTTCCTATACACTTCAACTTTTCAAGTTTCTTCGGTGCCTAGTTACGGCTGCCAGTTGCTCAGATAAGAAAGCTAAATATTTATAGGGAGTATTATTATATATTCAAAATAAGATTTAAATAAAATTACATAATGAGAACATATATTGCGTAGGTAAAATAATAAAATGAAAGCCCATAGTTTTCATTTCACAAACCGATTAAGCATGAGGTCACTCATCAACCCTTATATACAAAAGTAAAATCTATTATTATGATTTAATCTAAACTATAGTTTTAGTACATACTAAATAGAGATACCTATATCTCTAAAACTTTGAAATAGTTTCTAAATTGATGTAGTTCTTACATAACCATCATCATGAATTGATATTCGTTTTTACAGCATTTTTTCATACCGGTGATAACCGGGACAGGTACCGCGCTGTTATATCAATATTTTCGAGAGCCCTAAAAAATATACGTTGCTTCATGTATCCAATTTAACCTCAATTTTTTTGAATTGTCTTTTTTTTCCTGTATTAAACTTAAATCAATCAATATTACGTTTAGTTTCAGAAAAAATATAGTTATATAACAATCGTGACAACTCGCTAGCGATTACATTTCGATTCGTTAGGCTTTCAATACTTTTGTAAATTTGTAGCAATAATAGAAAGTGATATTACGTAAATATTTACTCCAAGAGTCATGTCGGTTGACGGGGCAGTATTATTTTATTAAATACTAAAAATACTTCCGTTCGTTATTCGGACACCTTGTCAATTAATGTTTTATTCGTAAAAATTCTGTAAATACATATATGATAAAAAATATAGATAAGATAAAAAATATAGATAAAGACATACTTTACGATTTTTAATTTCACGCTTTACCCCCCAAAGAGTCCGAGAGAACTGTAGGTTGACATATTCCAGAATTAAGACGCTCCGTTTTCCGCTTTTCGACCAAATTCAACGATTCGTGTGCGACGATTGGAAGACTCTTCAATTCATTTCCCGAAACGGAATTTAATAATAAATATTTAACGACAATAAGCCATATGATATTGTTTTTTTTATTTTACTAACAAAATATCTGAGAAATTAATATTTTATTTCAAAAAACGTTTTATCTTTTTTCTAATTTAATATGTTACCTTTGTGGAGCAAATGTTTGTAATGAAATCTATAATTGGAATTTAGAAGCTAATAACGGTGCGTCTGTTCCCGTCTATTTGTGGACGTGTTGTCGACCCCTGTATAGCTTGTTTCCGCTTATATCAACCCTGTAAATGTTAACGGTGACTATAAATTATATCATACCGGAATTTATAGATATACTTATAATATTAAGAGACAGACAAGTACATTATTACTTTTAAGACTAGCTATATGCATTAGAAACTAAAATTTCAGCAAAATGAATAAAAATATTGTAATATATAACTATTTTTTTAATTGACGCAACTATTTTATTTTTTTAACCAGTTTAAATAAAAGCAACACTAAATTATGAGGGGACGTTGCCAAAATTTTAAAGTGAAAACGGTATTTAAAGCTGTGTTAGTGAGAGGTAGGTACCTACCTACCTTTAATTTTTTGTCTGTAAGTAATGTATATATGTTTATATTTATATATTATCGTGTCAAACAAAATCCCCCCGTTAGTGTAATAGAACTATATTTAAAATAAAATTATGCTCATCAAATTATATTACAAAAGATATATTTACTGAATTACAAGCGTGAATAAATATTGTACACATATATATCAAGCAGGTATATCAAGAGTTCCAAAATGACCGCTTTATTACAATAATCTAGGGCATTTTATCGCTGGCTATTGTGGTGAAGGAACTATTAGACTTCACTCGAAGGTCAATGATTAACGCTAACGGTACGTAAATTATAGACTAGACAATTAGTATTTAATAACATATTACCAGGTTACTGTTACTATTATACTGTATCACAGATCTATATGTAATAAAATATCCTTAAGCTCCTATCCTCCTCCTATCCTTTTAAAGTTTACTTAAGCACGTGCGGCCGTGCTTTTTTTATTTATTTATCTCAATTACTATCTTTTTTTAATAACATTATCGTTTTAAAGATAATATCTATACAATAATAATATAAAAACAATTTTTTCACCTAGATAAATAAAAAAAATGTAGTAATTTGGTCCAACAACATATGAAAGAAAGAACAGATGAAAAGAAAAAAAAATGTATAGACAGCGCGATTAGTTACAGACTTATTATAAGTAGATTTAAAAGATATAATTGCAGGGTAGGCAGAGAGAAATTGGGAAATTTAAAAAGACACTCTTATCACTTGGTAGTGATAAGAGTATCCGTTCCGAATTATCTAAAATATAAAATATTCCATTTCCTCGAGTGAAGATCGAACCCCACAACCTGTCGCGTTTACGGTCACGCGCTTGTGTTCCTGAGCCACACAGATCTCAAAATAAACTGTTAAAGGCTATTTAGAGATATTCATATGTTGTATCATATTATTATTTTACCTTACAGTAATTAAATGATTTATTGAGATACAACCTTGGCGTAGGGAATCGTTTTAAAAAGTACATGCTTAAAATTCTACAGATAATAGCATTAGTATTTATAAGTACCTATACTTCACTTTACTTTTTTTATGTCTGTCATATTTTAACATAACATAAACATTTTATTGTAAATTTCACGCACATGGCAGGGTTGGCGGAGGGAACTTGGGATCCTAGTGTTAAAACACTAAGTTAATACTATTTTTTTTTAAGAGACAAAACCGTTGAGTCACGAAATCGCATAAAAAACTCAGATGAAAGTAGGTAAACCTAATGAAGAAAAAAACCTAAAGCATCTGACGTGTAACCCGACGACCTCCACTTTCACATCGAGAATAATATAGAATAAACCTTTTTAGAATATGAGCTTAAATGCTATACAAAACTGTCAATTACACGTTTTGTGTGGCAGTTCTTCGAAATATATAATGGACAGGGTAATTAGAAGCTCTTTTATACCTAACATAGCATGCGAACAAAATCTTCAGCCTAATCTCTGAAATGTTATAGAACTAACTTTCTTTTGCTTAAAAATATCCATGTTGTTTATCGTATATCTATATGAAATGAAGAATTAGTCAAGTGCGAATCAGACTGGCCCACCGACGGTTTCGTACGAATTTCGGAATTCTAAGTCATATGGAAATAAAACTTACAAAACTGAATAATCAAAAATGTGTTTACATATGCATTTATTTTATAAAGAAATGAAGTATAATTTATAAACTTTTTGTTTTACCTGTAACATAAACAAAAATTTCTATATTTCCATATTTTTTCTTTATTTTTTCTGCAAGTTCTTTCTTCTTGCTAAAGTTCCGTTCAGTTCTTTTTAAACATTTTTAGGGACCCTAAAAACGTTACACACAATTAACTTGATCAAAAAGTGAATAAACTAACAGAACCCTTATTATAAAATCAGTTTTTGTCCCTCTGTCCGTCTATAATTTATATCGTGATCGCGTCCCGATCGCGTCAAGTCTATGATCCCTGGAGCAGAGCAAAAATCAAGGTTCAAAGCCGCAATTAAAAGATTTTTGCATCGTTTTTCTGCATTTTCTACGAAACTTGCTGCTTATTCAAAACCTACAAATATTAACAAAAAAAAATAATAGCCCTAAGCTAAAAATCACCCAAAACTTCAGGAGAGCTAAAAATTTATTTTCTGTGTATTACATAAAATTATAGCACAAATAAAATTATTGTAGAAAAGTAATCACATCTAAAATGAATATTGTACATTGTTAAAATTGTGCAATATTAGAAAGTCAGATATTAAAGATCCCGACAAACGTCAATCATACCGATGCAATCTTAATGAGTCGATTGAAAATCGCAATTAATTTATTAAGATAACCCCACAGACTTGTAAATGAAAAACAATTAAATAATCAAATTTTACTGATACTATACGCTTAATCGATGTCTCGATTACACTTAATGAAATAACGAGAGATATCGATACTGAATACCGTAGAGCTCAATTAGAAACTTTAATAACAGTACTGATTCAATTGAGTTAATATGCGGATGGACAGTGACAGATAACTATCGGTTTTCTCTCTACATATTCATTTCACGCTTGATAAGAGCCTACAGGAATACTTCATTTCTATGCAATATTAATCAACCAGTGTGCACATTATATTACGATATTACTTTATATAAAAAGGAGTTACCTCTATTGATTATAGATTATAAAATCATTTTTCTGGATAAACACGTAGTATTTTATTATAGAAAAAATAATATAATAAACATAATAATTATTACTAAGGTAATATCTATTATCCAATGTACTAATTTTAACTTATATGAACTTTAATGCAAAGTCTGATTACTAATTTTAACAGTATATAATTATGTTAACTAGTCCTGGAAAGGCAAACAAAGTTAAAATTATAACTGCAATTTATTTTTGAAATACAAGCACTAACTAAATGTTATACTAATGTTATCGCTTAGCTACGTAACACTTATAATATATTTGTTATCCTAGTACATTAAATAATTGGCAGATTTTAGTTCTTATGCCTATTTGAAGAGATATGCTTTAAGTTTAATATAATTTACTGTAACATACGTATAGAAGATTTCAATTAACTATGTGTAAATGTTATTATTTACTTGTTTATTACAAAAAAAGATAAATGGATAATTGATAAATTCTTAATTTATGCTTTTTTACTTTGAATGTCTTGTCTATGGTTATTCTAATAAATATGATTATGCTAATAAACGTACATAAACATTAATATAATTATTTATCTCTTGTTAGAAAGTTTAAAAAATATGTATTATTAATGGATAGATATCACAGTTATGACCTAATAGCGCTGAAGGCGATCAATCACTTAGATTGACTTGTCACTTTATCGATGCTCACTTCCTATGCGCTTAGCTTTATTTAAATTCTTTTAGACGTATCTGAAGAAGTTATTACGAAATACGCTAGTATTTGAATCACGATTTAAATAATTATGCTTTAAACCAGTTTGGAAGTAAATAATTGCCTATGTTAATATTTTTAATTCAAATGTAAGGACATCAGTTATTATGCTTTAGAAAATTTTCCAACATTAATGTGACGAGATAAATCAGGCAAACCGCAAACTGAGAAGACAATTAATATCGACGTCAGTTCTCTGATTATACAAAGTGCGAAGCCGAGTTGTTCCTTTCACCTTTTGTCAGCATTTGCTTGCCTGCACCTGTTTTATGCAGTGGTGAGACAATGGAGAAAATGGTACGGAAACCAAATAGGTTGGAAATTTATAACTGGACGATAGGTAAAAAGGAAATAACTCGTATTCCTTAGTGTTCCTTAATTAAGAGACAAAGGAATTGAATTGTGAGTGTAGAAGTATAGATGTATTGTACGTTTTGGCCAATTGCACTATGAAATACTACTGCATGTACATTCTGTATATATATATATATATATATATATATATATATATATATATATATATATATATATATATATATATATATATGTATATATATATATATATATATATGTATATATATATATATATATATATATATATATATATATATATATATATATATATATATATATATATATATATAACATTTGTGCCTGATAAAATATACATAAAATTGTAAAGTGCTTATAAATGCTTAAAAGATTTCTGACTCTAAAAAGCCACGACAACGCAATAAAAACAGAAAGCTAGTACTAAAGAACATTATTAGGCTGACATTCGTGAGAACTGCGTCCATTTCTGCGCGCGCGCATCTCCGTGCCGGACCGTTCATTGTATAGATAGGAATGACGGAACAAGTGACAGTTATCGCCCTAATGTATTTCCGTATCAGAGAGTACCTCTCGGATAATGGAGAAATGGCATCTTAAGATTTCGCACAATATATAGAAATTTATTCAAAAAATATTAGAATTGTCATTAAGAGAAATAAGAGTATATTTATCAACTTCTTTTAAAAAACTACGGTGAAGAAATGCACATTTTGGAAACCATGATAAAAAATATATACGTAATGTTTTTTTATGAAAATACCTTCTACAAATACTTCATTTTTGTAACAATTGCTCAGCTTGACGCTGTATCCCGCACATGGCAAGGTAGGCAGAGGGACCTTGAAAACCTAGTATTAAGACACTCCGTTCCACTTTTGTTCTCCATATTTTTCGCTGAATTTGAGGCATTGCGTGTTCAGTGGCGGGACTCAACACCGCACTTTGCCTTTTTTCTCAGATCGAAGAAATGAAGACATTAAATATTTGATTTGAAAATATTAAATATTTCATTTCCTCGAGTGGGGATCGAACCCACAACCTATCGTTTACAGTCACACGCTTGTGCCGCTGCCATGATAGACAATTAACATACTTAAATCTTAATAGTCTAATAATATATTAAGTGTCAATAGTAATTAACCCACCCAAGTGGATAAAATATTTTAACACTCATTAATTTGTTCAACGATGTTGTCATCCAATGTGAAATCGTTTCCTTCCGTTATCGATTTAAATTAAGCCAACACTGTTTTACAAGCATCACGCTCTAATTAATGTATATATTTTAAATACACACGTATCTACAGTAATGCGAAGACAACGGTAATTTAATTAGACTGCAGATTTTAATCGGAAATAAAATGAGATTTATATCACATTTTGCTTCCGATTTCTATCTATTTTGAATTATTTTACACTTATATAATTATATTGGAATAACATTCTTTTAATAATTTTTTATTAGTTAAAATTTAATTATGTATAATAATAAAAAAAATATAAACTACTAATGTTACCAAAGATTTTAAAAGAAATTTTTAATTGAAAAACAAAAATAAACTATCTTAGGATTAAACATGAACATCACAAGCCCACTACAACTTCTTCGACTCGTTCTTACAAACGAACGCCATCTAATTTACTATGTGCCTGCTACTCAACTTAATGCTAAGTTAAAGATAAGCGGTGAAGACGAGATATTTTAATTAAGTTTTCGTAATTATATCTTACTTGAAGCTCAGGTAACGACGGTTCGTGATTGCCTGTAAGCGTCTCGATCACGTTAGTCCGTGACGTCAACTGATTTCAAATTTATTCCTCTAAATTCTTTATTGTGTATAATGTCATATACGAGTACATACATAGGAAAAGATTTGCTTGTGTACTTTAAATTTAATGAAAACAAAATGTATATATACTATTATATTGTAATAATAAAATGTTAAATGTGAATATTAACTCAAGAACATTTGTGGTCAGACCGGTTGTGGCCCAGGGACATAAGCACTTATTGTAAACGTGACAGGTAGTGGGTTCAATTGAGAATATAAAATATTTTCAATTAAAATATTTTATGTTTTCATTTCGTCGCTATGATAAAAAGGGAAAGCGCGGCGTTGAGTTCCGCCACATCACACACAATGTCTCCAATTCGGGCTCTCAGGCTACTCTGCCACGACCGAGATACTGCATGAAGCTAAATATGTATATTTGTATATCTATAAAGGTATTCATTAAGTAGAGCAGGGTAGCTCAAGTATGTATCGCTTGACATTTACCCCAATCTTTTCGTCCCCTCTAACGGATCTCGTCGTGATTACTGGAGAAATGCAAAGATTGTGAGATGAATGATAGTCTAGCACACCCTAATTGGAGCACAGGGCGCATACTTCTGCATTCAATTTGTTTTTGAGATTTTAATTTTGCATAAATGTTATAATGAGATATAGGTAGATTTAACCATATTTTAAAGTAAAAAAAAACGTATTTTATAAAATTTAATATAGTTACTTGAGTGACAGACACAATAAGTTCATTAATAAAACAATACAAAAAAACCGTTATTTTTTTATATTTTTTACTAATAAATAAAGTATTTTGTAATGTAGTTCAATTAGCTACAGAAAACATTTTAAGTGGCGTCATCAAAATCTTTTTTAAATTCTTTGAACGTTTCTCAATTAAATTAAATTACTTTGTTTTTTTTATATTAACTTAATCAAAGGCGATTCCACCAACCCTAATGCCTGGACAGAAATGACCGCACTGACAGATGCATGAGATTGTGAAATGAATGATAGATACTAGAGGGAGTCCGCCCTAATTGGTAAAGATTAACTTTTACTTTGAACTCGATAGATACGATATTTGAATAAATCTTCAGTTGGCATAAAACGCTACGTTGTGATAAAATTTGTACAACGATTTAAATAATATGACTTCCTTTATTTTGATCGCTGAACTAATTATTCCCTACAAAAATAGAGTAAAGTTTTTATTCACAAGATATCTTTAATATTAGAGCATTTTAAAGTGACAAAAAAAAATAGTAGTGAGTCATATTGTTAAAGAAAAATTGTTATTACTATTACTACTCTATTAAGTATTAAAATACAAAACCTAAAAAGATATATTACAAAGTTGCTTAAATATAACATATATTTTTAGTTATGACAAAAAAAATATATAGTCTCTATAAAATATGTACAAGCCGTGCCGTGTAAAATATCTATTTAAAAATAATTACTACGGAGAATATAGTTACCAGTACTAGTAATGTTGAACCATCCTATCAACATCCAATTCAATACACTCTATTACGAAGATTACTTCAAAGTGGTGATATTACGGCGATTACGTAAGATAAAACTATTACTTGCAGCTAACTGTTGATGAAGTTTCAATTCGATTCTCATAATAACAATCATCGTGTTGAGAGTGAACGAAAATGGAGAGTTAATAAAGTATCTATCTTTAGTTAACATTTTTTTTTTATTTCCTTTAATTTATTTATATAATAAAATTGTAAATGTATAAATATCTGTTATTTCTACCTTTTTAAATAAGTAGGGGAAAAGTTAGTATTTGTAAAAAATAAATTATGCAGATATTATGTTCACCTCGCCAGTAACTACTAACATGTTATTATCGCACGGTATTTGTGGTAACCGTTAATTACATGCACTCCATTAAACTTAACAAATGCCTGTATAAATATAAATATACATTACCGTTTTCATTTCAACGCCTACTTAACTTCCTTGTAAAAACATAATAAACTGCTAATTTAGCGTTTATTGAATATAAACTTAAAAATGTAAAATAAAGAGTGTATGAATTTATATTAAAATGGCTAATTATGAAAAAGAAACAAATATTCCCACATAAATTTGAGTTGTTATGGAAGTATTATTTAACATATGACGTTTCATATCATATTTACACCTCAGCAAAACTAGAACGGATCTTTATTACCTAAATGCAATTCGCAATTGCAAGGCAGGAAATTAAATCAAAACTATTGCGGTCAGTTGACTGTTCATTTAGCGGATGCAAATTTGAAATAATTGAAATATTATTATGATAGAAGACATAAAATCTGTAACATTTTTCAACTTTATGTTGTATCCCGCGTGCGGTCAAGCAGAGAGACTGATAAAAAATACTCGTCTAATTTAGCTATGGATCGTCATCTTCACTTCACTTTGTCATAATACTAAAATAAAATAATATAATACATTAACAATAAAACATATAAAAATGGTCCTCATTACGTATCAAATACTAACTAATATGTCGTTTACAATGGCATAAATATGAACAAAAAAAACCTACACAATACGTAAGTTTATCGCAAAAGATATAATAACAACACCCTTGATAACGAACAAGTATATATTTAATAAAGAGTCTGACACTTTACATAGTATTTCTGAGACCGATGCTACAATAGCTATCGAGCCTATCGCAATACTATCACGGCGACCTACAATGCCTGCCTACACACAGCATAACCCTTATTTATATGCGACTAGCCGTCCTCGCATGATATTCAATCCCACATCGCATTATTTGCATCGTTCGTTCCAGATGCACTTTCAAACGGTTAAATAACTAGAACCTTTAGGGAATATAAAGTCTACATAGTTACCGTTTCTAATATTAATAGTCGATGGGAGAATTCGGTCACGTATAATGGCATCCTTTACACGAAATAACGGGACATACGTTATTAGTTTAGTGGGTGAGATATGGTACGATTTGATGTCCTTTCACTTATTATTTGAAAGTATGTTGTTAATTTTGACAGACGTCAGTGACCTAAATTAAAATAATAATAATTAAAAATTCATATTTATAATATTAAAATATATTTAACGTACATTTTAAATAGATAATTCATTGTTAGTTCGATGTTATAACATAAAAAAAAAACAAAAACAACAACAATATTCCAATTTTTTACCGTGATAGTTATAGAAGATCAGAAGTCTTACGTTCTCATACTTGTACTATACGTTCACAACGACCTTTAACAAACTTTGCTTCAGTTTTTAAATAGTATTTCTCGTTAAGTTACTCACTTTAGTTTTTTTTATATCTTTTTCCTATTCCAATAAAGATTTTTTTTATTAATTAACATAACTATATTTGGTAAAAAATAAAATAGACATCAGATAGACATAAGACAAAAGTTAAATAGTTTTATTTGGTAAATTACAATAGATAGGTACTGCTTACTTCTTTACTTCGCTTAATTACGAAGATATCGTCGTCTTCGAATATCTAACTGTTTTTTAATCCTAAAAGGAACATAAAATCCCTACATAGTGAGAAGATCAATAAAAATTTACATATCTGGTTATTTGCATATATTAAGCCCACGTGATAGGATAATAAAGAATTGTATGTACGTTGAGCGATATCTGATTGCGCGTCAATCTGTACCGTAACTGTAACAATGTATTCATTCTTATCTATGGATGTTATAATCTTTTACAATTGATAAAGCTTGATAAATTGATGGCATTTTAGAGAAGGGTTGCATATCGTTTGATGCATTAATCCTGTTACTCCCTTTACAATTAAACAGGGATACGTATGTCCAGATGGTAGTATGTAAGCTCCACTTATAAATAAATTGTATTTTTTTTGGGTTTTTAATTTAAGACAGAATGGGGAACAGAAGTGGAACGGAGTGTCTTAACACTAGGTTCGGTCCCCAAGTTCCTTCTGCCTACCCTGCAATGTTCAGGATAAAGCGTGAAACTAGAAAAAAAAATAAAGACACTAAAAATATTGTTAGGTTGCAATACTTACATTTGTATTTACTTTATCAGACTTTTTTTAAATTTTTATATAAGTTACTACTTAATTTAAATTATCAAAATAAAACAATACATAAACGATAGTTTTCTTAGTCACAAAAGATTTATTGATAACTGACAAGTTAAGACTGTGGCAACAGATGGCACCGTGGTCATTAATTTTCATTACCGTCTGTAACAACAGCAGCTATTTCCTCTATAAGAAAATATTTATTTATGTGCACATCTATGAATCTTGTTGTAACTTTATACTGATAAAATAAGGGACTTTGCATACAACGCAAAAACATTGATAGGATGGCTTGCAGAATCTTGTTTCCTTATACATAGGTTTTGCTACATATACCTACCTCCTTATTTTCTTTCCTGCATAAATAAATATACTATAAGTAGATAGATATTATTTAGTAGTGGTATAGCTACAGTATACATATTTTTTACGGAAACAATACTATTTGCTATTATTGATATTAATTAAATGAGTAGAATTGATATGAGATTCCTAACAGTATATATTCGTAAATGAAAATTTATATTCTTACATTAGTATCGACGTTTGTCGATCTGCTAGTTCTCGCATCGCTTTTGATCGCTTACCTGCAATAAAATGGAAACGTTAATTACTATATTGATAAAAGTTTGAACAAAATGTTAATTAATATAAAACAATACAAAATTGTTTGCTATTTTGCGCGTAACGTTAAACAAATTTCATAATTAAAATTTTACTACTTATTATCGGTATTTATATAGCAAGCACGAGTATAATTACTAGACGCAAGTAACTTTATCAAACTGGTAATAACTATTTACTAATAACATGTATAATAAAACAACTTATATGCAGCATGTCAATATTTATGTCGTTTATGATTTTTCTTAATTCACTTATTGTTTCTTATCTTAAGATTCGAAAAGATTTTCACTTTTCGTCACAAGAATTCAGTGTTGAGAAAAGGAACTCCACGTCGTATTCTGTCCTACCAGAGCGGTGACAATTGCGATTTGCGATATTGTCCCACTTCACCACAACTGTAATTTTAACTCACTCAACTCAACTCAGCTTCACGCTGTATCCCGCACATGGCAGGGTAGGCAGAGGGAACATGGGAACCTAGTGTTAAGATATTCCGTATACGTCCGAATTCCGATCCCCCACTTTCCGTCGAATTTGAGGCATTGCGTGTTGAGTGTCGGAACTCAATGTCGCATTTTGCCTTGTACCAGAGTGAAAAAATGAAAACATTAAATATTTAAATTGAAAATATTAAATATTTCATTTCCTCGAGTGGGGATCGAACCCAGAACCTGTCGGTTACAGTCACACGCTTTTACCACTGCGCCACAACAAGCCACAAATGTAATTTTTACTTGTTTAATAAATATTATAATATTAAGTTAATAATTATTTAATGTATGTAAATGTGAACTGTGTTTTGTAAATAAGTCTGACAGAGATGAACGTAACAGATACAAAAATAATACACTTACTAATAAGACAATATCAGTCACAAAACAAAGACATGAACAATAACCGGAAGAGGTATGTTTTGATTTAACGATAGCAATAGGTACATTGATAGGCGATATTTGCTAAGGTAATGACCCTCTTCCGTTAGATAGAGATCAAATTGTTGGACGTCTTGTCAGTCACTGGCAACGCCTATTACAACTGAGAACCTACTTATTTTAATATAACATGTTAATTTTTATGTCAGTCAAATTTAATTATGTTGTTTATTTGCATACTTGGCTAACCCAAAGACAATTAAATTTAAACGCTTTATTAACATTTTTGTATTGTTGAAACTTTGAAAATTAGTATTATTTGTAAACGATAGTTGTAGATACGGCTTTACCTCCGAAGAACTATTTAATTTCTTTTTACCGCTCTAGCAAAGCAAAGGAGGCGAGGCGTTGAGTTCCATCGTTTGAAATGCCATATAACAATTTATAGCAGAGCAAAAATGGCGGAGGGTCTGGACACTGTGTTCTCTCTGCCTACACTGCTAAACCGAAAAAGCGTGATACTGCTGAGGTTAGTTAACTGAGAAACTTAGGGCTTTTTATCGTGAAATTCTTAAAGCACCCAGTTATTTTCTGTAATCTCTTCATAAAACCAGAGTGAAACGTTTAGAATATGTCCTGTCACTTTTAGGTTCGAATAGCATCCCGTATAATAATGGTTGATGATTTAGTCTTGGTCTTTAAAATAATAAGAAAAAAGTATAAAATCGAAAATTGATACGCAGCGATTTTGGTTGTTAGATTGATTGTTTATTTTTTGTAAAAAGAGAAAATTTTACTATATATAAGATAATATTTTGGTGGTGCATTTATGTGGTATATAAAGAGCTGTCATTTACTTCTAAATAAATATAAAGATCAGCTCCTATAACTTCTGGCTTCTGGCTTTTTAATTATTTTATTGCCATGAGAACGATTTTAAAACGCCAATTATCTAAAATTAAACAAAATACTACGATCAACAATCAACAAAAATCTGCCATTCACGCGTAGCGGGTACAATGCAGTATTGTTAACAATGCCAAACCCAACCGTCTAACAGAACAATAAGGCAATAAAATTATGAGATATTTGGTAAAACAATAAAGGAATAGGCTTATGCGAAATGATTTGATGAATGGAATTACACGTACTGATTGTTACGGGACTTGCGGGGGACGACAGTGAATACCTACTGAGCACCGAGCACATAATCAATTTCGCAAATCCCTCGTCATACTTCATTCTATTGTTTAATTTTTTGCCATATATATATGCTTGTTTCAAGCCAACTGTCACCTAAATAAATGCAGTGTTAAATATAAGTCACTAACAATACATTATTTTAAAAGTTAGACTTAAACTTAAAAATAATTAATAAAGACAACAAAACATTTTCTTTAAATTTTCTGCTTAAATAAGTTTTAAAGTTGTTGTATAAAATATAAACATGTCAACAACAACATGACAAAGTCATGCGGAATAGTAAAACAGTTATGTACATTAAAGTTAAATTTGTCAAAGATCTCAGCATACAAATGTAATAGCTTCGGTCAAAAGGAAACTAACTGCATACAATTGTAACCTATAAGTCTTGAATCGTCTTCATTAAATTACTAAATTACGGTCAATAAACCTGCTTCAAGTACTACCCATATTAACATACATTTGATATTTTAATAAGGAATCCTGACTGAATAAATACAATCCGAATATAATTTTACAAAATATATACTAAATATAATTCCCAATTAATAATGTAGGCTAGAATTGAAACACACTGTTCTGCACTGAATTTAAAAAAATGCATATTAAGGGTCGAAATGCTTATAAGTAAAAAAATAGGCTAAGGTATAGTCAAGGCACATATTATGTATATGTTTATGCCGTGCAAAGACAAAAGTTTATACGCTCTCTATTTTCGCTCCAAAATACAATGATCTTAACATAATGCCTTACTTTTACGTTATAAATATTTTCGAAATAAAATAAATAGTCTCCGATATTTTAGTATACATAAAATTTTATCTTTAAAAAAAAACCTTATTTGTATTATTTGTTACGTAATAAATATAAATCATTTTATCGCCAATGGTGTTATACTCAATATATAAATTTTCTATGCATATTTATGGCAGTTATTCTCCCTCATCACGTATAGCTGCTAAATAGTTGGCAGTAGATTACGATCGTAAAATATGTCTTATAGTACGCCTTGGAGCAGCTTTATTAACACCTCCAATACTAAAGTTTTCTTGTACAACATAATTCTGAATTTATAATATAACGCATTACATGTAACTATTAATATTTACACATTAAATTAATCATCTTATTTTCGAACCAATAAGTCAATTCAACTCAGCTTCACGCTGGATCCCGCACATGGCAGGGTAGGCAGTGGGAACTTGAGAACCTAGTGTTAGGACACTTCGTTCCACTTCCGAACCAATAATTTTCTATAATATCATTAGATCATAATAAAAGTCATACTCAAATATGATTCCTATTGAAAATGAAGAATAGAATAGGCTTATTTTTTAATTGTTAAAACACATATCTCAAATCGCGCTGTGAAAGTGAAATCAAAAATCTACATCTCAATTGACAATCAATGACAAGGCAAAAATAGAGGCATTATAACGCTACTTATATAAATAATTTTGCCACGAAATTACTATGTACGACCACCCTCTTACTTTTAAGTGCCGTTATTTAAAATAGAAAGTTTTGATGCTACTTTTCAGTATTCTTTATTGTGCAATATCTGTAGATGTTATAAGAGGATTGTTAAAAATAAAAAAAAAATGGCGTGAGACGCAAGACGTACAAAACATTCCGAGAAATTAAATCCATTTTTAGAATATTGTATTCTGTAAAAGCATTTTTTTTTATTTAAATCTTCAATAATTGTGTTCTTTTACAATATGAATAATTTTAGTATATTTAGCACTGGGGTCTCATTACACATGCGTATACGCACTTTTATCAAATATAACGGGCGCTCACGCCGCTACACTGTAGCGTTAATTTTTGTAAAAAATCACAATCCCGGCCGACATTGCATTAGAAATCTCAAGAAAGTAGTACGTTGATATGATAACTGTAATTATAATATTTATATTTAAATGTGGGCTATGTTATGTTAGTCGTAGATTGTACGACCATTATTCTTATGTGACTGCGAACCATTCTCGGCAGTATACATTTATTATTTAATGTGTAATATTTAAATAAACAACCACACCATATTTTCCATTTTCGTGTTTTTAAAATTAACAGTAGATAATTTATAAGTATGCATTAGAAAAAATTGAAGACAGTTATTTTCCTATAAAGAAAACAATATAACCTGCAAACAAATCCATGACCATCTACTATTTGCCCAGTCAATAAGTGATATCAAATGTTTTATCTTACACCACGTAAATATTAGTTGAGTAAACCGAATTCCACTATGTATATAACGGATGTTTAGAGCAATAAATAATTAAAAAATAAATGTTATTTGATATTATATTGAAATGTGAATAAAAAAACATTCAGAGAAAATGTTCTTTACAGGATACATACTTTGTAGAGACAGTCTTAAATAAAATTAAAGAATTGAAGTAATTTAATCAAAAGATCAGAACTTAAAATAACATTTTGTTTTTCGAAACATGAACATTTATTAACACAAGTAAAATTTTACTGTTTCTCTTATTACATTTAAGAAGCATTTTCAAAAACATCTTTAACTCGCTATTGCCCCAATACTCTCATGACATCCAATTTATTCGAAAAGTACCAAAAAGATTTTGCCATAGAGGAAGTTGAGCAACAACAATTGGTAGCAATTATATAATTTCGAATAGTTTTTCAAGCTCGACAATAATGGTTTAACTCAATTTAGGCTGAAACAACCATAAATCCATTTAAAACTAAATTATAGGATATGCAATGAAATATATTCTTCTGTTCTTAAAGATGAACTTTCTGATGTTTTGTGTTCTTATATATAATCTATATGTCAATTCATATATTTTAATAAAATTGAAGTGTCTGTATGTAATTACAAAATAACCGCGTGACTCGGTGTCACGCGGTTATATATCAAAGTGCATATAGCTATTGACACGTTACCAGACCGTAACTGTTGTGTCTGTCTGTTTGTTAGTCGGGCTAATCTCAGGAACAGCTATATGTTTTTTCATTATATAATAATAAATGCGTGAAGATGATGATTTGTTGAATGATATGTTCGTCTACCAAGATAGGTGGGAAATAATTAAACATTCTTTTACTTAATAACACTATTTATGTGAGCAAAATGAAATTAATTTCCAAAAGATATAAATTACATATATTATATGTACATATAAATAAAATTAAAAAGATTGTATGACATTTCAAATTAACCGTGCATTCCAAGTGCATTATTTGAATGATACTAAATAGCAAACAAACAACTTTAAAATGTTAGTCTGTCTGTTTGTAACAGTTCTGTTAATTAAATAAATGTCAATATTTTGAAATAATTCAAATAAATATTCTTTGCTTTGAGTAAATAAAAGATAGACTTTTAAATAAATATTTAAAGAATTATTATAGACATAATAAGTTATCTTTAAAAATTTTTCAATTCATTACCAATTGTAACCATATATAATTTTATAAGTTATAAGTGTTGATCGAGATTTTTCCATTTTTCTCCAAGAAACTAATAAACAACCAAATTTACTCATCTTTGTGTTTTTATATTACGGTTTAAGAAACTATCGAATTACACGCAACATACAATAATCTTAGTCTATTGCTGGCGTCGACGTTAATTTCACACCGCATTACATTGGACAAAAAATAATAATGTCATTTACTCGTATTTATGTTTTGAGTGCATTAAAGTAACTGTACTTTGGATTGTGACAGGTATATCGTATTAAAGTCTATTTATCCAACGGTATGCCTTTCTTGGCCATAAATATTCTAATCATTTTACTATACAGGTACCTATAACAATCGATCATTTGCATATTACGTGCATACATATAAAAATGTCCTCAACATTTTAATGTCATAAAATATATTTAATTATTACGATACAAAATTTAAGAGGCGTTGGGATTAACACTTTCTATACATGTTTACGTTTCCTCCCTATAATGAAAGGTAATTTCGACAATCATCATTATTTCCATCCAATTTCCGGTGCTCATCTCATATTCAGTTATCTTTCATCATCAGTATTCTGCAGTACAGTATAGGAGAGCGCCACCATAATTCAACGCCATAATAAAGACGGCTATCTCCATGGATCGTACTTTTCGTGCTCGCGCACCTGTAACTTTAGACGTAGCACGCGCACGCGTCGGTCACGACTAGGGCCCGTTAGTTCCTATTTATTTGATATGACCACTTTCGTTATTTTTTACAAAACATATTATAATACTTATATTTATGTAGACTGAAATTTCTTTTGTTTAACTTTCTTTTCCTTTCATTTTTAATTAATACATATTTGCCAAACCTATCCAAAATAATTTTAAAACAATAGGCTCTTACTGTATAAATTTTAATATTCTGTCTTCGGCTGTTCATTCATTATTATACCAACGCTATGTAAATTTTAAGATATTAAAGTTGTTTTTATATTAATGGCACTAAATTATACTATATTTGCATTACTCTTAAAAATAAAACTTACAACCCTATGCGAAAACAAATTTGCTGAAAAATTTATGTGATACGTAACTGAATAAAAATAAGTTTAAGAATGATTCATTCTTTTGAATGCGTTCACTGTAATTACAAAAGCAATTAGACAATATAACAACAGACGTTGCAGTTTCTTGGCGCGTGCGGTCTAACGGCACGCGATAATCGCACAGATAAAAACAAAGTGTACAGATAAAACTCATCGTGCAGATAAAAAAGGTACCACATAACGGATCGCGATGCGCTCCGCCTGTCATTACGTTCGCGGCTTGCAACCTCTTTTCCGTATCGCTTCTGACCATTTCTGTCGGTTATATTCGTTAGATTTTTTTTATTCATCATTTACTTTTGTTATATAGAGTCCTCTTGTACAAGTATTTAAAAAAATATTGAAAGTTTTATTTAAAACATTTATTTATAATTTTATTACTGCCTAATTGTTTACGGTTACAAGAATGCTTTATGCTGTTCACATTAACATGTCAGCATAACTAATTTTCCTTTTTGTCTAATGGTTTAACAGCTTAACTTTTTATGAGAAATAAAAGGCACGAACAAACATTAAGGGCCTTTTGTACTAACCACTTTTATGTGATTGATGCAATGAAAGACCTTTACTACCATTAATGTTTAAACATTGCCGTGAGAAATGTTCGGTTTTGTAAAATTACATCTTTCTGTCTCGATAATTTAAAAAAAAAAAATTACATCACATAAATACAAGTATCAACTGTATAGGGAAGTGAATAAGGTAAGTGAATCTATTAAAATGCTTAAATTTTACCAATACACCATAACAAAAAGAATATCTAATAAAGCCACCACACATTTACTGTTCAAACAATATTGTAAAATTTTTCGATTTTCTTCTAGAAATTGAAATATATAACAGGACACAACTGCGAAAACAGATATTTCGAGTATTTAGTTTCGTTTCATCGCATGAAGTTATACACACGCATGTTGACAATTTATTACAGGCGTGAGTCATATTCTGTCATTATTCTGTAATTTATTCGTTCCAAATCTATTATGTTTAGGTAAGCTTGCAGATGTGCTTACTGCGAACTGTCATGAAATTTACAGTACAATGCAGCATAAAATTATCTACTTATCGGTATTTTGAGCACGCGACCCCTGTCCTTGTGATTTAGAGACTTGTACAGCGATTTGCGTCAATACAAAAAAAGCTAAGTGGGTGATTACGTATTAGAAGCGACAGCTTACATAAGTTTGTAGAAGGATTATTTCTTAGTAATGGATTTTAGTTCAATTAAGATAAGTATTTTTCGGTTAATATTTAAAAGTATAACATATTAATAATTATAAGTATATGGTTTTAACAAAAATGTTTCTTTTTATTCTAGAAAGAACAAAAAATAATTAAGTTTCGTAAAGCTTCACAATTCTGTACATTTATTATAGCTTTATTGCGACGCTGGATAACTATACAAGTTTTTGTTTAAGCCATACTTATCTACATTGCTGGTGTAAATTTCTACAAAAAATACACGTGGCTCGATTAAGTAGCTTCATAAAACATAGATCAAATTAAAAAAAAACCTAAGATCCCTAATTGATGTTTATAAAATTCTGTCCTGTCATGGCGCAGCGGCACAAGCATGTGATTGTAACCGACAGGTTCTGGGTTCGATCCCAGTCGAGGCAATGAAATATATAATATTATCAATTTAAATTTTATTATCTAGTAATACGTTTGCAAAAGAAATACAATTTAAATCACTTTAATTTTCTACAGTGATATAAAATACAGATTTGACCTGACTAATACAGAAATACTCTTTTAAATTCCTCACATGCTGTATTTCCTTACACAACGATCATGAATCTAATCCATAATGTTTTAAACCACAACAAAAGAAAAGTACAATATTTTTTCAATAAAATGTAATTCTTTTCGAAAGTTAGCACTTTAACACTTAAGGCAATAAGAGGAGGCATGCGACGTATGTATTTACGTTCGACTAATCGTTCCATTCTAAACATAAATTGGTAATGTTTATGTTTAAAGCATTTACGTGACAGTTAAACATTTAACACTCTTTAAACGCTTTTACCTTGTAACTTCTACATGACAACATTTGAGACGTTAAAGAAATTCTTATGTAAATATGCTAGACAAAACATTACATACTCGGAACAAGTTACAACGGACATTGGAAAGTTTTAATCATATTTAATTGAGGAGAATCATCTCATGATAAGACTTGGTGGACCATGACCAGCGATGAGGGTTATTCACAGTTATAAAATAGAAGATAATTGCTTCTTTTCCCGTGATATAAAAATATACTAATAGGCGTTAATAGCCGCAACACAGTTTTAAACTAATGCGGTTATTATCGTACAATGTTCTGTATATACTTTCTTAATGTTATAAATAAATAAATAAATAAATAAATAAATAAATAAATAATAAATAAATAAATAATAAATAAATAATAAATAAATAAATAAATAAATAAATAAATAATAAATAAATAAATAAATAAATAAATAAATAAATAAATAAATAAATAAATAAATAAATAAATAAATAAATAAATAAATAAATAATAAATAAATAAATAAATAAATAAATAAATAAATAAATAATAAATAAATAAATATAAAAGCAAAGTAACTGATTTATACAGTATAATACAGACCGGGCAGTCATTTTAAATGTAGATTCATATTTATTTACTTAAGATATTGAGGAAATAATTAGATATAATTATAACTTGAACTGAAGTAATAAGTTAAACGACTCATTTCTTTCCGAACACGCTTTGAGCAAAGCGTGTTTTCTTTGAATCTCTCATCTTTGTGTAGCTAAAGCAAATAAAACAATTCACACTCGGTTTGACAAGAATCCACAATTATTACGTTTAGTTTAGAAAATTCGAATTGCGCTACAGTGATAACGTTATTACTTAGTAAAAAAATATTTTAACTTTCAGATTCTAATATACAGTACTGCATGGAATCGAATATATAGAAATTTTTAGTTAGATAGATAATTTACTGATAGACTATTAATCATAACTTAGCACTGTTTACAAGAACACCTATGGGTTGTCACGATGATACTGCTATTAACTGGATTAACATTCCAACGCCCATAACGAACATACACATATAGACATAATATATAATATGTTTAAAAATGTGACTCTGTACTATCTTGTTATACCTAGACTCTACATATTATCGGAATAAAGTAGAATTGTGACATTAAAATTAAAACAGTAAATTTATGATTCAAAAACATTCAATCCTCTTCTAGTTATCTATAATAACTATGTAAATCATTTCTAAATAGTTAACCAAAAAAATTAAAGCGTGAATTAAAAGATGTGTACGTAGGCTAAAAGAATACTTGCTAAATCAATAATAGATACAAAATGACCATTCGAGAATGTCCTTAGCGTGAGACCTTTGAGGTTCTGTCTAATATTTTAGCATATCTGTTTTTCCGATCGGGCTTATAAATGGCTTAGTTATTTATATAAGCCGACCATTTCACTGCAATATATTTAACCAAGGACAAGATTTTTATGTTACGAAAAATTTTCGTATGAAACATTACATATTACGTAGTAATTGGGCTTAGTTATGAGTATACACTATTGTTTGGAACTTTATCCCCCATATGACAGGGTAAACTGAGAATCTAATATTAAGATAATCCTAAGTTCCTATTAAAAACTTAAGTTTCATTGTGTAGCGGAACTCAACGCCGCGGTTCTCCTTATTACCAAAACGAAAAATATTAAATATTTAATTTCCTCGAGTGGAAATCAAATCCACAACGGGTCTCGTTTACAGTCGTACGCTCGTACCCTGCATTACGACAGCCCTCATTAGATTAACTGAAATAAGAGGGCTTAATTTCAGCTAAGCGAGTATATTATATGTTAAAATAAAAACATCTATAGATGATAAACGTTATACATTATATACAAATTTTTTACCATTATTTATTATGAACATAATTTTTTACCTATCTTTTCCATTTACTTTATAATTACATTTACTAATCTACAATTACATACATTTTTCAGATCTAATAACAAATTAAACATGATAGTTCTTAGTTGTATAGATTCTAGTTATATTTTAAGTTCTATATAAAGTAAAGGTTGTGTTTTGCTAAGGGGAGGTTATGCGTCTGTCTGCTCGCCCCAAGTAATCACGTCACTTCCTTTGGATATGGTAATGTGCGGCGCCGGCACGCGACTGTGTCGCTTCAGATATCGGGGCGTCCTGCCAATAGACCGCCTTGGGTCACAGCTGACCGATATTTTATACATGTATTATATATGTCATAATAAGCTCTCATTAATAAATTATTTAAAAATAGTATCTTTAAAAATTTATAAAGACCAAAAAAAGCATAATTTTAGCTTTACGCTGTATTCCGTTCATAGCAGGGTAAGCAAAGGAAACTTGGAAACCTAGTATTAAGACACACCGTTTCTCTTAAGGCTGATTTTTAGATTCAATAAATAGATATATTTTAATTTCTATTTAGTTTGTAACAACTATGAGACTGTCGCTCTAATCCTAATATCCGAGGTAAACATAACTATCAATAATTCTGATTATATATCACGTCGACACGCGATTTTAACGCTCTTACAGACATGCGGTATTTTACTGAAGTAGAGCGTCGATTAAGTAATGTCAGTGATGTTGATGTTAAAGAATTTTATCAGACGTAGAATTCATTTATGATTTTATTTCTGTTCTTTTTTATACTACCGGTATTTTCCGTTAAAATAAAAAAAAAAAACGTCTGAATGCTCCCTTACGCCCCGCCTATTCATACATCATTAATTCGTTTTTTTTTAGCAGATTTATGTCTCATTTCAAAAAGCAAGTATGAAATATGCATTACTATTATTAAAGAAATACGTAAGGAATTTTAATGTAAGATTTTCTTGTTTATTATTTTCCTTGCTCTGGTAAAGGCAGGGGAAATGTTTTAATGGGAACGTAGTGCCTTAACACTAGGTTCCCAGGTTACCTCTACCTACCCTGCTGGTGCGGGACAAGCGTTAAGCTAAAACTATAAAATTTATTTAACGTGTCGCATAACCTAATGTAATCACATAAATTTCAAAAGCATATTTCATGCTTGTTTCATTTTTGTTAAACTAATACGCGTGCGTATATTAATATGTACGTGGTTCTTTCTGATCATTACTATTTCACATGCTCACATTTAATACGAATTTTCAATGCTATACATATAAAGCATCATCTTGTCAGTTGTATACAGTTTTGTTTAATTTTATGCTTGACTGAAGTATTTTGTAGAAAATATTCCATTTTTTTTTTTGTAGATTTTTTTTATTGTAGGTTATATTACAGAAAAATGCATTATAACTTATCTAAATTATTAAGAGCTTTTTAACAATAATACTGCAATGCTTTGAGATATACGAAAAATATACGTTTCAAATTATTATTTTTAAAAGTAGAGTAGAAATACGAATAAATATAATATAATATTTTTAAAAATAGTAAAGTTTAATAAATAAAAAATAATTAAAATTTAGTATTTAAAAAAATAGGGACAAGAAAATAAGCTACGTTTCAATCTGATATCGCAATATAAATCATGAAGCGTGACCTCCGCAATACAACCAACCTAAAGTTCATTACACTTTACAATATATATTTTTATGAAAAATAAGAAATTTTGTTCCCCACTGAAGGGTGGGGAATGGAAGTGGAACAAAGTATCTTAACACTAGGTTCCCAAGTTCCCTCTGCCTACCTTCCTGTGTGAGGCTGAGTGACTGAGTAAGAAATTTGGTGTAAAAAAAAGTAAAAAAATATTAAAATAAGTAATTCCATATTGATCATTATTAAAATTCCCTATATGAGAAAATAAATCTTATACATCAATAAATATTTCTCGCAAATAAATAATTTTCGATTAGATATTGTTAAATTGATATATGAAAATTTAAGACTTCAGTTAAAATCTATTCAACCCCAAATACGACAAAGGCTTGCTCACTGAAATTTACAGCATCCGCGCATCTGAAATCTGTCTTACCTATTTTTTCCATGACCGATCTTGTAGAGCTCGACGTGCTTGAACTGAGCGTATGTTGCCATTGTAGATTAGTGATATTGAATTTTTTTCACGTTTAAAACACAATGTGCAGTCACTGCGCGAAACCGGCAGATAGGAGTTATAAACGTGCGTACTCAATGACGTTCGTCAGCTGACTGAACGCGCGACGCCAGTACCCTCGTTTAAGTCGATGGTGCCACCCTCCGCCCGCGCGTGAAAAGTGAACCGCGCATGCGCTTCCGCTTGTCTTGTTTTGTTTTTTTTTTTTTACTTTTTTTAAATAACCAGCACCTGGCCCTTCCTGTTTGTCATGTGCACAGATGACTCGTGTCATCAGATAGACAGCTCTGACGATGACACTAAATATCCGATGACGGACATTAAACGAACAGCCCAATATAGAGCATTTATAAAATATTAAACGAAAAAAGGTTTTATTTAGAAATTTTAAATGCAAAACTGTAGCCAGATATAGGTTTTAATTTTTATATAAATTCCTCATAAATTTGAGACTTTAAAATTTTAAAGTTAGGATTTTTATTAATAACAAATATAATAGATCTTGATAGTTTTTAATGAAAATTAATTACTCTCACATGTTCACGTTATCAGTACACTAAAGCTTGTGATAGTGAAGTCTTAAGGCGTATAATTGGCTACTGTTTAATGAACGGCTCTGAAATCCGATACGGTGTCGAGTCGTGCGTCCATCGACATTGATTAATGAGAAGTATCGTCTGATTCCTATAATCGCTGCTTGTGATTTAAAATACTCTTAAATCGTACCTATAGCAGAAGAACAGTTGTGATGTAGTTTTTACTGTTAACGCTCAATCCTTTTATTTGAGTCCATTACTATAGATTATTGCCAATAAACTGTGCCACGGCGGCTGCTTTTTCAGGTCTTTTTGTAAGAGAATAACTTTTATAAATTATTAAAACAGTAATTATGCATGATTAAAATTTTGTGTAATTAATGTCTGAAAAATAGTTTTAGAAACGCTTCTGTCAAAACTGCAATTGATTTGATCTATATAATATAATTAATATTGCATCTTGTATATGAACGACACTTTCAATTCATTATTTACTTATTGGCTTACTAAGATAAACTTAAACTTAACCGAGCTCTATTAGACTTTTAAATTGTTTTGAACATAAGCTTAAAGATTATACTTAAAATAGAATTTTAATATTTCCTTTTATCTTTGTAGCTCCATCGTCTTATCAGGGTATGTATGAAGAGGTTGATGACAGTGGAAGAGGCATGCCGAGATCGTCACATTTGGCGCTCCGTTCTCTCTGCCTACCCCGCTTTGAATATATGTAGCTAAGTCACGTCATGTAAATCCCTTTATCTATCGCGTTTTACACACTACGTCAAGAGTGTCTAAGTTGTTAGTTGAGTTAAAACAAATTTGAACTCCTACAAATTCCTCGTACACTACAATTTTTCGACAATTCATCTACCATATGCCACCGCTATCCATCTTCACACGGCACACGTCAAACAATCGAGGGCTTCCCAGTTTCAACACATGCCCATTACAACATATACAATTTGTTCAACTATTTTACACACCATATAAATTGAACAAATTTCAACTCTAAAGCGTGTAATTAATGATTACGGTGTTCTGAAGTACCGCACACACTTGATTGCGTTTACAAATATTCTAAAATGCACCTCCATTAGCTTTCACGGAAATAATTGTTTACACCTCGCTTCCTGCCAGATATAAATCTATGTAGTCTATGGTGTACGCAAACAAAATAATTGTTACCTATAAAGCAAATACGTCCCCGCAATAGCGCTTTGTTAATTCAACTTTACGTGAAAAAAGCGATATTGAAGGTATGTCGAAATTCTTTTTAAAATTTGTTAAGAGAATTATTTTTTCAGCTTTCAGGTGTATCGCTGAGTAGGATTAACAGAGAAATCTAGGGAACCTAGTGTTAATACACTCTGTTTCCATGAAGATACAGAAGAATATAGAGATTTCGTTCCCCGCTTTCCGCCGAATAGAGAAGCAGTGCATTGCGTGTTTAGTGGCGAATCTCACAAAGAAGAAGGGGAAATAAAAATATGAAATACATTATTTTTTAGATTGAGGATATGTAAAAAATAAAATGTAAGAGTACCTAATTCCGTAGCCTTAAAATTACAGGTAATTATGAAAAGTCTTTAAAAATATTTCATAAAGTGAAAGTGAACATTTTTATTCATTCGTATTGCACAGTTATACATGAGAAAATGCATGGCAGCATCGTGAATTTGCATGTCTCAGTTGACTTCACAATTTGCACTCGCATGCGGGCAAACAGCTTCATATATTTTATAGTCCTGATACACACGCTTATAACTTGCACAAAGAAGCAAATTATAAGTGATCGTTAAAAGTTATCTATAACAAGTTTTATATATAACTCACTCATTCAGCTTCACGTTGTATCCCGCACATGGCAGGGTAGGCAGAGGGAACTTGGGAACCTAGTGTTAAGACACTCCGTTCCACTTTTATTTCCCATTTTCCACCGAATTTGAGTTATTACATGTTGATGGGTGGTTATTTTTATTTATTTGCTCTGGTAACAAGGCGCAGCGCGGCGTAGAGTTCCGCCACACAACATGCAATGCCTCAAATTCGGCGGAATATGGACGGAATTAAGTTTATTGTATGTGTATAACAGTACGTTCTCAAGTACCCTCTGCTTACCATGCCGTGTGCGGGATACATCGTAAAGCTGAGAATAAAATTTGTATGACTTGTACGTAACCCAACTTTGAATATAACTTTATCGGTAACACTGAAATAGTCAACGTTGAAAAGATAGAAACGTGAACAATCATACATATATTTATAAGAAAATACACAGTTACATCGCGTGTGTACTAGTCTTTAAGTATATTTTTATTTTCTCTTTATAAAAGATTTAAATTTATTCAGGCCTATCGTCTATTGATTATATAGGCCTTAAGAAATTTCTTGAAAAGCCACAACATTTGTTATAAATCTTTCTCTTTCTACATATTTTGGCACATATAATGATAAGTAAGCGGCACGCGATAGGTCCAACTACGTAAAATACTATTTCCTCTAGAGTGAATAAAATCACTGTAGGAAATCACATTTTATTCATTCTTTGTAATTTCATTCTATTTCTACCCTCCTATAATTAATTGCTCCTGTAAATGCTTTAACGCAGCATAAACGCAGATGACGATGAAAACTATGCATAGTCTAATTGTTTGACTCAGAAGTTTATTTTTTTCTGTACTTTAAGGAGCTGTGGAATTAGTTTAATATATATTTAAACATGATGCACAACAAATAAATTCTGTATTACAAAAATAAGATAACTTGTTTCTATGTATTTGTTTATGATCAATATAATGTATATAGAATATCTATAGGCAACATAAAATATTGTGTCTGCATACTTCAATATTGTTTAGAGTATTTACATGTGAAAATCGATAATCTATTAAGCGATTTGTAATATATTTTAACAAAACACTACGTACATACATATAGTCCGTACCTTATTTAATTATTCCAGCTTTTTAACGTTATCAGCTTTAAATTTATATTCTATTTACTAATATAATATAGGTCGAAACATAACATTAAAAACTTTGCTAATGCATTTAAGTTCTTTCTTCAGTAAATTATATTTCTTTCTTCAGTAAATTATATTTAATTTATTTTTATTTCCTCACTGACTTGTTATTTTTCAAAAAATGAGTGGACAGTGAAGAACGCTAATGAATAACACAATCAAAATATAAGAATATTTTAAAAAGTTAACAGTAGCGAAATTCGAATCCATTCCTCTTGGAAACCGCCCAAGCGATCTGATCACTAATTAATTCATACTATTCAAGCTACATCAAAAATGTTATGTGCTCGTTTCACTTTATCTAAATTTTGTGTTTTCTAAAAGTACAAAAAATATATAACCTTAAAGTCTTTCCATTAGTGCAGATTGTGCTTATGAAAATTAATGACTTATCTTCTCCTTCTGGTATAAAATTAACACGAAAGATAATCATTAAATCTCATTTACTGAATTAGTTAGTTAATTTAGGACATACAGAAGGGAAAACTATCTCTAGTTCTAGTATGAAGTCTTAAGTTGTATCGTGCACTCGGACTATTAACACGGTAAAGGCAGATATTCCCACGTATAGGTCAGATACATAATCGTTTAATATTTGAGTAGGTACTTCCTACAACATGTAACAGTGGCATAAATCTTTCACCGCTTTAAAGCAAAATAGATTTATTAAATTTAAATGTAAATCTATAGATCTATAATATATTTTTGCTTAATAAAACAAAATTAAAAAATCCCCTAATTGATCGACAATTTACCATATTCAAATATTGTATTAAATTTATATTTACTTGTGTATTTAAAAATATTAACCCCTTTAATATTAACACATACATACATACCTATATACGTATATAAGCAACCAGCTAGATAAGTAGTTACTAAACTTGTGGCGTAAATAGCTTTTACTTTAAGTTTACCTTTACACTTACAAACCTTCCACTACCATATAATGGAATGATTTCAGATTATCGCAGAGAAAATCTCGTTATCTGCAATGCGTGCTCACGTACCGTGATTTCGATCTAAGAATTCCGACGACAAGTATCTATGACACGACTAGGCCTACCATAATGTGCACTTAATTTCAGATTTGGCTTATCACTTCAAAGGCTACGCAAGTGAAGAGTGCAAAGCCTTTTATATAGTGATTTGAGTTTTTCAAATCGTGATTAGACAACTTATTATATTTATGTAGTTAATAAACGTGAAACGAACTTATAGAAAGGCTTGTACGAAATTCATAAATAATATTCTGTAGATTGCTGATATCTGTGTAGAGTAGTTATTAAATATTTTATATATAGTTTAATATTATGATTTTATTTTGTTTTTACACTGTATATATTTCCCGCCAAAGACTAAAAGAGGATGAGAGAAAATTATCTTTGTTTTAAATGAATTAAAAATTTAATTTAAATTTTCTTTGTTTTATATATCAACTAGAGAACTAAATATTTTATTTAAAAAGGAATTGTAAAAATATGTTTTTTAATCAAAAAAAAAAATAACAATAACTCGAAATATATAAAATATTGTTTATAGTGTTTCTTGTAGAGCTGATTAAATGTATTCAATTTCAAAGTACAATAGTAATGTGTGGCCCCAATATTTGATAACATCGAAATTAAATTTTCCATTGTCGTCTACTTCATATCGTTTTACATAATACATGGATAATATTTATAAGATTAACGGTCCTATAACAATTTGTAGACAACTGTCTGACATTGATCTCTTCCCACGTCTTCCCTCATTTCAGGGTTGGCAATTTTTTGTCGACTAGTGATTTCATCTGTGTGTACTTTCCATATTACTTCATTTCGTTTTTTTTTTTAAAAAATGGAGCTAAAATTTTTAAAAAATATTGTATAAAGTACGGAACTCATTGTCAAATGTTTATTTTACCACTGTTCAATCCCAAAAGTGGAAATTGAATACACTTATATTGACACATCAACTGACTGTGAACGGGTTACGTTTACAGTCAATTTATGTCTCAATGTAAGATGAAGAAATATTTTACAATCATTTTTATTTGTTAACGTAAACTGCCTACGATTAAGAGTAGGTAATATTGTTATACTTTTCCTAATGCACTATTTCTTTCTAAAACAGAGAGTACTGTCAGAGATCTGAGGTCAGAGTTAAATTAGTATTTTAGAGGCGAAAACATAGTGTGTACAAAAATAGTTAAATATAATTTTATGACACTGCCTGCCGAAAAAAGGAATCTATAATCCCTGACCTAGAAGCTAGACTCGCTCACCGCTTGACCAAAGGTCAGTCATACTGTTCTAGCATTGTCTTTACCCTTATTGTTAAATTACCATAAAGCCGCAAGTTGTATCAACCCTCACCTAGAAAGTTAAAAATAATTTACAAAAACGAAAAAAAAACAATAGCTATATTTGAATAGGTTTGTTCCGTGAATTCAATCAACAATGAGACTGTAGGGGTTATACAATCAAGGCATTTGGATCTTTATTTACGCAGTAAAAAGACTGTAAATATACGTAGAGATAATTACTTAACGCTTCCTTCACATCATAATGTAGACACTTTAATAGTTGAAGGTAAATTAAAACGAGGCAGGGAAAGCTATTCAAATGTCCTCGCATCTCTTTGACGCTTAATGTTCTTTTAAGTATTAAAAAATAACAATAGAATGTCTCGTCTTTTTAAATCTCATCAGTTAAAGTCATCGCCTTTTCATTGTTTTGTTTAATAAGCACACATAAAGCCGCGATGAACGTAAAGACAACACAAAATTAATAATACGATATGAATCATAACTTACTTGAAAATGCACATATGAAATGCATTGTACTTACTTCTTATATTGCATTATATAAGATACCCACGTAACAACATTGGAACCTTTAAGTGTTAGACCGATCCGAGAAATCTTAAGTTCTTACATAAATTTGTTTACAGCGTTTGGTTAAAAAACATTTAAACGTAAGTTCCCCAATGGTTCTCTAAATCCTCACAGCTTACCACATAATATATGTAAAGCAATCCTATAAATGTATACATATATATTAAAATACTTAAAATTTAAATACTAAATGATTAACTTGTGTAAATATGTAAATGAAGAAAATGAACACTAAAATCCAGGACCAGTCGATTAAAACCTTGTTCAACAAGGCTTAATTCTACTAGAAAAGCAATTTAGTCGCCATTTTCACGAATTATCACATAATACATTCTCAGTATAAGTGTTTCTAATTGAAATATATTTCTTCAGGAATTGTTGTTATCTCATTCTTTATTGGAAAACATAAACACATAGTTACAAGTTCAATTACGTTGGATTTAAGACCAATTAGAATGCTCTTCATAGCCCTTAAATGGACTTCTAGTGGAAAAACTTGCTATGCGGTTAAGACTATGATTACAATTTTAATTGCAAGTATTTTTTTGTCTACTATTTAATGGGTTATTTATATCCACTTCAATTATATAAAATTTTATATTGAAATAATGCTAGAATATTACAAATAGTAACAGTTTTTGAATGTAAAAAAAATAATGCAAATATAATAGGTATAATTAAAGATTAGATACAGTAGTAATTAGCAGTTGTATTCAATTATAATAACTCATCATAACTTTGTCTTTGCTCTACTTTTTAAAATAGAAAGCTTGCGTATCTCAGAAGAATTTAGTTCTGTATTTTGGCATCGAAAATTAATTGTGAACAAACAAAAAGCTGAGCCATAATATTTATCAACAAAAGAGAGATAGTAACACTATTGTTGGTAGTTCCAAGTTTCCTCAACATAAAACTAGTAATTCCTTTTCAACAATTCCGTGACTAAGTAGTTTATAATGGATGTGGTTACCTTTCAATTGTTTCGGCGCCACCAATTTGGACAAAGAGTTATAGCTGCATAAATCTGCAATTGTGTAGTAATTATACAATTTAAATATGCTATAAACTTACTAATTACTGAAAAAAATATCCAGTCAAATGGGAATTGGAGTTGCCCACCGAGGGTTCTGTACTAATAAAAAAATTAAGTTTGAAAAACTTAAGTTGGCAAGCGAATGCACTTATTTTGAAGTACATTAATAAATTTGTAACAGTATTTATATATCAATTTTAAAGAGTCAATTAATTATCCCCTAAATACATTCAAATAATGTAATATGGTATAGTTTAAGCAGGCATAACCTCGCGAGGGTTGCTAGTCATAGACAAAAACATTACCGCATTTCGGATTTTTAACTGGGAAGCTTAGGGGTTCTGTTTTTCCGGTTTAAGATGGATGATACAGATACGAACGCTAATTATGATGAAAAGAACTTCGAAAATATTTTACTTATAACGAGAAAAGTTCTTCATAACGAAGTCAATATTCTAAATATATTGTTACTTCATTATTAGATATCCATTTCTTATTTAAAATTAATACTGTAAGATATTTTATTTATCTTTTACGAAAATATATCAATGTCAAGGTGTACATAATTAATTTCCTTTTATAAGCAAGAGACGCGTTTCTGAGATTGCAGTATTACAATTTGTATTCGCCGATTAATTTCAACCCTGCTTGGATTCTTCTCCACCTGCCGATAATGGAGCTCGTTAAAATAAACGTGTAATAAGTCCGCTATTAAGTACACCACAGAGAGCAATCTAGTCTACTGGAAATAATACCACAGTGAAGAAATATATTTTTTTAAATCTTTTTGTAATTTTGACTTTTTTGTAATATATGTGTTAAGACACCCTGTTTCCGCCGTATTTAAGCCATTGTCAGTGGTGTTTAATGCCGTGTTTAACGTGGTATCGTTACCAAAACAAGGTTAACAATATGAAATATTTAACTTCTTTAACTATCAAACCTACAAACTGTCAAGTTTACAGTTGCACGATTACGCCTCTGCGTCACAACAGGCCCCAAAAGGATATAATTCTTGTATTAGAAACAATTACATACAATTGTTTCTAATATAAAATTATATCTGAAATGAAAAAATATAACCCAGAAGAAAAATAATATGTATTTATCATTTTACACTTACATTTTACTTCGCTTATGTACAAAGCAAAGCGCTGTGTTGAGTTCCACCATTCAACGCGCAATGCCTCAAACTCGGCGGAAAGTTGGGAACGGAACGGAGTATCTTAACACTAGGTTCCCAAGCCACCTCTGCCTACCCGGCAATGTGTGTAAAGCTGAAATAATATATATCTGAAATCAAAATATTCTTACGTACTTATAGTAAGACAATTTGTTAGATAAGTTGTACTTATTAACGTCGTTCTTACTCCAATACATTAACGATACATTTCTTTTGTTTTTAAAAGTAGCGGTAGCGATAAAATAAGCCATCAAACGAAAGTCCCGGTCATTATCGCTTCCATAAGATCAATATTGAACAAATAGAAAGCAAATGAGGACTTAAATATTGTCCGGTTATAAACGCGTTAACGTATTGCCGCTATCTGGACATTTCAACAGCAAATTGTCTGTTCCAAAGCGCGTGTTGAGGAGATTGCCTGATAACTTTGCGAGCGCGCCCCGTAAATACACCACTCTGTAAATGCTTACATACAACAAGATTGTTCTACTTAAGATGTTGGAAAATATTTTATTGCTGTTACAGATTATTATAATGACCTTAGAAAAAATGTAATAATTAATTAAATACCAAAGATTTGTATTAGATATTGTTTATATAAATTTAGTAATGCCTCTAAGCTTGTGGAAGAAGTTACGAACAAATTTATATCCTTTGCAGTTTACATATAACACAAAAAAAGGTTTTTAGTATATAATAACTTCTAAAAAATGTATACCTATTGCCTAAAATGTTATATTATTTAGGTAAAAATGTTACTCAACTTCTACTTCTTAACGGACTAGTTTAAAATATTATTCGTACCTACTCAGCTATTTATTTTTCTATCGGCGCTAGAGAGCACTACAGAGCGAATATGTTACAATAATCAAATATCTACTACTTCAATGTCTCAGGGACGTGTAATTGTTATCTAACCATCGTTTTGTTAGCCTAATGTGACGTGAATGGCTTTTATCAGCTATCTCTATATCTTAATATTTGTATTTAGCATCCGTTTACCAATTAATTTACTAAAATAACTCGGGATTGCCTAGAATTTTACAGTATTTAAAAAAAAAACAAGCATAGGTATATAAATTCAAATTAACATGGTAGGACTTGAACCTGCGTCTTCAAAATATAGTAAAAGAAAAATAGAGCACGGAAAAATTAATACCTACCTGATTCCACGCAATGAATTAAAGCTCAAATCTTACTGAACAGAATGACACACTTAATTGTTTTATCTAAACTAAACATTTAAGTTGTTTTATATATTATAATGACATAATAAATTATATAATTTTTTTTTTTTTTTTTTTTTTTTTTTTTTTTTTTTTTTTTTTTTTATGGAAGAGACGGCAAACGAGCGTACGGGTCACCTGGTGGTAAGTGATCACCGTCGCCCACGGCCCCGTGTAACTCCAGAGGAGCTACAGGAGCGTTGTCGTCCTTTAAATTGGAAGGGCACCGGGGCCCGGCATTACCTAATGCGAAACGCAGTGGCCAAAGCCACTACTTAACGCCGGTCTTAAATGCCGGGGGTGGTAATAATCCGGTCGAGTCTGCCCATGCGTGTTGCCATTACTGGCAACGTGACTCTACCACACGCACTTTAGTCGCCTCTTACGACACCATCAGTACCAGGGTGATCCTATTCTAAGCCGGGATCACACGGCAAGTATATACAATATAGAGGTACGTCGTGGCTCAAAGGCACAAGCGTGGGATTGTAAATGCGACAGGTTGTTGGTTCGATCCCCACTCTAGAATATTAAATATTTAGCATTTTAGAATTAAATATTTATTGCTTTCATGTCTTCGCTCTGGTAACTATGGAACGGAGTATCTTAACACTAAGTTAACTAACTCATTCTGCCTAACTAACTCACTCTGCCTACCCTGCCATGTTCGGGATGCAAGTGAAGCCGAAAAAATATGACAGAATTTAAAGCGTGTAATAGTGAACTAGAATATTGAATATTAGTAAACTGGTTATATTGGAATATTATTGTCGATAACGGGCAGAACAAATTTACAACAATAATAATCATGCTAAATAAGCTACTGCATTAATTACGAAGTGCATTCGTCGATAAAAGCAGTAATAACTAGCCATTTGAAACGTCTCAAACAGAGAAGTTTAGATAAAACTTTCCTTTTAAGGTATCTGGAAAATTGAAAATAGAATTTATTAAATTCGGAATTACTAGCAAATATGTTTACTTTTTGCCTAGAGTCCATTTCTAATTACTATAGCTGACGTTATTTATTACTAAATATGTATTTTTTGTACAATTACCATTATTTACTACTGAGAAAACACTTCAAGATTTACAGAACTTTCTACGGTTTCCTCGTTACTATGAAATATAAAGAGGCCCAGTCGTGCCGTAAAGGCACAAGCGTGCGACTGTAAAGGTAACAATTTGTGAATTCGATCTCAACTCGAAGAAATGCGTTAATTTATATTTTACGCTGTATTCCGTACATGACTACTCTGTCATATGCGGAATACAGCGTAAAAGAAAAAAAATGACATAGATCGCATCATACTACATGTAATGGCTTAGTTGGTCAGAGCGCTTGGACGGTCTTCAAGAAGCGCGAGTTAAAATCTTGCTACGTTCGAAATTTCTAAGTGTGGAATAACATTGCAAAACAGAAAAAATAAAAAAAAAAGCTAGCATGAGTGTTAACTTTTAATATTATGGGCGACATATCCTTCTATTAAATGATTCAATTCTATATTCACTGTTTTCTACAAAGATCCGTAGAAATTATCATTATTTCTACTAAATACAGGACCAAATTAAGCCTCACAATCTTGTTTTCGCAATGTTGCTACCTGTTTATGGAAGTTTAGTAGTAATCAAACTAATATAGTATTTGCTTTAGAGATATTTTATTGGATAGGCTGTATTTGTAGAAGACAACATCACGGCTGTTGGTTAAGATAATGGGTACAGCAACGAATGGTCGCAGCACACGCGACAATCTCATATCTTGATTTAAATATACATAAAATTTGTACTGTTAGTAATTTTGTGTGCGGCAGTACGCAATGATGTAAACAGAACAATATAACAACTGTAATCTATTTAATATCAAAATTTCTCCACTGACCTTCTTTTCTATTTAGAGCTTTAATCGAAATCGTTTAGAACGGTGCTCATTTAATAATTGAAGATACAATGGGAACGCCGCTGTAAATGTTTTTTCAGTTATACTTAATGCTGGATGAAATTAAAACTTAGGAACCTAGTATCAAGACACTCTATTCCACTTCCATTCCCCACTTCACTCGCTCAATTTGAGGCATTGCGTGTTAAGTGGCGAAACTCAACGCCGTGATTTGCCTTGTGCCGGAGAAAACATTTGTCTGTGCCTCGACAGGCCTTCACAGAGTGGAGGTTAACGACTGCTACTTTAACCCTTACGTTATAGATGTAGTTACATATCGGATCAGGATATGGATATGTGAAGAATGCTAGATCAGTTTTGATTACATTTACATATTTAAAATGATTTCATAAAGCACAACAAGACCAATAAAAAATACTTTCTTACTTGAACAATATTAACTACACAAGATTTAAGAAATTCTTTTAACAATTACCAATACATGGTCTACAACGATATATTTTATTTTATAGTAATTTGTAACAACTCGTAGTACATGTGTCACATTAATAACTAACGCTTATGTATCACGCCATGCGTTAATAAAATGACCATAACAGTCACATAAAATTTTTTGCTGCAATCTACCGGCCTTCGATCAGCGCTGCAATCGTGTTTATAAACAAAAACCCAGTGAAAGTGGTTTGCTCGCTTTTTAATTCAGATTAATTTTAACGCAAGTTTTTATTTTTTTTATTTTAAAAAAGTAATTATTTCTGTATACTTTTTATTTCGCAACGAGATTGATTAAATCGCCAATGCGAAGTTAAACGATTCTACTACTACTCTTGAGCAAAATTCTCAAAGTTGCTATTCCTAAATTTATATAACTGATATAGTTTACAGAGTAATTACGATGTGCTTAACTATACTCTTTTAAAGCCCGCAAAGGTAGTAAGCAATATTATATAAATTGCTTGCGGTTATTGTACCATATACATAATACTTTTTTTCTTATATAAAATACAGGCAAACGAGCGTACGGGTCACTTAATGACAAATGATAAGCGCCGCCCACGATCCCGTTTAACACAACAGAAGCTACAGGTCGCAGGTAAGCTATTTGACAGATGTGTGGTATCTGGAAGGAAGTTACTACAAAACAGCACATATATGTATATAAATTAATGCTAACACATTTAACTGCACCTTTAAATATATTATCGATGTAAACTTTTATCATTATACATTTTCTGTTTGTTGACTCATAGGTATTCTCTCTACATATAAATAGTATGGCCAATCTATTATACTTAAAAGCCTGCATGCACTGAAGAATTTACAAAAAAAAACAATATAATGTGTCGCTGCCATCGTGATTAATTTAGAGAATCTGATTTGACACGATACATAAATTCTTATTCCACACATTTTCGTTTTTATTTAAACATTGCTTAAATTTCTTATTTGTTCTTAAGACAGTCTAGAGAGTAGATGATTTCTACAGAAGACATATGATTCCACAAGTTATGGACGTATTAGCGTTTTTCTTTCTGAAATATAAAAATCACTAGCGTTGCTGTGTAATTAATTTAAATGCTTAATGAGAATTTAAAAAAGCTATCTTGGTATATTTATATTTAGGTAAAAATTAGTCCCGCTTTCTACAAGTACAGTGTTCACAGCTTAGTTCACAGTCTATTTAACCTCTTGGCCGGAGCACTAAAAAGAAAGTTACATGCTGCGTTTAACAGCAGAATTCCCCCAAAATTACAGCTTAGTAGCGTTTTACTCTAATTACACGGATTCATCACAAAACGACATAGACAAGCAACAATGACGGCAATCATACTCGAATATCCATGATAATGGTTTAGGCGAAAGTTTCTTTACACTTTTTAATAGCGCAGATAAATGCTTTTTAGTGATGAGAAATTATTTATATATTTGTATATTAAAAAAAATGTAAATATTTTTTGTTTGTGATTAAATAATGTCTCGGACATAATAAAAAATATTATAATTTGAAAGTAGGGTATTAAAAGTAAGTACCTTAAACCTAAATTGAACCACAATATATTAATTAGAATATTGTCATGTATCTTAATATGGCAAATTTTATAATATTTTTATGCCAGCTGTAATAAGCGCGATCGAATGAAATTTTTAATTAAAGAAACATAATTAAAAATGTAGCAATTAGGTGAAAATGCATTCTATTCATATATACGGTCCACAATTTAATGATCCCCAAAACGCTACAAAATTACAGTTAATGAGTGAGACTCCATAAAATACCGAATCGTCAGCGAAGCATAATGACTATTGGCGTGCTCTGTTATAGTATATTTATATACTTCATAAACTCATTTTATAAAAAGATACTTTCCATAAGCGGTAAAATAATAAGCGGTACAGTGACCCACTATCAAAATTACTGCCAATTCAATGTATTTGTGTCAAATCTAATATAATGTGGTATACACATTATGTATATATTTTTGTAGCGTGGAATAGTTTTTAGTGTTCGCAGGGGCACAACCGTGTGACAGGTTGTGGGTTCGATCCCATTTAAGAATTGGAGAAATTAAATATTTTATGTTTTCATTTCTTCGCTCTAGTAACAAATCGATGCGCGGCGTTGGTTTCACCACTCAACACACAATGCCTCAAATTCGACGAAAAGTGCGGAACAGAGTTTCTTTAGACAGGGACCCTGCAATGCGCGGGATATAGCGTAAAGCTGAGTAAGTGAATGAATTTTCTTTATTTTTTCAAATCCACGCTGCATCCTGCACATAGCAGGGTAGGCAGAGGAAACTGGGGAACTTCGTTTTAAAACACTCTCTGTTCAGTTCTCTTCTTTTGTCAAATTTGAAGCATTGCATATTGGGTTTCGTTTTGCACATCGGCGCGCTTTGCCCTAATACCAGAAATAAAAATATGAAATATTCATTTTCTCAAGTGAGATAGAACGTACAACCATGTCATGTTTACAGCAACACGCTTGTGCCCCTGCACCACGAGAGGCCTCATATTTTATCATTTTCATTTGGTCTATATTGACCATGACTCGAAAGCACGGCTTGCTTATTAGAAACACTACCTTTATTTATTAGTTCAGATCACAAGATACGATACTGTATATACTGTAATAGATCTTAATTGTAAAGAAATATGAAAGTAAACATAAAATTTTACATCAGACAAAGGCAAGAAGGTGCTTTCACTTTCATTAATCAAAGTAAATCTATCTAAATGAGCATTAACTTTATTATGAAGGAATGAATTATTCGACAACGAATTCTGATAGCGTTCAATCATAAGAAACATGATTCTGCAAAATTTTATCATAATATATCTAAATAAGACATGCCTCTTTTAAATCTTACGGACCTTACGTAGTTCACTATTATTTATTAGTAACACCAAACTTTTCTTCAATGTGAACCTACTTCATTATTGTGTTATAACGCCGAACATCATATAACTACTCTTAATTGGTTTTGTAGTTAACTTACTTATCTAAATGAAATAAGTAATAATTATAAATAAGAAATCATTAGGGTATCACAGCAGATGAAAGAGTAACCATCTATAAACATACCTAAGCATCAAACAAAATCCCCACAGGGATTTTTACAACATTACATATATATATATATATATATATATATATATATATATATATATATATATATATATATATATATATATATATATATATATATATATATATATATATATAAATATATAAATATATATATATATATATATATATATATATATATATATATATATATATATATATATATATATATATATATATATATATATTTACCAATTAGCATTTTTTTTAGCTTCACGCTGTATCCCGCACGTGGCAGGGTAGGCAGAGGGAACCCGGGAACCTAGTGTTAAGACACTCCGTTCCACTTCCGTTCCCCACTTTCCGCCGAATTTGAGGCATTGCGTGTTGAGTGGCGAAACTCAACGCCGCGCTTTTGCCTTATTACCAGAGCGAAGAAATGAAACATCAAATATTTAAATTGAAAATATTAAATATTTCATTTCCTCGACTGGGGATCGAACCCAGAACCTGTCGGTTACAGTCACACGCTTGTGCCGCTGCGCCACGACAGGCCTCGCATCCGATTAACGTCACAGTAAATAAAGCAATATGAAAGCCGAACGAGGTCATATAAGCTGTACACTGAGTGCAACTTGACCGTAGAAATGCCTTAAAACAAAAGCCTCGTGACCCTTACATGCAAGGCAGCATATTTTGCTGTTTGGATAAGCTACACATTTTTTTTCTTAACATGATATTTTTAAACGTGAGTAACCGTGATTGATTTAAGCATGAAGAATATTAAGATATTTTCAATATTTAAATATTTATTTATTGTTAAACAACATATAAAATATTAACTAAATTTGATTTGATGCCTGTCGTGACGCAGCGGTACAAGCGTGTGACTGTAGTCATATCATCATAGACTCGAGGAAATGAAATATTTAATATTTTCAATTTAAATATTTCATATTTTCATTTATTCACTCACTCTCGTAACAGGACAAAATGCGGCCTTGAATTCCGCCACTCAACATATTACATAAACTGCGTATAAACTACGTATTACTAAAAACTATTAATTAATTTGTTAAAAATATAAGAAACGGTGAGCATTTTGTAATTAATTTGTAAAAGAAATGTGCTAATTTATTTTGTTATAATTAACCAATTTATAATAATAAAAACTAAATTAATTAAATTGCAGGTTTGTGTGTAAACATGAGAGTAGTCGTTACTCAAGTAATGAGACTTTAATATCACGGAAGCTCTTAAATTTAATTACTTTATCGACGACTAAATCTAGATAGTCTATAAGCTAAGTATGCCAAATCTGTACTAATAAGATATAATATATTATTCTACAATGATTTAACTTCTAATTATCGTATAATTAGACTTTTTATTATAAAAAAAAACCTATTTCCTTCGAAAAAGAGCTATTAGAATTAAGCTTTGATTATTTTTTAATCGAATTACCTATGCGAGAAACTTCGAAAAGACCATAAAAGTCATTTTATAAAATATGGATATAGTGGCGGCACTAAGATTCCAATTGATGACATGAGTGCAAATTGAAAAAAATATTATCACTTAAAAATATTTCGTCAATGACGGTTTTGGCATTTTAAATAATTTACATCACCTTATCATAAACTTTCGCATGACTGGCATAGCTTAGATAGTGAAAAATTAAAACAGTTCCTTTTTAGTGCATTCTTAGACGAATATTTGTTTTTCTATTATGGATATATCAGTTATCAGTTATCAGTAAACCATAGTTTATAAAAGATATGAAGGCAACATTATTGGCCGCCGCTTCTGCCGTTAAAGAATACTTGAAATTCGGCGTGTACTTACTTATCTCATGTAATAATCAAATATTTTAGGTATTATTAACATTTTGAAAAGTGACGTGTACGAACTCGAACAATATATATATATATATATATATATATATATATATATATATATATATATATATATATATATATACATATATATATATACATAAAATTATTTTCTTATATTGCTGAACTAAGATGTAAAACGTTTTCTCTTGCAAGCCCTTAAAAGTAACAACGCAAAGGTATACAAATAGACAAGAAACAACACCGGACAACATGTCGTAGGTAACCTTTCTAACTTTCTGATAAACCGCTTACACGTCCCGGGGTATTTGCTTTTAATTGCATTGAGCATTGTATAGTAATAATCTGTCCTCTCTTTGTGTAGTTCAACTAATATCAGAATTTAATTAGCTACGTTCTGTTTAGTAACTTAAAAAAAAAACTTCTTCCGTAAAATTTGAAGCGTTTTAAGTTACAGAATCATCACCAAACTTTTGTCCAACCAAATAAATGGAACAAAATATTTTAAGTAAAAACTATATTTTTCTTGGTAGGGCCTAAATCTTCTATCGAGGTCTTTCGTGGCGCAGCGGCACAAGAGTGTGACTGTAACCGACAGGTTCTGGGTTCGATTCCCAGTCGAGGAAATGAAATATTTAATATTTTCAATTTAAATATTTAATGTTTCATTTCTTCGCTCTGGTAATAAGGCAAAGCGCGGCGTTGAGTTCCGCCATTCAACACGCAATGCCTCAAATTCGGCGGAAAGTGGGGAACAGAAGTGGAACGGAGTGTCTTTACACTAGGTTCCCGGGTTCCCTCTGTCTACCCTGCCTCATGCGGGATACAGCGTGAAGCTGAGTGAGTGAGTAAAAGTGCCTCATAAGCCTCAAATTCAACGGAAGGTGGGTAAAGGGGCGGAGTGTCTTAACACTAGGTCTCAAGATCCCTGCCCACCCTGCCATGTGCGAGTTGCCTGCCATGTGCTCAGCGTGAAGCGGAGAGAATGAGTAATTTTCATATTTTGGCAACTTTAAAGTCAACCTCGTCATCATCGGTCGCCTGTGGCGCAGGGACACGCGATCCGCACTAGAGGAATAAACGAAATATTTATTATTTTCATTTCTTCGCTTAGGTAAAAGGCAAAAAGCTGTATTGCGTTTCGCCACTCTAAACGCAATACTTCAAATTCGGTGGAATGTGGGCACCGGAACGGAGTGTCTTAAACTTAACTTAATTTTATAAATTATTTTTTATATAAACAAAATTCACTACAGATATAATATTTGAAATACATAAATATTACCCAATTCACTGTTTTATGAACACTACCAATTAAAACTAATAAAACTATCGCGCTATCCGATCTGCCTATCCGTTAATCTTTCCGCTGTATTTACCTACCGCACACCAGTTATCTGGGACTTATTTAATGAAGTCAAACTTGATTACTTCCAAGTCAAAGAAACTTGTAATATCGGCTGTATCAGATCCAGAAGGTTTACAATTTATAACTTAGTTAATTAATCATATTAGTAACAGGCAGTCAGGTCTGTCTAAATAATTACATTAATTCTACAAATCTAACACTGACACCTATTAAGGACTTTTATCTATAAATACACTATTTTTAAAATTATAAATATACTTCTTTTTTTTGGAACTAATATATCGTATAGAATGTCGATATTTTACTATACAAAACACCGACTTTCTAAAACCTAGGTCCAGTCTACTTTGCTATTTAAAGGATAAATCATAAAGCTCAAAAAATCAATAAGCTCCGTCATAAAAAACTTGCAAGTTCGATATCCATTCAAAATAATGTTATTGTAGTCCTATTGTTGTTTGTTGTTGGAATATGAAAAATATTAAACTAAAATGCTATATTTTATAGTTAATAAAGGAAATGAACATTTCTATATTTATTATTTCTTGTGTATAATTATTTTCGATTAATAGAAAACGAAACGGATCGGATATTATCCATTTACTTTATAACGATTATTAAGTATTCTGTATAATAAATTACATAATATTATACATAATTTTTAATACAAAAACGTTTAACTGCGTCAATTAAACGTAATGCCTTTAACTGAATATAATTACTTTTACTGAATATAACGTTTAATCCATTCATATAAATGACAGTCTGAACAGCCATAAATATAAGTAATATGACTTAGAGTAGCCGTTATCGAGTAGTATATACCTTATTTTTATATTTAAATCTTTTAAATTAAGCATATTTTTAAGATTTTTCGTATTTAATAATCGTTTGACATAATAGGTATCTTTTATATAAGCAATTGTTTTATTTCAATATTGCACATACATTTTATATCACTCTATATACTCTATGGTTTATCCTATGGATATGTGAAATTTTCCATATGTGGAAAAGAGAATAGAGCTAAAAAATGTATACAGTTGTTACACAAATTTTCATAGATAGTTTAAGTAACAAGAATAAACAAAACTTTCTCCAGATCCAATCTACCCGATAGAGCAACTCTCCAACAGTCTTTCTATCTATCTTTAAGTATATATTAAATTACATTATCAAATGTTCACAAACTGTAAATCTGACGATTGACAAATGAATGTGTTGGTTCATCAATCTGATAGATCAACAATGTTCGCACGGGTGTACCTATCTATCTACTTCAATAAAGCTTTGCTTAACTATTACTTAACTAAAGCTTTCAACAAACAATAGTATTTGTTGTATGTTTTAAGTTTTATAAGGAAAATAATGATATTGTAGATATATTGATTGTAACTAGATATCGATTATAGTACTATTCTTATTAATAAAATACAGAACAGTGTAAAATGATGATAATAATAATAATATTATGGGCACGCACAATCATTAAATTTGTATAAATTATTGATTAAATTTATACTGAAGTACATACCCAGCTTCACGCTGTATCCTGCACACGAAAAGTAGGCAGAGGGCACTTGGGAACTTTGTGTAAAGACACTCCGTTCTACTTCGGTTGCCCACTTTCCGCCGAATTTCAGACATTGCGTATTGAGTGGCGCCGTGCTTTGCCTTAAGCGGATGCAAATGAGAGAGGATAATTGATTTGAGAACTAAAATTATATCTTACTATGCGTTCAAAATTAACACATTTTGTGAATTAGAAAAAACAAACAAATATACATATATATATATACATATATATATATATATATATATATATATATATATATATATATATATATATATATATATATATATATATATATATATATATATATATATATTTATATATATATATATATATATATATATATATATATATATATATATATATATATGCTTTAAGATCAAGGACAAAAATAATGTTATATATTTATCTTCATGGAACTTTCGTTTTTGTAGAACATTTTTACTTACTTTTAAATTAATTGTAATTATAAACGTTAAGGGTGGAAGTATTCTTGCTGCAGGAAACTTAAAGCAGTCTCGATAGGCATATACATATATACATTCTTATCTCAATGCAATTATTTCATCACATTAGAAAAGTATGCAAAAAGAATATAAAATTAGTTCAATTAAATACAAAACAAAATTAGTTGATAGTAGCTTGAGAAACACTGATTTAATAGCCACTACATACTCGAAATACCGTGAGACTCATCTTAGTTACATTAAAACTAACCTACTTTTGCTTTTATTATTATATCAAATTTCTCCTTAAATGGCCTTTCATACATTCGTACGTTCATAATATATATTTTTAAAGTTTTCAAAAGACATTTTTTTGAAATACTAGGTTTTTGATATATTTTACAAAAGTAAATGTGAGTTGAGTAAGCAAATTTCAAAGTAATTTAATATTAAATTTATCGGAAAGTTGATACAGATATGGCCAATCATAGTTTTTGTAGCGAGGTATTACTCTCAACGGCATTAGGAATAATATTCTTATTTTTTTGAGAAAATAGGCTGTGCTCTAATAGAAACAGATTTCGTAATAGCACGTTTCGATCAAACAGGCAGCATAAAGCAGAGCACCTCATGTTAAAGCGTTCATTCCACTGACATTCCAATTAAGCAAACATTCTCGCTCGTAATCGCACCAAATAGTCTTTTTAATCGCATTCCTAGATGTGGCTATAGCTTTCCAATCGAGCGCAGGCGTGAAATCTAACACAATAGAGTTCGTGAGTCGCACCCGCTTGCATTCGCCCGTCCAAATGTTGACTGCAGATATATCAGCTTGAGATAATTATCAATGAATTATTATTGAGAATAAAAATGATATAAGACTTTTTTTATTATGTTTTGTTTCTTGAGGCTAATAAGATGCTTGAACATAGCTTGAAAATGGGTATTTAATAAGTTTAGTAACAACTTCATAATAATTAATTTAGGAGGTCTCATTGGTCTCATTGGTCTCTTTGTTCTATACAATTGTATAAATACACTAATAATACTTTTGACCAACAGTTTTAATACAATTGTATATACGTGATATACAATTGTATTAAAACTGTGGGTCAAAAGTATTATTAGTATTTATTCTGAATTGTGTATTGAGAACTGTAATATAACACAACTAGATTTGTATTTCTTTATAATTTCATCGCGGTGTCAGCTTTACAGGAAGTGGCTGACGAAATTATAGCTTAAATAATATGACACATCCGTTGATTCGATCTAGGGGAAGCAACCCTATACTCCCATAGTATTGAGAATATCAAATATCCCAGAATATTACTTACTATCAGCTTTTCCTAATGCCAAAGCAAATTAAAAAGTCTAATTATTAATGTATCCGTGTAATTTCCTCTACATCGCCTAGTGGCCGTTATCAGTGAATGTTTGTTAATTGATGTGGTTGTTTATTACTCCTTATCAATGGAGGCTGGATACAAATGTTCCGTGCAATTGCAAAGCGATACTGTTAATAATGTTAATGCTTAGCAGATCATTTGAAAATCTTACAGCACTATCTAAACTTGGTTTATTAAATTCATTTGTAGAGAACTAGTTGGTTCTGAGATTACGTTTTCAGTCTAACAATATTGTATTTTTTAAATATAGATGAAGCTTTTTTTTTGTACATAGATCATTAAAATATATGCCTATTTAAAGTCTTAGTTTAGACATTTTTTATGCCTCTTAATAATCTTACCTGCCCATATCGAAATAGACTGGCGGGTTATACTATGTGTATAATCCCCCCCGCCAGTCTAATACGACATTGGTAAACAAGATTTTATATTTACAAAATGTATGTCGCAATATAGATTGCAATATAGATTTTACAATCATTCTTATTTTATTTCAAAACCTTAGTTTTCACCATTTCGCAATTTAAATCTACTTTTGGTCATAAATATAGCACGACAATAGCCACCACTCAGCGACTCACGCGTCTCGGGCACGATCCCTCGTGCGACACCGTCTCGTTGATAAACTACATGTAAGTTAACCAGGTGGAACTTTGCTTACGAGATTTAAGAAAGTGGAAATTTAATTTAAAATCTTTACTTGAAACGTTTATAAGTTATACAGTGACTTACTATCATATCATATATAGAGCATAATCCAGATTTATCGGAATAAGATTATTGAGGCCATCGTAGCGTATAGTGACAGCATCTGACTGTAACAGAATGGTTAGGAATTCCATTTAAACTCTCCTTTTTCCACTTTGACTACCAACAATATTTTTTTTTTGTAAAACAACGACTTTATTGAGTTCCGCAAGTCAATATGATGTCATGAAAACGGAGCGTCTATACGCTAGGTTTTCTTTTGCTTTCCTTCGTTCTCTAGATATTCTATCACCTGTTGGTTGTGTGGCCACAGCCAGCCAGCTAAGCCAAAACAATTATATAATTTTATTCGAAATTCATATACCTAATGACAAAAATATTTAAATGTCTGATCATAAAAATAATGGATTCAATTTCTATTACTGTTTTTACATCTTCTTACATATATTGTTTGCATTTTTATTTATTTAATGAACGTTCATTTCTAAATGTTTTATTTTTATATTGTTATTATAGATAATTGCCTGCTTTGCGTCATGAATTAATCCATAAAGTGCATAATGTTAGTACCGACGTGAAAGTAATGTATTCGCCTCAGTACTTTCATTTGTCTTAAAAGTTTTTTAAATAAAAATAGTAGGGTTCTATATTGAATCATTTTATAATATTTAATATAGAATTCTTTTTATTTTAGCAACGAGTTCAACATAACACGATTAACCCAATAAGATAATTAATCAAAGTGTCATATAGATTTCACGACAACTTAAAAAGCAACAATAATTGAAAATTAAGGTACCATGTATATATATGATAATAGAAAAAGTAAAAAAATCTAAAAGATTAAATTAATTCTAAAAAAACATAGAAAATATTAAAAATACAAAACGGACGATTGTATAACATTTTTTTTTAAAACAAATATTTTACATATCACTCATAAGTCAGGCGACAGTCATCCATCACTGCCTCTTCGGTAGACATATAGATTAGTGAAAACGTTAAGTGTCATATTGAACGAGTATATTAAGTTCTGAACTTTACATTCACAAACGCCAAAATAGAAAACGTCTTTAGAACAAATGAAGCTCATAGCAAAGCACTTTCGCCCTCCTAACGACTACAATTAGTAAATATTTATAAGAAAGTATACAATATCCGTTGAATTTTGACAATGATTTATAATATCTTCGGCTACAACAACGCCCATGTTAGATTTAGAACGATAAGACCAAGCCAAGATGAATTCACTTTATCTTACCTATATTATAATCGTTACCTAAGTATAATAAAAGCTAATATCATTTTCTTTCTATCTTTCTTAGCTTCACGCTGTATCCCGCACGAGGCAGGGTAGGCAGAGGGAACCCGGGAACCTAGTGTTAAGACACTCCGTTTCACTTCCATTCTCCACTTTCCGCCGAATTTGAGGCATTGCGTGTTGAGTGGCGGAACTCAACACCGCGGTTTGCCTTATTACCAGAGCGAAGAAATGAAACATTATATATTTAAATTGAAAATATTAATATTTCATTTCCTCGACTGGGGATCGAACCCAACCTATCGGTTACAGTCACACGCTTGTGCCGCTGCGCCACTACAGGCCTCTAATATAATAAGAGCTTATAACATGTTTATACATAACTTTAATTAGTTATTAATTTTGGAACTAGTTTTACTTATTTATGTATATAATACATTTTGTATATTTATGTTATATAATATATAAACTTTATTTATAAGGTTATAATAAAAACCTTGTAGCTAATTTAATACAATTATAAATATGCCATTAAATATTTGATTTTAAATTTCCGGCATTTTCATAGACCTACCGTTTCCTTGATAATTTCACAAGCAAATGGATATTTCTCACATATCCATAAAAAATATTACAAATGGAGTTTGTATAATTCAGAAATTTGTAATGGAAAAGCAGTATTTCAATTACAGATTTTTGTTATATCTTAGGTGTCTGTCTCATTATATTTATTATTAGAAGTATTAACTTTACCATGCTAGAAATATAAGACTACAAATATTTTTCTAGCAGCATTTAATAATTATTTATTTTCTAAACGGTAGGCCTGACAAGTTTGTGCGAATGGTCCGTCTTCTGCACGATGGTATGCAATGCTGTGTTGGGGTGCGGAGTGAGGATTCAGAATTCTTTCCGGTTAGCTGCGGCGTTAAACAGGGCTGTGTGCTTGCACCATCTTTGTTTGCAATGTACTTTGCAGTTATGGTTCGAGAGACTTTACAAACTATATCTGAGGGAATTCGTATTCGCTATCGTACTGACGGCGGCGGTTTATTTAATATAGCTAGGCTAAAAGCTCACACCAAAGTATCTTAAGCCACTATCATCGAAATAATGTACGCAGACGATCTCTGTTTTGTGGCGGAATCTCAGGTGGTCCTGCAAAGGCTTATAACAGCTCTTGCTGAGGTGTCTCACAAATTTGGCCTTAAAATCAACGTAAAGAAAACAGAAGTCATGGTATTTGATCCGTCGATGAGTGATCCGGTTCAAATAAAACTCGGTGATGACCAACTAAAGCAGGTACATCGTATAAAATATTCGGGCAGCGTCATAACATCAAAGTGCCTACTCGATAACGAGATAAACAATAGAATTAGTGCATCTGCTGCAGCTTTTGGCAAACTTCGCAACTCAGTGTTTCGCTCGCATGACGTATAGATTCTTACAAAAGTAACCGTATATAAAGTTGTGATACTGACATCTCTTTTATATAGCTCTGAAACATGGTCCCTCTACCGAAAGCATATCACTACGTTGGATAGTTTTCACCTTAAATGCCAACGGGAAATATTGAATATTCACTGGTGGGACCGTGTTCGTAATATGGAAGTGATGTTGCGTGCGAAAGCTGATGGAATAGAAGCCTATCTAATAAGGGGGCAGCTGCGTTGGGCCGGTCTTGTCTCCCGGATGCCTGACCAAAGAGTAGCGAAACAAATATTTTACTCTGAACTCCAAGTTGGCAAGCGAAAACAAGGTGGTCAGTTGCTGCATAAAGATGTGCTTAAGCGCCACATGAAGAGATGTAACCTAGATCCTTCAAACTGGGAGACAATAGCGGCGGATCGGATTCACTGGAGACTTATTGTTAGCGAAAAGGTGTCGCAGTTTGAGAAAACGCGTAGAGATGCACTCAACCATAGACGCGAAGAGCTCAAGGCCCGAACAACTGAGGCTATTTACTATACTTATAATATTATTATAACTTATATATATTATATAAATTTTCAGCGAAAATGGGCTAAAACTATTTAGTAATAACAACAAGTTAAGACCGAAGCCATTTCCATCTGACCCCACCAGCTCATTAGGTACGAAGATGTCGTTTATGTAGTGAAATAATTTCTAGTTGTAAAGCTTTGCTTAGGTTTAATTGACACAAAATATATTATTAATATTTTCACGAATTTTCCCAATTTTTATGATAAAGGCAGGTTTTATGATAAAGATTCAACTTACCTCTAAAGGTAAAAACAGGTACTCTTTTAGGATCACTTTCTTGTCCATCTATCAAGATCATTTATTTAGAGATTGAAGATAAAATTAATATCAAATATTCAGGTCTGCGGTCCCTTGGAGCACTAAAAAAACTATGTCAACTTGATTAATAGATACAATTTTTTGACTACATTTTGTGTGAAATTCACCGCCGATTCAAATTCTATTTAATGAAAACCTATAGTCATATACGTATATAAAAATGTCAGGAAAGTAAAAATGAAACATTTATTAAAATTAAAAAAAAACCTTACTGAGTTATATTGTAGTTTTTTTCCGACAACATGTATAGGACCCGGAAATTGGTGGTCGAGGCTTACTCGCAATTGATCGGTTTTTATTTATGATTATTAATTCTTCGTATATTATACAGACGTACCAAGAAATAATAATCACAAATAAACGAAATAATTAATATAAGACAAATATATTTGTTTCATTATTTATATGTCATTAGATATTACTTAAGTAAAACAATTTAAGTAGAATTAAGAAGATTTTTAGATATATAAATAAATATGTATATATTGATATATTTGTATTTTGCTATAAATTCGCTAACAGATTATAATCAGAAGGATACACCGCGTTATTCACGTCCTATCGACTTCAAAAGTCGATTTGCATTTTCCGCTAAGCCGCATTAAATGGACAGGAGGTTTAAGGTGACGTTTCATCGGCGATAATGGTTATATATTATACTATAAATTCATGGTGATATCTTCCTCTATATTATTATTTTTAACGTACTTTATTAGCAAAAGTACTTATAATATAAAATGTCGCATAATAAATTGCCACTTACAAGAAGTGGTAAGTGATAGAAACTACATTTGCACGATCTTACGATGTAAATTTATTTTGTATCTATATTTTATACTTACATTTTATTCTAAAAGATATAATAATATAACACTTAATGTTATAATAGTCAAGGTACCTATAATATAAAATATCGATATCATAAAGAGAGATCTAAGTTACTTGACTCGAACAAAAACACAACATAGATGATGTCAATCTTCATATTTCTGCTTTTGCAACGCACCGTAAATAATAGTAGTAGCAAAAGCCGAGATTTCGCTTTGCTTGTTTTTCAGTCTTCATTTTTACAATCACGCACTTTCAATTGTTGGTAAGAAAAGTAATAAGGCGTATTGTCCAAATAGTTACATCGCTTGCGTAAAAACCCATATAAAACATAGTTTTAACAGCATCAATTAAATTTAGGTGGATTTATATGTGTCAATAATATAATTAATAAGTTAAGTAAGTTCCATTGACACTGACCCATCAAGCATCTAATACTATTCTATATAATATCTCTATTTAGTCTTCTCTAGCTGTCCTATGAATAGAGAGACTTAGTGGAAATAATTTCTCAATCCGGCGCGTGCTGCGATTACTATTTTCGCCTAACTGTACAAGTACCAGCCCACAATAAACGCTCGCATAAGAGCTTTCTTATGTAAAATCACATCGGAATAAATTAACGTTGCTTTCCAAACATTTTCATCAAATTTTATTATAATCCTCTTGGTGTCTGGACTGAAGCTTAATATGCCAAATTATTTAGAGTTGTATATGGTCTACTACAACGGATTTATCTTTTAATTAAATGACATTTACACCATCTTGTTATAACGAATCTTACGGAGCACAAAAATATCTTAAAGTTTCATCAAATTCAATATCAAAATTGGTTCCCTTATTATCATTAAAGTACAAATTTTCCTCTTAGTTATAATAATAAATTACTTATAATCAAAGTGCACCAATCATTCGTCAGAACTTTCGATCATAAAATCAAATTGCCGATCTATATTGATACTATTTTTTATTTTCGACTGATTATGTAACTATGATGAATAGCATTAAAGGTATTTGTCCACCAAATTCGATAAATATAAAAACAGATACTTAATCTCCATATCTTACTAATCTCTTATCTTAATTTCTATATCTTAACTAATAGTAATAATATTATAAAGGGAAAGAGTTTGTTTTGTTGAACTCGGTAATCTTAGGAACTACTGGTTCGATTTGAAATAATTATTTTGTGTTGGATAATCCATTTGTTAAGGATTGGATGGATATAAGCTTTCACTCTATGACTGAAGGGAGAGGACGAGCACTAGAAAACTCAAGAAGTCCGAGAAGTCACTAGTCCATACGTGCGCTGTGTAAACCGTTAAAACTATGCAAAAACTATATATGTTCTTCTAAAAAAGTTTAAAACACTCAATGATAGTGTATGTCTCTACAGTAACAACGTCTATGTTTTACATACGATATTTGCGAATATCCACTTATTTTTTTATAGTAAGAAAATTAAATAAAATCACAAAAGTTTTAATCAAGCATTAATATTATTTATAAAATTATAGACAGATTTAATGCTATTCCATTAATTAAAACATGAGATTTTCCTAAATATTTATAATATTGTTTTACATAGCTTTAAAGTCGCATCTAATTGTATAAATTTAGTGGATAACCGATTATATGACTTACCAACATAACGTATTATAGAATAAAAACTGAAGTGAAATTATAAAGCCTGGACCATTCAGATAAACCAGAACGGTATCTCATTCAATGTAATTAGCTTATTACATAAGGAATGAAAAGCTTGAAATTTATTTGAAGTTAGAAAGTAAATTGTAGTTCGTGTAACATTAAATTTGTATAGTACTTTTGTAGTACTTATACCTATTAGACAAATAAAAATAAAAATGATTTACATAACTTACTCTACATAATTGCACCCGACATCAGCGGCTTCATATTCTTATAGCTAAGTTTTTATTAGGGTTCTCAAGGAAAAATAGTTATAGGATTACTTTGTCTCTAATCTGTCAAAATGATATATGTCAAGAACGCGAGAAGGTATCAAGCCAAAATTATTATGATATACACAGGGGAAACCAGAGTATTTTATAATACTTTTAGCTTGATACATTGTCTATTCGACCACAAAAGCTTTAAGCTTCTAAATCAACGTATTTACGCTGTAGGATATGGTCCTGTAAATTCATAATTGCGAATAATAAGACAATTACAATTTGGCAGGAATTGATTGAACTTACAGTACAAATAAAATATAATAATTGTAAATATTTTCATACAAAATTAGTTAGTAGCCTATTAGCCAGTAGCCAATAAAAAATTAGCTAGTAGCCAATAACAATTCTGGCTGTAGGCAGCAGAAAGATACTGGAATCAGGTATTAACATATTTTTACTATTAGTTTTATCTTTAGGCTAAAAAACGTGCCACCATGTCTCTGCCATCCGTACAAAGTGGTTCCCAATCCGTCTTTGCAGAAAAACTCATATTTTACCTTTGAATAACAGATGGGCAAATCTATTATATAATATATTACCTATTTTAAAGCGACTCTACATATCCATATCCTGCAAATTACTTATTTTTTTTACATTTTCGCCTATGCTTATTACGTATGTATATATGCAGTAAGTAAATGTATGCTTAATTAGGTATTTGTATACATATCTATATTTAAAATATATGTATATAATAATATCTTAGAGTATCACGAGTGTTACACATTTTAAATGAAACAATTTTAAACGCATTAGTTGCGTAATATACGCAACTAATCCGGGTAATAAAGGGTATCAGAACGTTGGGTTTCCAAAAATGTACAAAAACGCGAATAATCCATTTAAAATTGTTTTATTTAAAATATATGTTTCAAATTCGAGTGGGGGTCGAACTCACAACCTATCGTTTACAGTCGTCACACGCTTGTGCCGCTTTGCCACGACAAGCCTCTAAAATATATGTTTATATATTTAATATATGTATGCTATTTGCTTTATAATTATTTTATGATTATTGTTTACACCTTAAAGTTGGCTGTTATCTTGTACATTTTAATATTCGTCTTTTCTCTTTTAACTTTTGTCTTCTTTATTATTATTCGGTGTTCAACACAAATATGATTTGTGTTCAACAAGGAGCAAGCAAGGCAACAAGCCGTAAAATTTATGAAGAGTAATTTATAAGAAAAACATATTTTAGTAATAAACTAATCAGTAATATTTCCTTATGCAACGGCGTTTAACTGTTATTGCGACAGTTGTGCATGCAATTCCCATTGAGTGGATGAGTATTTTTTTTCCTTGCTCTTATGCTTCTGTTAACTGGCTTCCAATTAAGTTGCGCAACTTACCATACAACATCTTTATAATAGAGCGTACGCGGGGTATAAAGTTTCTTAACACTAAAAGGACAATCGACATAAACAAAAATAAAAGCCAGAAAATTTTATATGTACTATGGTAACATATTAAACAATTTCTTTTGCAATATTTAATAAATTTGTGAGTACACACGTCTTCGTCGTCACGTCGTGGTACTTATGAAATAATAGTACAACAGACAACTCCGTTTCCGTTTTACATAATACAAAATTATACAACATAATAACCATTAACGTATCTAAAAGCTATATAGACAGACATTGTGCATAATTTCAAAACTTTCAATTATATGAAAAAAGGATTTCCTGCAATTAGCAATCTATAATTACGAAATTAATTAGCTCAATGACTAAAGAAAATAATCTCGGACGGATCGAGGAAATCCGCAATAGAGAGGACGACTTTATTACGCTGCACTCGATCAAAGCTGACTTAACAGTATAATAGACCCGCATTAACTTCTTAGACAGGTTAAATTCTGATATAAAATGAATGATGTAAGTTTCTTTAATGTGAAACATATTTAGTTGTAAATATGTAAAATCGGATATTATAAAAAACATGGTGTATTTCGTATATACCTACTTATTTTATAGTAAAGTTGATTTGTTTTAAGTTGAAATTTAATATATAAGAAATCAATAAATTACAAACGCTAAGTATTATGTTAGTAGTAGTTGTACAATTCCAATATGCATAAATCCTAAATTATCATTTGCCTGTTGCCCACACTGATAGCTTTCGCCTCTCCAATTGAATGTGGGAAAAGATCAGAGGTCGATAATTCGCTCCCGTGAGATGCAAACTAATGACCAATCAATATTACCATGTTCCTATCTAAGGATACTGTAATAGTCATTACATTGAGATCTAAGACACATCACTTTACATTTTTATATTACTTTATATTTTTATTGAACTACTGTATTCCCGCATTATATTAAATAATATTCTAACTGACTAACTAACTTATTTATAATATGCTAAAAATATAAACTGTAAATTTATAAAAAAACTCTTTTATTGTACTTGTAACTTTTATAGCAAATATATCTCTGATATAAGATATATTTGCTATAAAAGTTACAAGTACAATAAAACAATTAAGGAAACCATACAACACTCCTATAAATTACGTCAATAACAATCGTTTGTGGGTGCGTTCATAAACGAAAACGAAAATCAATTCGTTGACGTCCAAACTGTCAGAATAGAAAACGTTAACCAGAGTTCGCTTTTTGAACTGCCCCGGGGTGGCCGTTAATAACTCTACGGTTGCAACAGCGCTGCGTTGCGTGAGCGCATCGGACTCGCTCGTAAAATTACGAAACGCGTAAACAGAAATAACCGGAGCAACAAAGGGCTATTTTAAAATAGAACGTTCCGCTTCCTAGTCCAATCAGCTAAAATAACTACGGAACCCAATGGACTGTTGAGGCGGATCGTGGCTTCCGCGAACGTCTTGTGTTAACCGTTATGAAATTGTGTCATGTTTAGAATGTTTTTAATGTATCTTTGATTACTCTCAAAAGTTAATATCGAATTACAGTAAAGGTTTGCTTTGATTTGATTAATGTTTTGTACTATTTCTTTTATTTTTATGGTGTACCTTTAACTATAATGAAACCAGGTACTGAGGTGTTATTAGAGCCAAGTATACTATATATTTAATGCACGTTTTATGGTACTCAATTGCAATCAATCAAAACTGCACTTGACCGAATAGTAATATATCTAATATCCGCCTATAAATTTCAATAGGCTGATTTCATTTTATCTCAAGATCAATTTCAATAAAATAACGACAATAGTAAAATATTAATGTATTAAATATAATAAGGTACATTTTTTAAATGTTCATTTTGAAATTATTTTAGTTTAAATATATATTTTGTAATGCAAAATATGTACGAGTATATGTATTATTTTATATTCATTATTGCAAACCGTATTTCAACCCCAATAAAAAGTTCATTTCAATTTAAAAAGTCGATTTCTTTATTAGTAAATATACCTGTACAATATTGTTTTAAATATCATAAATATAACGAGATAAGTATTTTATATTATCCTTGAACATATTACTAATGGACCTAATCCTTACTTCTAGTTAGTATGAGGTCTTACACTACTACTCATACTACACCATTTCACGATGCATCATTAGAAACGAGAAAATATAATTTATTACTCATGAGTTATGCGTGTCTATTAGAACGATTAGAATAATTTATTGGCGTTCGATTGTAGCTGTGATACTCACTCGAAGGGGAATTGCATCTCTAGAACGTGCGTATACTAAATATCACCCTCAGCAGTCCGCGTTAGTATTAAGAATGGGTCTTAATACTTTAAAAAAATATTAATTCACAAAATAAGCATATACTATTTTTATATTTATACATCAATAAAAATATTACGAGTACTAAGTATCTTTTAACTAAAAAGGTATTTAAGCTGATTAAAAGAACCCTGCATACCGCTCATGAACTTAGTGTTGGGATGCTGTTATATGATTTAAAACACCGATTTCTCACTTTCCGCTGAATTGTAGAGGCTGTTGTACGAGTATGTTAAGTTATCTCATTCTAGAACGATAAAATAATAATTTTACCTTACATTCCTCCGTGTGTGAATCACAACTACAAGCGTTGCGTTTACAGTTACGGTCCCATTTTCAGCACTTCACTATTAGTTATCATTAGTAAAGAAACATGTAATGAAGAGTACATTATAATTAAAATACCAACATTCAAAATATATATCTGTTATAATATTTGCAATACGCTTTTGATTCATTGATTAAAATCTATTATGATTTAATGAAAGCCGTTATGCATTGCTTTAGCAGTGAGCTACAGTTAATACGCATACAATTGAACAGATCAGGAGGCGATGTTCCTATAAATCTGTACGGGTCGTAGAGCTTATTCGAAGATCCATAGATTGCTATGATTTGTAGCTGGTAGCCCGTTAGCTTTTGTAACATCCACTTGTACAGGAAACCTCGCATTAATACTTGCAATATTTCACATGTAAACTAATACAACTTACATTTTGTAGATTAATAAATAATATTTATATTGTTTATAATATTACTATATAATAAAATATCTAAACTCTCTAAAATAAGTGAATTATAATAACCTTAAAATAAAATAAAAATATCTCTAGTTTCTAATGTAGTCTTATTCTCGTAAGCTAGTTAAGTATTTTATATTGGAATTCAGAGTTAAAACTGATGGAGTTAATTTATAGAATTGAAACTATCGTCCACTAATTCTTGGCCTATATACAGTTTTAGTATAAATCTATACGTAGCACAAATAGTGGAGTGCATCAAAGCATACATCTGTCCCGACTGGAAATATATTAATAACAGCTTAACTAGTAAATTCATTCTGAATACATTCCTTAACAAAGATCGCTTCTTTTGAACGACATCAAACAAAAATGATTGTGAAATTCTTCACATTTTATATACATATATTTCTAAGTATAACTTTTGGTTAAAAAAAATCTTATAAAAATATTTACGATTTTTTATAAAATGTATTAATTTCTATTAATAAGAGAATAATATTAAAAATAGTACTACTCAACCAATATCACTGAACTTATTCTAAACCTTACAAATTTACAAAGTTAATTTTTAGATGTCGTCATACGGAAGTCATCTCAAAATTATCTTCAATCAAATATAAAATTGAAATACTTCATTATTGAAGGAAAAGTAATTCGAATATTAAACATAAATTTTAAAACTATTTTTTATTACTTTTAGTTTTGTAATTTTATAAAAAATATTGTAATTAAACCACAAGTTCTGTAGTCCACTTAGAGGTTGTCCAATCCAATAACTTTTTAACTTTATCGAGATTAATTTAAAGATATATCTAATCATCTCAGTAATCTGCTTAGAAAATATTGCAATTAATGATTTTACTGACCCTAATGCTATCAGAATTGTAACGCCGCTATCAGCTATACAAAGTGGATTTGCAGATACGTCATCAATTCAATAACATTTCCTATAAAGCCTTCTTCACGGACCATTTAAATAATCTCAATACAGCGACTGTCATTTAAATCCATCTAAAAGCAATAAGTGCTTATAGAGGAATGAAAAGTGAATACAGCCGTAACTATATTGCCTACTATAAAGTTTCATAGTAATTAATCAATTCTAAATTATTTAATGAAATTTAGTATAAAATAATTAAGTTACAATATCACTTTCAATTTGTTTGTCATATCTTCACCATCTTTTTTAACTTATGGGTCACTAATGTTTCAACTATTGAGTAAAGATTTTAAATGAAACAATTTTAACCGGGTTAATCGCGTATGTTGAACCTTATGGGTAGGGGTAGGTGTCTACCCGTGACCACGGACTATTGTACAGTGCTCAAGTGCTCAGTCAATGTATATATGTTTAACAATCGTAAAAAAACAAAGATACTATTATTGAGTATAGTTTCTTTAACTTATAAAAATCATAAAACAGATACATCAGAAACTTTTCTTGCACTCATTTACTCAACTTCACGCTGTATCTTCATGTGTACATAGCAGGGTTGAGAGAAGGTACTTGAGAACCTATGTTAAGAATCTTATACTCATTCCGATTTTTTTTAACACTTACCAGGCATTGCGTGTTGGGTGGCGGAACTCAACGCCGCGCTTTGCCTTGCGCTTTTTTATCACCAGAGCGAAAAAATGGAAACATTAAATATTTACTCATTCAGTCACTAAGCTTCACCCCGTATCTCGCACATGGCAGGGTATAGGGTATCTTTCTAGCACAAAGGAATTTTAATAAAAAAAAACCAAAAATATGATATCTACAACACAAGAATGTAACATATTATCCTATATTATTTAATATCTATATTATATCATAAATAAGCGCTAAGGAAGTTTTGCCAATAAAAAAAAATGTGTTCTGTACTAAGAAACTCTGTTCTTTTAAGAAAATATGGTTTTGAAACTTTTATAACGAAGAACGACACTATATTTGTACATATATATCATATTAATTTCCAGTTCATCATCAAAGAGTCTGATTTTGAGGATTTTTTTAACAATTAATAATTTTATATAACAAATATTATTATGAGCTTTCATCGGAATCAGGCTAAACGTTAATAAAGAAAACACATACAGGGACATTCGTAGCTGAGACATTCGTAGTTGTGGTACTGATGTTAGTTTCTTAAATTTTAAATACTCTAAGTATACAAACAAAATTTAAATACTTCAATATTTATAAATTTTCTGCACCTACTATGTTAACGTCATCCATTCATCAATAGTACATTATTTTGTTAGAATCGTGACGTCACGCACTGCGTTGGACACATAGAAATACCATAAAATATCCCGCGAGACCTTTGCGTAACAATTTATGGACAGAAGTCAGATATTACACAGTTGTGACACATACAATGCGTGTATATTATTGATGCAAATAACAAGAATAACTACGAATAAATCATTGTATACAGTGCAAAGGCATAAATCCACGAAGTACCTATCCTTGGTAAGAATGTGATTGCATTTGGTTTCAGGCGATGGTATATTTTGTGCCACAAATAACATGAGCTGGTCACGAGTGACAATGTTACAAGTTGTAGGATATATGTACCTGGTAATATAGTTTAAATGATTCCATCATTAATACATGTTAATAAAAATTGTAGTAGGAAACTACAATTTTTATTAACATGTATTAATGATGGAATCATTTAAACTATATTTACATATAATTTTTTTATCCTTAGTGATTACCCTTATTTGTGTATTCATAAAAGGAAATAAAGTAAATAAAAATGTTTAAAATAATAATTTTAATATTCTTCTTTGATACGGCACTACAGTACCTATCCTCTAACCCAATTTTAAACTTTTAAATACATACCAAACAATAACAACTAATAAATATGACTTTCATAGTACAGTGATATTGCATCTGACTATAGGCGACTGTCGTAGGTTTGATTCACATTCAAGGCAATTAATTGACCATTTCCTCATTCTGCTACTAAGACAAAGCGGGGCGCTGAAATTCACCACTAAAAAGACCTGTCTCGAGAACGGAGTATCTTAACAATAAATTCTTTTTTTTCCAATAACATGAGCTAAAAGAATATTAAATTGAAACAAATAAGTAATTCAAATTAAACTATCTAGCAATTATACATATAAGCTTTGGTTTTTTAAATAATCATTGTTATTGTATGGTATTATATAGATAATGCGGCTATTAACTTATAGTCTTTTAAAATTCACTCCCGACCGTAAATGAAACTTTTAATACTCTAAAGTTTATTCAATTACTAGAGGTTAATGGCTCTTTGACTCGGCGCTACCCCCTGAGCTGATGATTACGATTTAGCTTCCTTCCTTTTAATAATTACATGTAAGATCCTGAGTATACTGACTGCTTTGCTGCCGAGTGTTTGAATGCTTTATCTTGATTTTTAGGAGAATTAATTGTTTTACATGGAGACGTCGTGGTGCAAAAGCACAACAACTACACAAGCTGTAAGAAATATGAAACCGCAAATGCAATCTGGCTATGACCGGGATACAGCGTGAAGCTTTAAAAAGTATAAATAAAGCACGTTAATAGCGTATATATGTATACCTTTATTTCTTGTGTAGGAATATAATACATTATAAAGAACACAATGAATTTGCAAATTTCGCCAAAATACATAAAAATACTACTAGTACATAAAATTTTAGATGTATTTTATTGCACAAGAAAAGAAAGAAAATAAAATTTACTGTCATCGCAGAAGGAATAAAGTCTGACCCAGATACATAATTATAATTATGAAAAGCAGGTCGAGATCCCAAAACTACAACAATGTACGTCCCTATATCATCAATCACGACATTATTTATTCTATCGATCGCTTAACATCGGCTGGCAATAAATTGGGACGTACCAGTCAGAGACAGGACGGTTTGCTCATTTCGTGTTTCGGTTAAAATTTTCTTTCAATGTCATATAGTTGTTATGTGGTGTTTTTTTTTCTTTAGATATGTTAAAGAATACAAAGTCTTGAAAAAAAATATAATGTGGTTTAAAAATAGGATCTAAAATTTAAATTGTATGATTTCTAACTTGAACCTGTGGCGCAGGGACACAAGCGTGTGACTGTAAGCGTGGTGACAAAATAAAAGCGCGGACGCCACTCAACAACAACACGCGGTACCTCAATCCATACTTTCCGCAGGGAACGGAACGGAGTGTCTTAACATTAGGTTCCCACGTTCCCTCTGCCTACCCTGCTATGTACGAGACACAGCGTGAAGCTGAACAAAAATAATTCTTCCGTTGACAAAATAAACTGTACCTATATATATAAAAGATATTATTTATTTAATACCTTTTATATGATATAGGTACAGTTTATTTGTTAAGTTAAAATATTATTATGCTACATTACATAATTTTTTTTACACATATCTTTAAAAAAATAAATTTATTTTGTTAAATTACAGTCTTTTCTTTCGTTGAATACTCTTGTAAAACAATAACTGTAAATAAGGTAATAATTGAACTGTCATCGGAACAAAACAAGAAAAAGAAAAGTCGCTTGACCAGAACGGATACCTAACTAGAGGACACAAATCAATTACTAGCAATCATTTGCTAATAGCCGCCACGTCAGCGGCTACGGGCTACAGTCACGGCTGCTTATAATCTCCCATATAAAGAGCTTTATACATAATATAATAAGTAAAAAAACGTTTTACATTTTAAAATAAATGTAAACTTTTGAAAATCTAAATCTAAACCTTTTGTCTATTTTATTTTCAAATATAACAGATAAAGCAGAAAAAATGTAGTAACGAAACACTCTGTAGAAGCGCAAAGATAAAAACAGAAGTTTTAAAGAGTATTTTTTTTAAAACTATTGTTATTTTAGACAACTACCCTTATCAAACGAATTAGTAGGCCCAAACGAAATCATACGAGTACTAATATTACAAATACGTATATAAGTTTGTAACGTTTGTTACGCCAAAACTACTCAAATGTTTTGAGGAGCGTTCTGAAGAATTTTTTGACTTGGTATCTGCCGCCTAATTTCTTAACCACGCACACAGTACGTCACAAACTGAAGTACCACGATGAGGAATCATCTGGAAACTCCACTACTGTACGGTTTTGTAGGATTTTTCCACTCGCCACGAATCTGTGAAACGACCTACTCGCGGCAGTATTTCCAGGTCGATACGACTTGGGTACCTTCAAAAAGCGCATATACCTCCACCTTAAAGACCGGCGACGCTGTAAAGGCCATCCCAGGTCAACAGCAGTTGCCTCAGCTGTTGTTGACCTGAGATGGTCTTTTCTCAGAAAAAAAAACAATAGCTCCTCTGGTGTTACACGGGGCGATCACTCATCATCAGGTGAGCCGTACGATCGTTCGTTCGTTCGTAATTGTCTTTTCCATAAAAGACAAAAAGAGGCCATTTATAATTAAACTTTGTACACATATACTAAAAGATAGTATAAAGGACGTAAGATACATTTGTCTTATTTTTATATTATGGCAGAAATATTTGTTCGTCAAATACACATAACATGATTGTTAGTTAAAAGTTTTGAAAGTCCAACAATCTAAAATCTACGACACTCTGGCTGTGTTACTAATTATTAATTATTTTGTCTATCACACTTCTCATTTTTGAACAACATCGTTGAGCACTTCGGGAATACTTACTTGATAAGATACATATGTATTAAACAAATAAAACTCATATATTTTATCAAAGGAATTACTAATAAATTAATAGCGGTACGAATTTCAATAAAAAATCATCATTGTATTTAAAAAAATGTGTATAGACTGTCTTACAATATTGCAGATCATTAGCGCGAGTGAAACTTGATCATTTCCCGCCCGCAGATATTGGCAGTCAAGCGAAACCTATGAAAATCATTCCACTCTCTCTCGTCTTTTATTTTTGTATATTGATAGAAGTTAGTAAATATTTAGTTCTTAAATAGAATTGTAGTAGTTGGGTATTATAACATATTACTAATGGCAACTAAAAAACTTTGTTTGTTTGTACATAAACTTAAGTCTGAAAATAGTTTCATCCTTCTCTCTCAATCTATACTTATACAAAGAAATACGGAAAAAATGTATTATAAAAGTATTTTAATAATTTGATATATTTTTCCTTTTTGAACTGATAACTATGAAAACGCATAAACAGTAAGTGTCATCGAATACTAGATAAAAAAATATTTGGACTTTTACAAACTGAATAATATAATGACTGACTGAAATAAACTGGCTGACGTGACTGAAATTAAATCTATATTTACTTATTATAAGAAAATTTTAATTACCTTCATAAACTAGTCTAAAAAACTATTTAAAAACTTTGTAAATGTTAGCTACGTGTTAGAATGTATTTTAGACAAAAATTATTTTATGGAAGAACAAGCTGAGCTTAAGCTGAATTAACTACGCAAACATAATATATTACTTACTAATAATTACTTACTAATAATTATTGTCTTCCTATTCTTTCCATATAAGACGAAGGTTCGGATATTTGAAAGAAATAAAGAAAGGACAGAATGCAAGATCACTGTAAATGATAAGATATTAGAACAAGTGAATGAGCTAGTATATCTGGAAATTATGTTTAGCAAAGACGAAAGATACGAAATGGATGTGGAAAGACGTATTGCTGCCGGTAACAGAGTTAACGGTGCCTTAGCTGCATTGTTGAGACGGCGAAACGTCAACAGCTGCGCGTTTGGCCGTACACTATGCTCAGCTGCGCGTTTGGCCGTACACAATGCTGTGTACGGTTGGTACCCAGACTGTTATACGACAGCGAAACGTGGATATTACAGAAGAAGAATGTAAGAAAGATGAATACTGTAGTGATGCGATCTCTTCGTTGGATATGCGGAGTCAGTTTAGCTGTACCCAATGAAGATATTCCCAGAATGGTAGGTACTAGCGTAGATGTCACAGTGAGAATAAAGAAGAATGTGCTCTGGTGGTTTGGGCACGTCGAGCGAATGAGTGAAGAAAGAATGGTAAAAAAGATTTATGAAGGAAAAGTGAGTGAGTGGTAAGAGAGGGAGGGGGAGACCTCGGTTGACCTTCGAAAACACAGTATCGACGATACTAGAGGAAGGTCACGTCAAAAGCATGAGGACCACCCAGAGGGCATGAATGAAGAGGTTGATGACAGTGGGCGAGGCGAAAGAGGTATGCCGAGACTGTAGCGTTTGGCGCTCTGTTCTCTCTGCCTATCCCGCTAGGGATATAACGTAAAGCTAAGTAAGTAGGTAAGTATTCTTTCCTTATAAAATAATTCACACATTATTTATTTTATTATCTTTTTGTTTAACATTTAAGTACCTATTATTGTAGTTATAAGCATAAAATTATTAATATGGACTATTTTTTGATAAAAAGGAACTAATAATAGTTACACGTACTATTTGATAAAAAAAACATTTTCTACAAACGTAGATGTGTATAAATTACTCTATGAAATGTACCTTGCATCCAAATGACAAATGCTGTCTCATAACTTTCCATATTAGCCACAACCCCGCAAGAACTGAGCCGCAATAAGGTCACAATAAAATAATTATATCGTTAACACTTCAATAGAAGGATGTAAGAGGTGGCATTCTAGTGTACCTACTGTTTTATTCAACTGCTATTAATATTTCTAATAGACTTTAAACTTGTATTTTTAGTAACATATCAATATAATTTATTGAATGTATGTTTATACTTTAAGTAAACATTTCATTTACTATGCAGGCTACCTATTTGTATCTTAAATTACAAAACAATGCAAAGAAAGCAATATAAGTAATAAGAATCCATTTAGGCAATGAACGTTTTCCTTCATTTATGGCTCGTTCTATTAATTTGTGGTTTAAATAAATAGCCGCCATCAGCTCAACGTCTACTCTAATATACTAATTGACACTATCTGTCAAGCTGTATAGTAAACTATCGAATTCTCTAATTAACAGATATCGAAGCGAAGATGGGGTGAACGAACAATGACGATCTTTTGAGTTTGTTTATACGATTGTTAACTATAGCCATATATATAGCTGGACTAAGAACACAATATAACTTGCCAGCATTAGTCCATACTTTTTCTAAGTTAACCTGTAAATCAAAAAGTCTGGAAAATCTGGAAGTCTGGAAGACGAACAAAAATCTCAATTGGAAACTCAATAAAATCTGTTCATTTGGAGAGAAAGAAAGTTTACTGAAACAAATAACGTGTAAGGAATATTGATTAATATAATTCCAAGACCTTCCCAAGTAAGCAGGTTTCTTGTGCGAAACATATATAAAGAAATGCCAGAGCTGTTAAATGGATTGACCGAGAAATGTCAGATGGACATGCTAGCTGTCGCCAACTCCATATATGTCACTGAGATGTCAGTGGGACATCACACCTGGTCAAAACCTGGTTTATAATTTATGACACCTTGATAAAGTCTTTATAGCCAATTTCTAAATAAATAATTTCGCCTAAGATTTATTTCATACCTAATAAATACTTTTTATAAATTAATCTTTATAATATACGAAACGTTTTTTATTACTAGTGCAACACTGAGCAACAGTGTACTTTTATTTGTGTTTTTAATTTTTATAATACTTGATTATTTAAAAGTAATAGAAGGTGGTAAACTGTATACTTTCTTATTTTTTATTTTACACTGTATCCCGTTTAAACCGAGGTAAGGAGAGGGAACCTTGTGTTAAGAACAAAAGAACATTCGTTCCTATTAAAACATTTCCGTTCCCCTTTTTTCCGCCAAATTCTTGTAGCAATGCATCTTGAAGGTAAAACTCCACACCAGTTTGTGCTTTGCTATTTGTAACCAGAGTTTAGCCTATTATCTACTAACATCCTATTTTTTATACTTCTCGTTGGCTTGTCGAATCTAAATAATTATAATAAAAATGAAATATTTAAAATAATAAAATCTTAAAAAAAAGTATAAACAATTAATGTGACTATATCAGATTAATTCAAAAAGACTACGACGCATTTACATACCACATAATAATACAACGATAATAATCTATAAAAAATCATAATAGCATATAGGTTTTTTATAATAAAATAAAATCATTCATAATAATCATTTAAACCTCATCTTTATTTAGCAAAACAATGCTTATATTGAAACAGGCTGTAATATTCCCTGCTACTATATCAGGGTACCACAAGAGTAGCGAAGCATGTAATAGCGCAGCTTCCGCGGGGCGCGCCACCATTGTCTGCAGCGCTATGTGCGTGACTGTTATAAGCTTTCGACCATTTATAACTTTAAAAAACCATTATCATGTGAATATTGTACAGTTAATGAATTTGTTTGTGGTTTCCATTGGCTGCAGCACAGTCCTTTAAATGTTGAGGCCAGTTATCAATAGCGACACGCACTCTTTTAGCATATTTTTGTAATGGATTTTTTTTTATTGTCTTTGGAGACCTTTTATGGGCTCCTATAATTTTAGATAGCATAGAAACATCAAGCTGAAATCACTAAAAAAACTTTAAGTCTACGTTCCTGAAAGGAGCAAAAAAACAAACTTCTCAGTCAACACAATTAAAAGACAGGTGCTTGTGCCTCATTTTTGTTTTTTTTTTTTTTTGAAAAATTCACCGCGTTATCAAAAGACATATTGAGCACTAAATTTAACAAAAAGTGAGAACTAAGAACAACAAACAAAAAAGAAATAAAAAATAAAATTTATTAGTATATTATAGAAAACAAATATAAATTTATGAATATACTACAGACTAACTAAAACAAAACTAACTTTACAGAATCGGTGAATACGCCCGCAAACTTTTCATTTCCTTTCACGTTACCTACAATCATGAAATTGATTCAGAACATCAAACAGGCGGAACCAACTCACACTTAGCCGTATTTTTTAAAAGAAATAACAAATAATTTACGACCGGCGTCTCCGCATTCTGCATTGTTTGGCCCCATCGGCGTCGCTGCGAGTCTTCTCAGCCACCATCCAGTTATAGCGGCCGTTTTTTAATTTAGTGATTTTCAAAATTCTTTTCTGTTTGGCCGCTTATCCCTTTGTCCTTCTCTCTCTTTGTACGTGCGTTTGTACGTTCTAATCTTAGAAAAGGCTAACCAGATATGAATACAGTTTTCACTATTACATATTGGTAACCGTCTTTCTATATTTAATATTGTTTATCTTTAAATATATTGATAAATAAAAAAATGTCAATGTAAAATATTGAATTCGACAAAATTGTTACAATTTTTTTATTTATTTATGTGAGATTTTAGTACTCTATGTATATAAAATATTGCCTTAAGAATGATAATTTAATTAGAATAAGAAAGTAATTGGCCTTAGTAAATAAAATAATGTAATTCAAGCGAGCGAAGCCGCGGGCGGGTAGTTCGATAATAAAATAATGTTAAGTCACACAACTCAGTGCGGCATGCAGTCTGTCTTGTCAGCGCAGGAAAGTGAAAACCATTTATTAATAAGGGAATCGAACCCACAACCAATGCGTTTACAGTCATTCTTATTTTTTATTATTAGCTTCTCGCAGTATCTTGCACGAGGCAGGGCAGGCAGAGGGAACCCGGGAACCTAGTGTTAAGACACTCCGTTCCACTTCCGTTCCCCACTTTCCGCCGAATTTGAGGCATTGCGTGTTGAGTGTCAGAGCGAAGAAATGAAACATTAAATATTTAAATTGAAAATATTAAATATTTCATTTCTCTAACCTAGAACCTGTCGGTTAGAGTCTCACGCTTGTACCGCTGCGCCACAACATGCCTCAAAGGTTTACAGTCATTCTATGTTACATATCTAGAATCGGATATTTGTTAAGACCTTAAGATCTGTCGTGGCGCAGGGGCACAAGCATGTAATTGCAAACGCGACTGGTTGTGGGTTCGATACCCACTCGGGGAAATGAAATATTTAATATTTACAATTTAAAAAAAGAAAAAGAAAGATAAATTGAAGAAATAAACCATTAACTATCCGCCGAATTTTAGGCGGAAAGTTAACGGTTTATTTCTTAAATTTATCTTTTAAACATTTTATATTTCAATATTATATTTCATTTAACGTAGAAAAATATGAAACTAGACCTAAAATTAACTTTCAAAATTTTGTACAAGTTTGAGTCGTATAAACGCCAATAAAGTGGTTGCGCTTGTACTTCAAATGAATTTCAATTACCGCAAGTATTGTATTTCTTCCATACATACCTATATAAATATTTTCTGTTGTTATTGCAAATCAGATTATGAAAAATTAAAAAAAAATACAAGTATTGTATTGAATTGAAGTAACAACTCAAGATTTTTTCTTAATACAAGCAATGTGAAATTACAAAAACAGAAGTGGAAAATTATGCATGGGCGCTGGAAGACAGGAGAGCGGGTGGTCCGACAATGTACAGTACAGTTACCATACCATAAATTTAGTTTAAGTCTTTGCTTAATTTTTAAAATATGTTTGTTGAGTGGTCGAACACAACATCGAAGTGTGCTTGGCTTTCTGAACAGAATGCAAAACACGAAAAAGAAAATAAAGAATTTTAATTTTTCTTCTAGATTGACTATTAATAATAAGCTTTCATTATAGAAAAAAAACACTATAAAATAACAACGAGAATCATGTTTAAACTATGTTATAACTATTTCTCACAAACACTACACAGTACATATCGACACCGAGAAATTCAAATTTGTGTCGTCTGACATCCCGTTTGGTTACGACCAATTTAACAGTCTTATAATTTTGAATTGGGCTTGATTTATTATTCAAATTTAAAATATAGTTGTCAATATTCTAATAGATAAATTAATAACCCGTAAGAAAAAATGAGGCTATCAGTTTAAGTTAAGCAATAAATATACAATATATCTTAGCCTTTGCAGACGACTTTGCAATCCCGAAAGCCACAACTATTACATTAAGTAGACATGGACTGACATGAATGAGAGCAAAACCAAGTAAATGCCTTTGTCTAACAAGACGAAATACCAAATGTACCTCTTACGAACGAATGAGGCCTGGAGCCTCTTAATAAGTCGATAAATTTGGTTACATTTTGTTGCGTTGCTTGCAGTGCCTTTCAAATTTCTTGGTGAAACGATAGAAAAAAAATCGTGAAAAACGACGTGCGCCATACTTAGAGGCAGTTGTCGATAGTGCCCTAAACGACCTCCATAAAGCAGATCAACAGTCTATAGAAAACATTAAAAAGGGAGGTAAAGATACAAGAATTATAAGACATCATGCCTAATTTGGCTTTTCCTTCTATATGATATTGGCAAAATCCTCTTTGCCAAATTAGATGCTAGTGTTGTAAAGATATTAAAGTTATAAGCAGGACTGGCACACTCGGCTGATCCTTCAACCTTTTCAGGGATCCCAACAACGTTGGTATAAACCTAAGGAAACCTAAACATGCAGAGTGAGTATTTGAACATGGGCGAATTCTTTACCCCGTTAGCGCTGACATCTGTACGATTGGTCACCTGGCCTTTTTAAATTCTACCTCAATGCCATCCAGATGACTCTACCAGATCTAAGTAACTTATTGAGATAAGGAAAAGCCTCCGAAAAATGTTGCTTTACCATCGGTACAGTCAGGCACTTATTGGCAGGATGTAAGGTACTCCCTGATATTAGTCAATAGTCATTCCTCGCATCGCGATGATAAAGTACTTCAAATTATACGCGAAGCCCTAAGTCTCTCAGAACCCAAAAAGGATTAACGACTAATAGAAAAAACATCCACTTGATAAAGACAGGCGCGAACTGAATCTGACTGGACTATTTTAATGGGTACTTTTGAAAGGTCTATAAAATCCCAGTAAATATTGGCGTTTCGTCATCTCACCAGGTTTATTTCTACTTTCTAGATTAGTTAGACATGTCATTTGTTTAGAAATTACAGCACCCTGGGAAACAAACATATCTGAAGACCACACGATAAAAATAAATTAATCTTATGAGATAGTAAATGAATTAACCAAAAATAGCTATATGGTTTATTTATATACAGCAGAAGTGGGTGCAAGAGGTATAGCAGCCAAATCTTTCTACAATCTACTAAAGACCTAGCTGCAGTTCTTGACGGACAGGAAGTTCTATTTTAGAACGAGTATCTAAGGCTGCGTTAGCAGGTTCCTATGAAATTTGGTTGGGCATGGAGGGTTACAGTAGTAGCAAAGGTGATTGTTGATGTACGTCACCCGGGACTTGTGATTCTGGGTATAGGTTTAAGGGGTTAAACCTATTACCAGAATCATAAGTCCCGGGGCTACACAAGGTTGCTCTCTCTTTATGCCACATGAAGACCCGACACATACATTGTGAATCCGTGAAATGCTAAGAAGTTCGTCTCTATACCGTGTTTTTGAATGTCAACCGAAGACTCCCTTTTACTTCTTTAATACAATTATTTTTTTTTAAATAAGAATATAAATGGCATAATTAGAGCAAAAATTAAAGGATATCTTCTTTTAAGGAAAAGCCAAGGCAAGGCTACCGCCTACCGGCTTTTAAAACATAAATCTGTTCTCCCACACACGCAATCAGAGCTAGTATTTATAAAATTAGAACACTGTGACGCTGTTTTTATGTATATTTTTTTTATTCTGTTGTATTTTTTTACATTTACATGATTTACACCATTGTTGCACAAAAACAAATAGAAAGAGCTTAACTAATATCGATAATTATAGATTTAAACTCGAAAAGAATGAAAATATGTATATTTGTAACATATGTTTTGATAGAATTCTGATTAAACTAATTTACTTATAATGTGTATATTTTGTGAGGTGCGAAGCGCACCTCACAAAATATACACATTATAAGTAAATTAGTACGTATCTAATAAGTTAATACACTGCAAATAAAGTAAAATAGTATCAATCAATTATATTGTGAAATATTAAATACAAAGAGGATCTCCATTTTCGCTGTTGATTTGTTTACAACAACAAGCATCTTGCTAAACAAGTAATAAAAAATTAAACAATTGATTAAGACATTTAAACAAATATAACCAAAAAAAGATATGTATATATAGATATATTAAACAAAGTAGTTGTAATAAAAATACTAACTTTGTAATTGAGCTCCTTTCATGGTCAGGCAGCCCGACGAACATCATAGTAGAAGGCATTGTAAAGCACAAAACACTCAAATAATATAAATATTTATAATTCTTAATTTAATTAAAATAAAAATTAAAACAAAGAAAATTAAAATATTTTATATAACGTTCTAGTTACTTCGTGTATATAAGGCAAACTGTCGTCGCACATTTAATGTTTATGACAAAGAAGACGTGGGCGAAATAAATGTAGGTGTGCAGCCTTAAATGGTAGCTACATCAGTTATGACTTACAATTATGATTCCCCCTTCTTCCTTAATCTTCCCGTCATAATAAGATTTGTACTATTTCTGGCTACAAGAGTTACTTGTTCATACTCATTTTGTTTGCTATATTTTTGTTTACTGTTGGAACTAAATACGTAGCTGATAACTAAAATATGAATATAATAAAAACATAATTCAATATTCAGGCATTCAATTTCTAAATTGGATTGGCCAATGTCATGATTTTAAAATGAAATAACAGATTACAGTGTTTTTTTCTTGAGCAAATTAACAAACAAATTATTTGCTCGAAAATTATATAAGGTAAAGAGGTAAGGTAGGTACCTAATAGTGATATTTAAAATTTTTGTCTATTTGTTTGTGTGTTTCAACGTGCTTATGTCATATATGGTTAATACTTCAACATTTAGAGTTTGTTTTATTTAAATCGGTTGATAATAAAAAAGTTAAGTCAATTTTGAACATTTAATTCGACTAAATAAATATATATTTTTTTATTCATTAAGCTGTAATTTTAGTGTTCTATGTATAGATATTGTCTAGTGATAGTTTTTTTAGAACAAGAAAGTAATTGAGATTAGGGAATAACATTTTATAAACCGCCACCGGTCGCCAATTAAAATAGATTTGTAAGATAAAATACAAAAGGTCATAAAAGCAAATATAGCCGACAGCTAGCAACTTGATTAGAATTCAGTTTAAAAAGAAAGGCACATTTCAAGGTCAAAAACGAATTGTTGACATTTATTATTCTAGTTCTAAAAAAACAAATTGCAGCCCATGTACCTTTTTAAGCATGTATATGAAGATATTGATGGCAGTGGGGGAGGCAAAAGAGGTATGTCGACAACGTATCGTTTGGTGCTTCGCTTTTTGGTGTTTTTTTGGTGCTTTTTTATCTGACTGAGGTAGTCAGCTAGAAATAAAACGCTCAAAATTTTAATAAATTATTTTTTTTCCTTTTGCAATTTCAATATTAAAAAACTATAAACTTTACTTGAAAAATTTTTGTATTTTTTCGCCGTGTGATTCCGGCTTAGAATAGGATCATCCTAGTGCTGATGGTGTCGTAAGAGGCGACTAAAGTACATGGTATAGAGTCACGTTGTCAGCAATGACAACACGCGTGGGCAGAATCGACCGGATTGTTACCACCCCCGGCATTTAAAACCGGCGTTAAATAGTAACTTTCGTCACTGAGTTTTACATAGGGTAATGTCGGGCCACGGTGCCCATCCATCTTAAAGGCAGGCAACGCTCCTGTAGCTCCTCTGGAGTTATACGGGGCCGTGGGCGAGGGTGATCACTTACCATCAGGTGACCCGTACGCTCGTTTGCCGTTTTTTCCTTAAAAAAAAAAAAGAAAAGTAAAAAAGCTTACATATTTTCTTTATATGACACAATAAATTGCAAATGTTTTACAGAAATTAAACAATGTATTATATTATTATGATTGAAATTGGACATCAATTTTAAAGTACATATTAAATTATATTTACTTTTCAAACTTTTCAATAAATATAATGTTAAAATGTTAAATTTCCATTTTATTTTTATGGCAACAAATTATCTATGATCTTCATAAGTAATAAAGTTATTATGACAAGTTCAAATGTTTATTTTGAATATTCGTTCTTACACTTATCGTTCTGAAATGGTGTCCAATATTTTTCATTTTACAAATTCATATTTTATAACATTTTTATTGGTAAATTAAGCAACTTTAAGAATAATTCGCCTTCTTTTTTATTATTTATACTTAAATATCGTTTCTAACAATATTGTTCTATGAAAAAAAAAATATAATTACAAAGTATTTAGAGATATAATTTCAGAACACAGCTTAGGTTTGGCTATGGTCCATAGTTTACGAACGTTTGACGGCTTTGGATTGTAAATTGTGATAACTTGTTATTCCCTTTGAAAGTTAATTATATTTTTATATTTTCTAATTGTTTCAATTATGATAACTGTGTAATTTCGATAATAATGTTGAGTCAAACTTCAACAGAAGCGTTGCTTTCAGCAACTTATGTTGAGAATTACTTAGATTGCGTTGAAAATTTGCCCAATGACCTGCAACGACATTTATCGCGTATGCGAGAATTAGATGTGACTTACAGAGGTAAAACACGTAATTTCTTTTTATATTACATTGAATTTATTCCTTCTATACTTTTACTACAAACTACCATTCATTTTAGCTATATACACAATGAAGTATTCATATGTTGACGTTTTCATTTGTAATACATTCTCCGATTCTTTTTCTTCACAATCATGATGCTTTAATCAAAAATTTAAGGAATAAAATTCAATTTAATGTTTTTATTCAAAACTTAACTACATTTTCATTCATCAATTTGTAATATATTTATATTTGCCTATTTTTGGCATTCATATATGTATGTAACATTACATACTTGTGTAAAATATACCACAATAATTATAACTTTTTATTCGATTTATTAATACTATACTAATATATAATTATTAATAATATGACAAACCCATGTATTTTTTTACAGAGTGCCTCCGTGATGCTGAAACACACTTAGCAGTCTGTATTGGGCCTAATACAGAAGAAAGACGCCGTGGGAGAGCAGCTTTGCGTCTTCAGACAGCTCTAGTAGCTGCACAGGAAATTGGCGATGAAAAACTTCAAGTTGTACAATTGCTGCAAGATCTCATTGACAACAAACAAAGATGTCTTGATGCGGATCACAAGAAGTTGGGTAAGTCAATTCACTTTACTGTAATTTAATTCACTTTACTGTAATTTAAAAACAGTGGTGCATTGACAGCATTTGATTAATGATTGATTCAATCACCACTATGGCTATAAGTTACTTTACATTTTTTGCCTAAGAGGTAAGTATTTCGTTTAGTTCTGCCACTCAACAGACCACATCCTAAACTTTGGATAATAACAAAATGTGTATGTAGAATCTATCACTATATATGCTATATCTCTATATATGCTATATCTCTATATATGCTATCCATAAAATTAAAAGACTAGCAAATAGACTTATAATTTTTGTGTTCATAGTTTCCTGCTTAGAAGTAAACACAAATGGGACAGTAAAAGAAGAGTCGCCTCAAGCTTCTGAGTCTCGATCAAGTGATAAAGACACAAGTACACCAATTCAGCAACAACACACACCTGTTCCTGCACCACCTGAGAGATCTACTGAGAAGGAAAAGGAAAAGACAGACAAAGATAAGTCTGGAGGTAAACAATTCTTTGTTTTATTCACATCTGTTACTTAGAATTTAAAATAATAATATGAGTTAAATTTTATGAACAAGTGTTTATATTTAATTTTATAGATAGAACAACAAAAATTTAATTTGAGTATTGCATTCTACTGATGGCTTGCAATTTATTAACCACATGTCTTCATGCTGTGGTCTCTAAGTGTCACTCTTCTGATCTTTCCTATTATTTATCCTCTTCTTTCTAGCCACTTTTGCTATCGTTATAGTATGTAGAAGATCTTATCTAACATTCCTGATATGGTTGCATTCAAAATATTAAAATATCTATTAGTATACTAAATTTTCTTTGTTTGTGGGTTTGCAAAAACAGGGTAATTATATGGTAAAACTCTTTTCAAAACTTGCTCTTCAAAATTGATATATAAAAAGGTCTTGTCATCTAATGATTTAAAAAATAATGTGACGAGTACCAATGAATGATAATCCATAAATCCAGGCATGCCAGTTGAGCCCAAGATCAATTTGCTAATGTCATATTGTATCACTTCTAGTGATTATTGTTAGCTCTACACTAAGACTAAGACTTTGTATTAAGTACAAGTTTAGTTTAGTTTTTTATTATGTGGATTTTCTTACTTATTTCATTGGTACTCGTTACATTATTTTTTAACCTGACTGCCATTAAACTATAAAATTAATTGATAAGCTGTATTATTATCAATTTAGTCTTTTTCAAATAAATTTTAGGATATTCAGATGGTATCAATATGATACTTTGGGACACATGAGACTAAATACTGTTCTTGTTCAAAAAATAAATTAGGATTCATTCTCCAGAATTAGGTATGCTAAATGCTGTTAAGTTTCGTTAAACTACTGTTCACTCTTTATAACGATAACTCTCTATAATGACGAAAAATGCTCAGTCCCTTGAGTTTCATTATAAATAGTTTACACTGCACATATTTTTTTATCAGTGTCTGGATAAAATATGTATGATAATAAAATACTAATATAATAACTATCGTGTAGGCGAAAGATGGTCAAAACGACCTCGAAGATTGCGTACAACAGCAGGGGTAGCAACGGATGGTGCAGACTCTGGGGAACGAGATAATGAGAGACATACACATAATACTACTCATAAGAAAGGTATAAAGCAATTTTTATATATTATGTTTTCTTTGCCTACCCTTCTATATATCTTCTTTCATATATAGAAGGGTAGGCAAAGAAAACATATTGTTAAGACACTGTAACTCTACGCCGCTTTTTGTCTTCTTATTTACTTACAAGATAAAATGAAAAAAAAAAAACCAAATTATTTCTTTATGTTTTAAATTATTTCTTTATATTAAAAAAAAAACAAATTATTTCTTTAATTAACCAACATGTCTTTTAAATACATTTTCTCTATAAAACATTTTATAATTGTGTTAAATTTAAACAAATGATATACTACAGGTATAGGTAAGAAGAAAAAGCGCAAAGCTCGTCAAGCGGCACAGCGTTCTGAAACACCACCTGAAGAAACGGATGCCATCGATCCAGATGAGCCACGATACTGTCTCTGTGATCAAATATCGTATGGGGAAATGATTCTGTGTGATAATGACTTATGTCCAATAGAATGGTTCCATTTCTCATGTGTTTTCCTCACAACTAAGCCGAAAGGCAAGTGGTTTTGCCCAAAGTGTCGCGGTGATAGACCTAACGTGATGAAACCCAAAGGACAGTTCTTAAAGGAATTAGAAAGGTATAATAGAGAAAAAGAAGAAAAAGCATAGAATTTACAGCACAAGTGAGGTGATTTGTTAATTTTCTTGCTTACACATTTGTTTTTTGAGACATCAATAGACACTTGAAAATAAATATAATATTTGAATGTCTTTTCCATATCGAAATACATGTTTGAAGATAATTAAGTTAATTTTTCTATTTCTGTTTGTTTGTCTTTTATTCTCAAATATCAAGAAAAGTTTATCACCTCACATGTGCTAAACAGTTGTAAGTATTTATAATGTGATGATTATAATAATATTGTGCAGATTTTTATTAAAAAATAAATTGACATTATTGCCAGAAGCAATGGGGATTGAAATTTAATTGTTTTAATTTTACATATGTACTGGCAGTATTTTAGAATATTGGTTCGAAAAAGAACCTTTCGACATAATATTATAAGTACAGCGTGAAGTTAACGCATTTATTAAATTCTGTACAGAAAGTAAGTAGTTTTTTAATACTGTTAGAGTTAATGGATTAATTCTGATTTAAATATAAGATTTTAAAATACTTTGTAGTTTTATTTTACTTCATCCTTTAAATGATATTAAACTACTTAAAAAAAAATTAAAAAAAAAAAACAATTTAATTTTGATAAGAAATTTGTTTGGCTGGCTATGTTTTTTTAAAGATTAGAAGGTTTTTTAATAAGTTGTTTATATATTAATTAAAAACCTATGTTCAAAAATTTCAAAATGTAGGTATTTTGTTTTATTATCTTTAATTTTTTAAAGGAAATAAATATTCATTATATATATAAACTTACAACACACAACATGTTACTCAAACCAACTGAGCTTCATCAGATTAACATTATTTTGAAAATATCATTTAATATAATATTGACGATGTATATTATTTAGATAAAGATAAAAAATGAGATGTTGCGGTATTTAAATTCGCAGTTAATATGGACTTGACAAATAATAAGTTAAAAAGAATTTATTACAATATTATTTTCGTTTACATAAGTTGTAACTATCTCATACAGACGAAACTCGATTTTTTATCCAGCTTTCCACACTTAATATATTAATTACAATTCTTATGTTTCTAAATATGTTTTACATTCAAAAACTGAAAGCTAAATCAATGTAATGGGGAAAATTTCATGGAAATTAAACTACCAAATATATTTTAAATTCAGTATATTTTGTATATGAATATACACAAATTGTCTATTAGTGACCATGCGGAGTACACAGAACAACACAATCTATATGAAATATCAAATAAACTATAGAACATTTAAATCTAGACATTATTTTTTATGCTTGAATATATTCCAAGTTAAATGTTATGTAACTCTACGATTTGTCTATAATATTGCAATGGCTTATATATCCGACTAGATTATTATTATCAATACATTATTTCTATGTTGTAAAAACAAATTTAAGAATATTTAAGCATAAAAAATATAATTATCCACACATAGTGCACTCATGGCACAGTTAAATTTGTTTTCATACTGCATCCTTTATACAACAAGGCAGGTAGGATAATCTTATTTAAAGATATTTCAAGAGATTCTCCAATTTCCGAGAAGTTTGAAAGAAGTCAATGCCTCGAGTGGGTCGTTGAACAGAAAACCATTATATTTTATTTAAACAAGGTTCCGTTGAGGCACAATTGCCTCAATTATAAGTATTGTGAGAGAAAATTTTATAAAACACCTTATTAAATTTAAATATTAAATACTGCATTCATATATATAATGTTAATAGTAATTTGCAGTCTTAGATCCAAACTGTGGTACCTTATGGTTGTCAGTCACAATAAAACGGCAAGATACAATTAATACTTTTAAAAAAACTAATTTCTTAAAACAAAATATAGCTTGTGACAATGATTAAATATGACACAAATTTGAACACAAATCTAATAAATAAAGCACTAAATAATAACTTATAAAATATGTTTACATATATATGTCTATCAAATTAAATAATTCACTCTATAATAACATTCACACAAAAATCTATGGCAGAATACATAATAAAATAAAAATAAGGTACATGATGCAACTTCATTGTTTTTTTTATAATAAGCATAACTATGAACATATAATCAATTCCTTAAGTCCTTTATATGTCAACCGAGTCCGTAGTGTAAGAAATAATTGTATAAAAAAATATAAATATTCTAACTTCATGAAACATTGGTTAAATACAAGTGAAGTATTTATTTATATGTATTTTAATTTTTTAATAAAATCAATGCATTTATAGTCAAAAAAATACATTATAAAATAGATATTATAAACTATCAAGTTCAAGTGGGACTCGCTCACCGAGACTGCCCTACTAATTTCAGGATTGTAGATAAACGGAAGTACAAGTTATAAAATTTGGCATAAATTTCACTCATTTTGTATGCAATGGACGAAAATTATAAGTTTTATATTATTTGTAATAAAGTATATTATTATTATTATTATTTGTAATAAAAACGTACGTTTATTTTTGTAGGAATTATTCCTAGACTTTCATACAAAATGCAGCAAAATCGATCCACAAAAAATATTAGTTTAGTTGACTTAGAAAATTTATTTTCTTCGAGTTTCAAGGGACCACAGACCTGACTTAATTTAATATTAATTTCAACTTGATTGCTCTACGCAATTTTTAAATAAATGGTCTTGATAAAGAACAACAAAATGTTTCTTTAATACGTTTTCCAATCGAAATATGGAATCCTAAAAATCATGCATAGTTAAAAACCAATTTCTAAAAATATCGTTCTTTTATATAAAAAACAATCAAAACTATAAAGAATGCTTTGAAAAATACTTCTATAGAAACACGTTTTTCTATTTGGATAAAATTTTCTTTAAAAACGAAAATTTCGAATAGACATTGATACACCCTCGATGTATTATTCTATAGTGCCTTTAATTAATATTAAAAAAAAAAAATATATTTAACTTATCTACTTGGCCAATGATAATGTATCATCACAATATATTCTAAAAGCATTTGAACTATTAATACAAAACTAAATATGGTTTTTGATATTTCACATCAATATTACAATAAATATAGGAATATTTAAAACTTATTATGTCAATCTACCATAATATAATATTTGATACAGTACTATTGTCACTGTTTCCTTTGTATTAAAAAACATTTACAAACTAAACCCAAACCCCATGAGGATTTTTATTAGTGGGGGCAGCATTTTCTAATTGTCTTGGTGACCCTATGATTCTACGTGCACTGCCCGCTTTGCATAAACCTGTAAACAAAAACAGTAATCATTATATTAAAATGGAATTTCTCATACATTTGATGCAATTAGTTTACATAAGGTAACTATTTTTACATTTGTACACTAGTAAAACATTTTTAACATGTTTTAAGTTTATTTAAGCTAGGAAAGAAAAGTATTTTTTATTAATTGTATTTTTAATGGGCCTGAGGCCTGTGGTGGCGCTGCGGCACAAGCGTGTGACTGTAACTAGCAGGTTGTGGGTTCGATCCCCACTCCAGGAAATGAAAAATTTAATATTTTCAAATAATAAATTTAAATATTTAATGTTTTCATTTCTTCGCAATTTCTCGTAAATGGCGGCGTTAAGGCGCGGCGTTGAGTTCCGCCACTCAGTACGCAATGCCTCAAATTCAGCAGAAAGTGGGGAACGGCAATGGAACGGTAGGTCTTAACACTAGGTTCCCAAGTTCCCTCTGCCTACCCTGTCATGTGCGGGATACAGCGTGAAGCTAAGTGAATGAGACTCAATCATCATCTTGGAATAGTAGTATACTAACATATCTTAAAGTAGCAGCCTACATAAAAATACTATCTAAAAAAAGATTTTTTAAGGGCGACAGTTTTCTGCCATGTGCCAATTTTAATATGCCCCAAACTCAGTACTAAGCTCATAATAAAATAAAACTGACCATCTAGAGGATGTCTCAGTTCATCAACACTGCCCGTAAGGCTTTGTAGATTCGCTTCTTTCATTTCTTGTACTAAACGCTCCACTTGACGTTTCTTCTCCATTATGGCATTCTCCAATACACCAACCTGTTATTATTAATATTTACAGTATAATTAAAATAATAAAATAAATAAACAAAACACTATGTACCTATTGTTGCTTTATAAACATCTTTTTACCTAAATTGAAGAACATTTAAGCAAATAAGTGTATTTCATCAGATTCTGCCTAGTAATAAGACTGAACTCCACACTATAAGCCCATTTTTGTGATGAATAGCGGTACTTAACACCGCGCTGTCTTTTTACCACAACGAGGAAACGAAAATAATTCATTCTTTTAAAGAAATAAACCTGCGACCGTCACTTTACTAGTTAGACGTCATGACGACCTCCAAGCAAGTGGTAATCGTAATTTACTGATTATATTTTTATAAGCATGTCGTGGCGAAGGCGTGTGAATGTTAACGAGACAGTTTGTGGGTTCGATCCCCACTCGAGGACATGCAATATTCAATATTTTCCAAAGAAATATTAATGTTTTCATTTCTTCTTTGTGCAACCATGCAATATGCGGCGTTTAGTTTCACCTTAAATACAGAATGCCACAAATTCGGCATAAAGTTTGGAACGGAACGAAGTGTCATAACACTAGGTTTCCAAGTTCCCTAGGCTTACCCTACCATGTGCGGGATACAGCGTGAAGCTGGAAAATATATTATTATAATTTTTTCACTATAACTATTTTTCAATAACATACATATATTATATAGTAATGATTTTTTTAAAAGATTAAATTAAATAAATATTTGTATCAATTTAATTTATACCTCTCTCTTCAGGTTCTCCGCAGTGAGGTGGTTAATCTCCGTAGCATGCTTCGCTTGTTGGATCTGAGTTTGTAAATTCTCCACTTCTGCGAGCATTGATCTTTCCAGAGCTTGTCTAATTAAAAAAGAAAAACATCAAAAAAGCAAATATAAAATTTATTTAAGCTCATTTCATTATTCTCAAGTTTCATAATTTTCATAATTTTATTTATTTTAGTTTCATAATTCATATGTAGCAGTAGTCCCAAGTTCCAGTATGGTGGTGGACAATTCAATCGCACGCGAGATGTACTGTCTCCCTTTATAATTTTAGCGTTAGTAATATATTATAGTGTATAAGTCGGAACCGATCATTTTTTTCCCTCCAGAAATCATATATTGAGTTGCGAAACTCAACACCTCGTTGTCTTACCAGAGCAGTAAAACAAAAAAAAAAACCAGTGCTTCCATCAAACTCACAACCATCTTACCTATAGTCATATACTTTAAAACTGGACCTCTATGTATATATTATATAAATAATTACCTATTCTCCTGCTGACGACTATTTATTACACGCTGTTCATTGTGTATGTCCTCCATTAATTTGCGGATTTTGTTTTTACACTGTAACAGCTCGGTTTCACAGTTGGCTAGTTTTGATCTCACTAAAACTATTTCTGACTTCAATGTTTTCTCGTTTTGTTTAACTATTTCACCCTCTTCTTCAACATAATTTAAGGCTTGTACCTAGAATACGAAAATTGTTAATCTAAATAAGTCGTCCTAGTAGTTCATAAGTGTTTATACTATTTATTTAAATATATAAGATAGGAAAAGTGTAATTCAAAGTGTTTTACGCGATCAGAAAAAGTAGTGTACTACATTTTTTTTGGTTTCACCCTACACAGGATGTAGGGCAGCAGGATAAGCTAAGAAAACAGTATTCCTGTCCATTCCCGATTTATTGCTGAAATTTCTAGAAATTGTGTATTGGGTAACGGAACTCAACGCCTTGTTACCGGAGCGAGGAAGTGATAATATTCAATAATTCAATTATTGCAAGTTCAAAATGAACCCGCATCAACGTCTCGTTTTGAGTCTCACAATAAGCCACTGCGCCACTACGGTATCTGGATATCGATTAAATTAGCTATGTTTGCAAATCTTTATACGTCATATAATTCCCTCGCGTGAGGATCGAATACACAAGGGGCCGTCCATTAATAACGTCACGTTTTTTGTAACATTTTTTAACCAAGTCGTCCCCCTTCCTTTCCCCCTTGGTGATACGTGGTGAGGTTTAACCCCCTATCCCCTTGTGATATATCGTGATTTTTTGCCAAACCCCCTCCCCCTATTTTTACTATGTTTTAAAGTGTTATTCCACACTTAGGACAGAAAATACTAAACTTAAATTCTAAAAAATTTAAGTTTAGTATACCCTCCCCCTTTTTCAAATCTCACTGTTTAATAGACGGCCCCAGACATGTCGCGTGTACTTGTGCCACGCCACGTAAAACTTTAACCACTTGTGAAAATTTAATTTATTACGGACTAAGATAGATAGGAATAAAATGTTCAACCTCAACAATAGCTGTTTCTAGAGCAAATTCTTTTGTTAAATTGTAAATTGACCGTGAGAAATCTAAGTAGTATGTTATGAGAGTGTTCTCTATGGGAAGAATGTTATCGTTTTGTAAGCTTGCATTATTGTTCTTGTTTTTAAATCAACCTTAGATTTTTAATGTAGTTTTTATAAATGATTCTTATAAATTAATAAATTTAGATGTCTTGGCGCAGTGATACAAAGGTGTGACTGTAAATGAGACAGGTGTGGGTTCGATCCCCATTCCCCAATCATGAGGAAGTTTAATATTTAATGTTTTTACATTTCTTCACTTTTTTCGTGCACTTTTTTGTTCGGCCTCTCAACACTATTGCGTGTTGAGAGGCCTCAAGTTCGGCGGAAAGTAGGAAATGGAACAGAATGTCTTAAAAGTTCCCTCTGCCTACCCTGCCATGTGCGGGATATAGCGTGAAGCTAAAACAAAGTTTTTATAAAGTAAGGGGTTCAATTTTATTGTGATATTGATATTAAATTTGAATTTTTTTGAGGCCTGTCGTGGCGCAGCGGCACAAGCGTGTGACTGTAACCGACACGTTCTGGGTTCGATCCCCACTCGATTTAATATTTTCAGTTTAAATATTTAATGTTTTCATTTCTTCGCTCTGGTAGAAGGCAAAACGCGGCGTTGAGTTCTGCCACTCAACACGTCATGCCTCAAATTCGGCGGAAAGTGGGAGACGGGACTGAAATGGAGTCTCTTAACACTAGGTTCCAAGTTCCCTCTGCCTACCCTGCCATGTGCAGGATACAGCGTGAAGCTGAGAGAGAGAGAAAATATTTTTTTTCCTCTCTTATAATATCCAAAATAACAGAAGCTAAAAAGCTAAGTACATAAATAATAAAATTTGGCCAAATTTATATATATTATATAAGTCTAATCACAGGTACAGGTCACATAAAAATTATTAATGCAATGCCTTCCTCAATAATTACACTATAAAATTTTAAAATATTTATTTACTTACAACTAGTAATTACTGAGATTCAATATAAAAAAATTACAAGTAACATCTACCTGCTCCGTGCTAATGCGTAGTTGGTTATCAGCTGAACTAATTTGTTGCTGTAGCAACTCCACCTGTCGTTCTTGTTCTCGTCCTTTATTCTCCCAGTAACCAATTTCTGCGTCAAACTTAGAAAAAACCCTAATAAATTATTTGCATACAATAAAATAAGTATAGAAACTATATTAACATAACAGCTATTAGGCAATTGTAGTTTTGTATTATAGCATCAAACTGATAATTGCACAGGTATTTTTTTCTTTTAGCTTCATATTGTACCACGCATGTAGCAGGGCTGTGTCAATTCCGCTTTCAATTAATATATTAAATATTTTATTTCCTCGAGCGGGAATCGAACACACAATCTACCGTATTTTTAGTTCGATTTGTGACCCTGCCTCGCTACTGATCGACGAACATATTGTCTTCCACAAGAACTAACACAACCATAATAAATTACTAAATAAAATATGAGTTTTAATGTAATATACCTATGAAGCAAATATGATACAAGGGAACTGTCTATAAGTACAATAGATCAGAATTCTATCTAATATTGTTTTTATTTTATTGTTAAAATTGAGTTGACTAAAATGTTAATTGGAGGAACTTTATTTCTATTCCACTCTAACATCCAGCCATAGCTATGTAGAGTTCTGCCAATGAACACAAAATGTCCCAGAAACGACACAATGTATGTATGTTCTCACTAGATTCTCTCTACAGAAACAAAAATATTAAGTTAAAAAAAAGACAATCATATTAAATATACCTTAATAAGATCAACTTGCTGACTCGACAGTTTCTCTCTCTGATAATTGACAAGAGAAACCAGCTCTCTGTACTGATTGTTGTAGCTGACCGCCTCAGGGTTGACTTCTTGATCCGACACATTGGTAGGGGTTGTGGGTTGCCTGGTGGTGCGATTTGGTGACTTCCTTAATGAAGGTGGTGGTGGAGATCTATATGGTGGTGGTGGGTCTCTGTTAAAATTATAGATCAATATGTTTTTGGATAACATTAAGTTTTTAACTAAAACCTATGGCACAAATAAACTCTGAATCTGAAAGCAAATTGCTTAATTGTAATCAACTAAGATATTTATGTTTCTATTTAGCAATATTTTTTTATACTTAACATTTCTCCAGGTAATTTGGTAAGCATTGCGGACCTAGTGCTAAGATACTAAATTTCTCTCGAGACCTTGCAAATTGAGTAGCAGAACTCGAATGTCTCAAACACAATATTTGTGGGTTAGGTAACAATGTTCTAAAGCCAATATTTAATTTAGAAAAGCTTACCTATAAGGTGGGACATCTTTAAGCACAGGACTATTAGATTCAGGACTCTTAGCTTGTTGTATACCCTTTACAACACCAACAGGATTGCCAGGGGAAGTGTTATTTACATTGAGTGTGGGGGTAGTTGTCACGCGATTTGGTGAATTTTGCTTATCTGCTACAGGGTTAGTGTTATGATTCCTGTTGAATAAATAGGTTATAATATTGTTTACAGTAATGTCAATTATTTAAATTAATGCTTATCTAAGCCATAGTGGCTCATCAATGTTTTTTATTAAAGATTTTTTTTTAAGTGCTATTTGTATATATTATCTTTATTAAAACACTAAGCTTTATGCTTAATTCCTATTTGTCATTAAAGGTACATGTATAATTTAAAAAATATGAAATTAATATTACTATAGTTATTTTCTGTGTCATTTATGTGAAATGTTTTGTTACAAGACTACCTACTTATTATATACCTAAATATAGTTTTTATTTCTGTGTAGATAAATATGTATGGCTAAAGCGATACAGTCTGATCATGTCAAAAAAAAAAATTATTTCATATCATCACCCCTCAACACTATTGTTCTAAGATAAAAATTGATACATTTGTTAATAGTGCATAGATTTTTATTAATTACATACCCATTTCCAATTGGTGATCTAGAATTATGTGTAAGTTGTGATTTTTGGTTGTTGCTGCTATTATCAGATCTTCTAAGTATAAACTGAATGTCATTTGAATATTCACCCCATTTCATGAGTATCTATAAATGTATGTTAGGTTATTGGATCAATTTGTTAATATTTATATTTTAGGAATATAATCAACATGACATTTGTTTATATTTTTACTTGCTTATTTACCTTTAATGGATATTCTTGTGGAGCTAACAATCTTTCATTATTACGCCACCTCTCTATTAAAGTGAATCTTCCAACTTTGCCAGTGGCATGTGCTAATGCAAATACTACATCCTGAAATTGTGTTATCAGTTAAACTTCCAAAAAATTTCAGCTAAAATCAGCTTTAGTTGTAAAATACAAGTAAAATTTAACAACAAAATTTTACTTGTATATTAATACTAAAAGTTTTTTAATTAAGTATAGTGTTAATAAAAAAAGCTTAACAAAAAAGCTTACAAAGACGAAAATCTTGACCGACTGCTTGCAATAGTAACGAAAAATTAAAAACAAAATAATAGAAAAAAAAATGTTTTGAAGACTTCCACATTCATACTTACGATGAAAAATGAATCTACTGACCTGACAAGTCGTAGTCTCCGTCACCCCACAAACAATCCTTTGTATTCCCTCGACCCAGACCTTCAACTCCATTAATTTCAAGGAACAACTTAACTTACGGCGCACTCAGGTCTATGTATACATTATATATTATTCACTTCGAAAGTAATCTGCTTTCCAGGTATAACAAACGGAAACACATCACAAACATTCCGAATCCACAATAGAAAATAGTTGGAGCTTAGCTCCAAACCTCAAAGTGGGTTAGGAGAAGAATCGTTCGGAAATTTTACTTTTACATTGCTACTTTACTTGACGTTTTTATTTGAAATTTACGTATCTATTTATAAATATCTAATATGTTAATAATAATTATTATTTATTTTGAATATTCTTTCTACATACTAATCTTTAAGCATTAATTATGTCATATTTTGTTAAAAATGTCTTATTACTTATCTTTATAAAGATTTTTATTTTTTTTAATTCAAGCGATCAATAATTCTCAGTTTAAAAAAATAAATTAATACAATTGACCATTTATTAAGCACAGAGATTTTTTATAGATCGATGCAAGATATAGCGTACTAAATGAAGAAATATATAAAATATTAAAATAACATACATTCATATATTAAAAGTATTGGTTGTTAATATGGCTCAGGAGGAAGACGAGGTACTTTTGTCTACAACATTATCTTCAATAATTATTATAAAAATTGTCTTAAACAATGCCAAGTGGAGATGGAAACCGAGTGTCTTATGGTACACATACATGGCAAGGTAGGCAGAGGGATCTTGTTAACCAACAAGTTCGCTCCGCCTGTCATGCGGAGTAAAGCCAAAAATCACAACTAATTTTATCTATATATATATGTGAATCATTACCAATGCCTGTGTTTATTTATATAATATTTTCTCATATTTTCTCGATCTAACAAGACGCGGCAACGAAATTATATACTATGTACGTACTAGTATAGTACTACATCTTGGATTGTAATATTCGCGATGTCCTAAGATCTAAGTAATACAGAGTATAATAAAAAAATGTTGATTATTTAAATTCAGGACGTACTCTTCAATGTGGAAGAAGTTCAAAACATAGTGCGAGATAATATTGAATTCTGTCTTGGAGGTAATATATATAGCCATTCTCGAGTACCTCAATGGATTACTGTCATTACTGAAAAGACCTTAGCCAGGCTAAATAAACTTAATAAACCCTATAAATATATAGGTAAGTTGCTATTGATTTCATATTCGTCAACAACGTTATTCAGATATGTTACTCAAATAATTTATATAATAATATTAATTAAAAAATATTTTAGAGAATATTCTTTACTCGAGCAAATGCATTATTATCCATAGTGTAGTTAGATACTTAACCGGTAATCTTCTGTTTCACCTCACCCACCCGCTGGGCTGCGGCTATTCAGAGCAAGGGAGAGGGCCTGGCACTTAGTCTGGACATGGCGAAGGTCTTTGATCGAGTGCGGCACGGGGCGCTCCTTGCGAAACTTCCATCTTACGAGTTTCCCTAGAATTTATGCAATTGGATCGCTAGCTTTCATACCGGGCGCAGTATCAAGGTCGCTGTCGACAGTTTTTGCACCAAATACATGCCCGTGAACGCCGGCGTCCCCCAAGGCTGTGTGCTGTCCCTACGCTGTTTCTTCTGCATATAAATGATATGTTGGAGAACTCTAACATTCATTGTTATGCAGACGAATGATAGCACTGTGGACGCTGTATACTCCTGCCATGCAAGTCTTTCTCGGGAAATCGTCGACCAGTGCCGAAATCAACTTGTCTTCCGTTGAATCATTCTTCAAGAATGTCTCCGTATGGTGTGAAAAAACTTGGTACACTTCTACCCCCAAAAGACACAAGTCTGCGCGTTAACCGCTAAAAAAACTTATTTGTTGTATCACCAGTTTTCGAGAACATCCCCCTTAATGCCGCGCCCAGCATCAGTTTATTGCGCTTAGGCTTTTCGAGCGACTGCCAGTATCGCGATCATCTGGAAAGCAAGGCCAAGTTGGCCTCAAAGAAACTGGGTCATCAGCAGAGCGAGACTGCAGTACTTCAGTACGAGAGTACCTACTTCACGCCAAAACACCGTATTGCCCTGTATAGGGCCCAGGTTCGGCCTTATATGGAATACTGTTCTCACCTCTGGGCTGGTGCACCCCAGTATCAGCTTGAACCATTTGATCACATACAACATAGAGCCGTTCGAATCGTTGGGGATCCAATGATCTGTGTGGGGCTTGATACTTTGGCTTTGCGTAGAGAGTGTGCGTTCTTTACCGCATTTATCACGGGGAGTGTTCTGAAGAACTGTTAGATGGTACCTGCCACCGAATTTTCCAACTGCATAGTACGCCACAAACTAAAGTACCATCCATATCTGGAATGTGGCACTCTACTGAGCGGTTTCGCAGCAATTTTCTTCCACGCGCCACACATCTGGGGAACGTTAGCTCCCCTGGTGTTACACAGGAACGTGGACGACGGTGATCACTCATAATCAGGTGACCCGTACGGTCGTTTGCCTTTGCGTCCCAAAAAAATAGAGTCACTTAACACAATATATAACTGGATAATTTTAGGTGTTTACTAGAAAATTAAAAGTCTTAACATTAGGCTCCATCTGCCTATCCTATTTACTTTATGGAAAATAGGTGTGTACTTTATGTAAAATTTAAGTTAAAAATTTAAAAAATATGCAGTTTCTTTTTAAATAGTAATATAAGACAACGTAAACATTGCGACCTACATACTGTTTTAGTGAGAATGACGGTGACCCAAAAAAACGGCTCGGGTTTACACACTGCTGCCGCATATTTTTGGGATACGGCTACAGATGGAACGTGTACGGTGCGCTGGGAAAATAAATATATATACTGTATAGTCAATGTATGGGCGCTTGCGCTCCAAATATAGAGATTTATAACTATTTTTTTTTTATTTTATATTGGCATTAAAATAATTCTTAAATAATACTATATAAGGCTTCTGTTAGAAAATTAAAAACGTACGAGTTTGAGACTAAGAGATATGTATTACGAATTTATTTTATTAGAAACTAACAATTTTTAGTTTGTTAACATATATTATGAAAGATTTCAGTTTTTTTTCTTAAAAACAAATAATATAGTAAGGAATTAGCATCTATTTAACGCTACAATAAAACTACAAGAATAAAGCACATTTTAGTATTTTTATTTTTGGTAAAATTTACCACAATACAAAATAATGATAGAAATAAATAAAGTAATAAAATGTATAGACAGGTCATAGAACTTGTAAAATTGGTGCTTTTAAAGCAATATAATATAATTTATAATAACATTAGGCAAAATGGCATGTGTACATTAAAAATAAAAAAATCATTATTTTTAACACAAAATAATATCAAGAGCAGACATTTTCACTTAAAATACCTAATGAAATCAATTCATTCATCACTTAGTGATTTGGTCTTTTAATTAATTTAATTTTGTATACAGGACTAAAAAAATGCACATGCGCTTAATTTAAAGCATGATTTCACATTCAACACAACTCAAAATCATTAGAAACCTCTAAAAATATTAAATTGAAAATAACAACAGTTCAATAAAATTTAAATTACATATTATTATTATTATTATACAGAAGGTACAGAAGAGGGAAAAAATTAATTGAATTTATATATTACTTGATTAAAAAACTTATATTAAAAATAGATGTTAATTATAATCCATATTCATTAAAATTACCTGTACTTTGTTATTTATTATCGTAACTCGATGTACAACTTCTACTAAGTTTATGATTGATTCAAAATATTTAGTATGATTACCTAATGAAAATATATTTGATGGTATGGCTATAAAAATTTAAATTCCTAGAGACTAGTCCACAGTTTTCCATTTTAAAATGAAAGTGCATTAAAAACATAAAGTGAAACAGTGTAAAAATCTCAACATTTTAGAAAAAAAAAAGGTTGCTAACAGTATCAGTATGATAAAGCTATAGATCAGACGGAAATTCCACAGCATTAAAAAGGGGCCGTATAAAAATTACTAGTACAGAGTAAAGTTACCTTATATGTATGCACCTCAAAACTATTTTTTCACAAATGAAACTTTAATTTGCAATGAAATAAAAGTGTTGCACAGATTACTATAGATACTATAATAATAAAGTGTTATTGGTGCTACATCAGCTGTACATGGTCTGGATTATCAATAATACTATAGCTATTGTTATTAATTTTTTATAGGCTTTATCTATAGAGTATGTTAATACTGCTTAATAGATGCAGTTGTTCATTATCTAAGACTATTGCTGAAATCGATTCTGCATCTAAATATATGACTTAATAGTAAAACTTGGAAAAAACACTGGTACACTAATTTACTTGTGATGATAATGTGATGTTTTAAATTCTAACAATTATTCTTAACACTCATCAACCAAAAACAGTCAAATATGGTAAAAATATTGTAGTTTTAAACTCAAGCTGTGCTGAAAAATATTAAAGCTAAAAATGTGCATTTTCATAATAAACCGTTCCAGGCTGGGAGTGAAGAGTGTTCGCGAATAGAACCCGAGCCGACCCGCACACCGAATAACTTATTATTTACAAAGTATTTAATATTCTATAAAGTATGTCCTATTACTATGACTAAAATAAAACGATTTGTCGCTTAACCACATTATTATGACAGATAATTCCTCTTATTTACAAAATTTTCTATACAATCATTAAAATTACTAAAAAAAAAGTAACATTGTACTTGTAACTTATTCATAACAACCCTTCATTCAAATGTACTTATTGTGGTTATCTATCGTCTAATCCGTCAATTATATACACGCTACATTAGTCGAGACTTAACTGATCACAAGTGATGAAAATAAGAACAAATGAGGAACAAATATATGTACTACCACTAACCATTCATTTACCCCACCTGGAGGTTAACTCATATCACATCAAATCAAGTAATAACGGTTGTTTACACTTTCCCGTTGGATTACTACCAATCTATTTCATAAAACGATACAACTTAAAAATATTTATACAATGTATAAAAACCTATCACAAAATAAGTAATATTAAATGTAAAACCAATGTAATATACAATCCAACAATCTAAACACTGGGTAGATTCAAAAAGAGATCATAGCAAGATTCATGAAAACTTTCGTATCGATCGCTCTAGTGGCACTGACGTCAAGGTAAAGGTGGGAACAATGCGATATGTGAATATAACTTATTGTCTTACATATGTACATATAAAAATTGTGCTCGACCCAGTATTTCATTACGCACCTTAATCATTTCTAAACTATAATCCAACGACAATATTCATTTGCAACATTCCTTGGGAGACACATTAGCGTCCTACAGTTTCTAATGATTACGTCTAAATCAGTAATGTATGTACTTATAATTATGCTACAAAGTAATTATGCCGACTCTGCTGTGTCCGCGTCAATTCTTTGGATCACAACACTTGACACTTGACAAGTTGGCAGGTATGCACGTTTCACTAGTTAGATCACTATGCTCACTACACTTTGCCATTACATTACACCAGTATAATTGACCATCAAATCATTCCTTGTGTTGTTCAATTCAAATATTTGCGACACTTCTTGGCACCACACGTGCACGGTATCTTTACTTCTTCGAATGGGAACTTGTAGTCGTAAGTAAGCTCTTCGCCGACAGTGATGCGTCGCAACGCAAATATTAGTATGTGTTTGTGTCCGTGAATATCAACGACGCGGGAATAGCAGTTGGGCTGAAACAATTAAAATATATTATATACACTAAACATACGAATATGCAGATTATATGATTTTTTTTGTTTGTAAATATATTTTTTTTTGACTGTAAAAAATTACGCATTTTTTTCCTAGGTGTGGAATAACACTATAAAAATAGTAAAAACATATAAATATTTGAAAGATTATTTAAAAATGTAAATTAACACTTTAAAATATTTCATGAATACACATCTTTCTAAATTATCATTATTACTAGTAAGTAAACTCCGAGATGCTAACGTACGTAAAAAAATATTACGTATGACTTAGTGGCCAGAGCGCTCAGACTCGGTTTTTGTAAGCGCAGGGTAGTCATGCTGTGTTTAATGTTTTACACATTTTATAAAAATATTAATAGCATATACTAGCTTAACAACTTACATCACAAGAATGGTTGATAAATCTTGCAGCGTTTCCTTTGAGCGTGGCATCGACAACAAGATTGTCGTCAATACGGAACATATAACAACCGCCAACTCCGCGCCTTCCGCTCATCGCCTCGTATTTCTTCTCGCGCTGATCGGCTAACACGGCACGTATCACTTCGCCGGCATACTCTATTACCATATCACCTAAGAAAATATTATATTATTAACTAAATTTCTTTAGAGTCCATTCATAATTAAATAACAATTAAATAATTTGTTTCTACCTTCTTCAATATCACGTTTACAGAAAAGGCCACGTCCATGAATATGTGAACGGTAGACACCGACAGACACCTTAGATGTTTCTTTTAATTGTCTAAATCTCATTGCTGGTGGCAAAGTCGCTAATCGTCTGAAAAAAGGAAAATGCCTGTGTTTTGTAGTCTATAAAATTATGTTGTGTATACAGAAGCACCGTTATTATAGCACCGTAAGTGAAAGACAAACAAAAAGAATGATATATTTGTATATATCTATCGATTTACATATATGTATATACATAATGTATGCGGCGTATGTATATACATAATATATACATAAAGTAATAGGAAATGAAATTATACACAATAACAATATTTCAGTATTTTCGGATAAGAACGGAACGGCACGGTATCTTAGCAATAGCTTTCCAAGTCTCGGCGTATCCTACCATGTGCGGGACACAGCGTGAAGCTAAACAAAAGTTTAAAATAATATAGTTACCTAGATATAGAACTTTCTCCCTCTTGACCGCCGAAGGGTGGGGGCTCTTCTCTAAAAGGCGAAGCCATCCAGCTAAACATGTCATGATTTTGTTTTCTAGCCACAGGTCCCGTCCGTGCGCTTCCCCAAGGGCTCTCTTTGAAACCCTCACTTAAGTCCAAATCATTGTCCCAACTGTTTAATGCGCGTCCTTGACGTACTTTATATTTTGAGCATCGATTTGCCTAAAGATTTGAAAAAATAAAGTAGAACAGGTTAAAAAGGTAATTATCTATATACATATAACATACGTAATTGTACTACACACATATTTGTAGTAGAAAACTTAATAATACTTACGCCTGGTAGCTGTTCTATCAAATATCTCAATGCATTATTATTTAGGCCCAGCAAATGAGCTCCAGATAAAGCGGATGGTAAGTTGTATTGTATTAATGGTAAGCCAGACTGTTTTCTTGCGTTTTGCACTGACTCTATAACCTTAGCCCAAAGGTCTGTTAAAGACGATGAAGAGTAGTTGAAGCCATCCTCAGACGATACCTCATATATGAGCTTTGGGCCATCATCTTTAGGTGGTTCTGGAGCAGGCTTTGGTTGCGATAATCTATTTTCTTGACCCTTTAGTGCTTTATTTTGTTTCTTCGTGGTCACCGTTTCTGTATCAGATTTTTTATCTAGTAGAGGACGTTTTAATATTTTGGTATTCGTATTATGTATTTTCGCGGTCACATTTGCTTTATTAATATCTTTTTCTACTAAAACTTTTGGCGTATCTGGTATAACATCTAAGCTGGGTAGCGATGACATTTTCGGTAAAGATTCTATAGGTTCTGTGTTACGAAGAGCTGGAACGGAAAGAGATGCGGAGCTTGTAGTAGGTTGCTGCATTTCACTGGATAGTTGTATAGCTCGAACAGCGTCACGTTCTTCTTTTTCTCGTTTAGCTTTCTCCAATTCCATCATTCTTTTAGATTCTTCAATTGCTTTCTCGAGGTCACTATCGACATTTTCATCCTTTATATTTAAATCAGGCATATCATGGCTCACTGGTCTATGTTTAGGCACAGCAGGAGTCTTTGTACCGGTTGTTTTGGAAATTTTACTTTGACCATCCCTGTGCAATGGCAGTACTCTATTCATTGGCCGCATTGACATTGGATTAACAACATTAGTTGGTATACCAGATTGTTGAGTCGGTGGCGCTTTAGGTAAAGTTATACTAGTACTATTTTGACTGGGCAAATTGATTGTGCTATTCTGTACGGGAATGCAAATCATATTACTATTATTATTATTGGTTTGATTTTGTATTATATTAGAATTCGTTTGAAGAGGAAAACTTAAGTCTGCCGCTGTCTTCGAAGCGATTTTGGGATCCACAAGATTATTTTGTACTGTTATGTTTACAGTATTATTGCTAGAGTTTACATTTATGTTCATTGGTGCACTATTTGGTATAGCTTGGAAAGGAACATTAATCATTGTATTGCTTTCGCTTTTTTGTTGATATGTTAAAGAATCACCAGATATTCCAGGAACATTATTACTAGTGTTGTTCGTCACAACACGTATATTATGTGGCTGCTGTGACATATGTTGATTCATATTATTTTCAATATTGGCATTATTCAGTCTATTTCTTTCTGGAAGATTGATTACCCTATTATTATTTGGAGAATTCATTTGCATAAATCCTATTTGATTGTTAACTGATATGGTGTGATTTTGCTTTTGTTCATTGTTGCTAACCAAGTTAGCTTTTGCACAATCAGCTGTAGATATATTTGTTACATTAGGTGGAGGTGGCGGTCCCATTACATTTTTACCTCTAACTGAATCTTGTCCAAATTTAGATTGCTCAGACACTGTCATATTACTTCTATTGAGTTGATTGTCTAGATTAGTCATTTGCGACTGATTCGAATTACTAGTATTTAAACTACAGCTATTTATGTTCATTTGATTATTATTTGGGACTTGACCACTCAATATCTGATTTTGATGGTTGTTTGTATGAGACTGCGTATTATTTATCATCATATGACTTGTATTACTTGCCATTATATTCGTTACGTTGTGATCTGCGGTATTGTTGCAATTCATTAGCATGTCATGACCTGACATGTTATTTTGATTATTGGCGCCGTAAACTGAATTATTACTAACGTTGTTATTCAACATATTATTAGACATATTAGTATTGTTCATATTCATACTGTGCATGGTACTGGCAGTATTACTCATGTTCATATTGTTGTTTGTGTTAATATTTGCACACATATCAAAAGACTGATTATTATTAAACTGATTACTAGTGTTTGAACAGCTTCCACTACATGAGTTTTGGATCTCATTTTTAATATCGGGAATGTTTGGCATGTGCATAATCTGATTATTTATTGATTGGTGACTAGAGTTAGTCATTTGCATAGAGTTGTTTATATTATTATGCATATTCATACTATTCATCGAATTAAGATTATTCATTTGATGTTGCATAAGATTATTGTGTTCCAAAGAGTTTCTATTACTTTGCATTTGATTCATCGAATTCAAAGTTTGCATTCCCATAGAATTATTATCATGTCTATTATTATGGATGTTCGACATAACCCCGGAATTATCTAATTGATTACCCAGACCCATATTGACATTGTTGCTGGTCATATGGTGCATATGCATAGTATTTTCCATTTGTTGTCGGTTGTGCATTTGATTTGATACATGTTGATGCATACCCAACAGATTATTATCAATATGCTGGCGATTATTCTGTAATTGCATCATGTTTGACATTTGATGTTGGTGATGATGAACATTATCCATTTGTCTATTCTGTTGGATAGACATCTGTTGATTCATATGCATATTGTTTTCCATTTGTGATCGATTGTTAGCTGGCGTCATGTGATGATTCATGTGCTGCATAGAATGCATTTGTTGATTATGTAAAGATTCAATAGATCGATTATTTGCATGAATTTGATGATTGACTGCATTCATATTATGTGACTGCATGTTATCCATAATCATTCTGTTATTTTGCATATTACTCATGTTAGAAAGTGATTGATTGACATGAATGTGGTTCAAATCACTAAGATCATTTCGATTCATTGAATGATTATTTATATTATGCATATTCATATTCTGATTCATATTACTGTTATCTGGCGTAGCTCTATTAGATAACATATTGTTGTTTTGGTTATGAGTTTGTTGACCATTAATAAGGTTATCATGAAATTGTCTATTCGATGGCACTTGATTTATTTGTTGTAATTGGTTACTGTTCTCAACGTGTCGATTATGTTGAATCTGTCCATTCATAATGTGGATTTGATTTGAAGACGAATGTTGGTTATTATCGTGAGACATCATCTGCATGTTGTTATGCGACAAATTAGGGGCACTTATAGACGTAGTATGCATATCATGTTGATTGTTTTCACTAGAAACTGACATATTTACGCGACTATTTACTACTTCTTGACATGACATATTTATATTTTGCATTGAAGTATTCACTGAATTCATTAGCTGTATTTGACCATGTGACGAGTTATTTGAAATTGCGCACATTTGGTTTTGGTTGTTAGAAATATTAATAGAATTCTGATTATTAGGTACTTGCTGACGTAGCATATTTGGTGGTATTATACTAATTGAGGGAGAATTATTCATGTTTCCTGCTACTTGGCAACTGCTTAATTTATGGATATTTATTGAATTTTGCATATTATCATTACTTTGTTTGTTATCACTTGGTCCCATGTTTTGGAAACTTTTTTCATTTTGTGCATGTTGTTGTGAATGTGACGCCATAATTTCTTGAGAAAAATTTAAATGTCCTCCTTCTGCTTTTGAAAGGGCGTTAATTTTACTTAATTTTAACGTTGTGTCAGCATCAAAGTTGTTGTTCATAGAAGAAGAAGGTGGATATATATTTCCAGCCGTTATTTGTATTACATTATTAGACGTAGAATGCGTAATATGATGACTTGAATTTAAATTCGATTCAAATTGTTGTGAGTGCATATTAGTTGTCATTGAATTTCCAGTGTTATTTATAGACAACATACAATTTTGGTTGTCTTTTGTCGATTCATTGTGAGATATTTGTCTTCCACCTGTCAGCATATTGTTTTGAGCTGAACAATTTTGTGTTATATTGATATTCTTCATCCCTAAATTATGTAAGTCCGGTTTGTTCTCAGGAAGCCTCCATGGAGTCGGGGACTTCATACTTTGAGTTACGCTTATTGTGGGTAAGCTAGTACAATTCGAGCTTTCGTGAAGATTTCCGCTAATCTCGATGACGTGAGAGTTTTCAATCTTCATAGATCCATTTTTATTAGTGGGCGCTATTGAACTTGACACAATAGGCTGAGATATAGGAAGGGATTGCATTGAAAATGAATTAGTTGTGTTAGGAATAGATTGAGAAATAGCCATTATTGGCTGCCCAGTTGAAGACACAAGTGTCACATTCGGAGACATCGTAACATTGTGTGGTTTAGACATATTCACTCTTTGAATATTTTGAGAAGTATTTGACAACGTCATAGTGTGAATTTGTGACGTAATTGGGTTTAAGTTTGGTTTTGCAGTTATAATATTACCTCCTTGTGATCCGACTGTCAGTGGAGATGGACCCATTTGTATCACTTTGGGTGTTTGACGGTTATTATTTCCCTGTTTATCTGGCAATGGCTGTAATGTCAAGTTTGGAACAGTGGCTTTGACATTCTTAAGTATGGGTGACGATTGTACAGATTGAGCGGTTACAACATTAGGAGCCGAAGAAACAGCCTGTGTTGCAACAGCTTCACCCACATTATTAACTACAACATATCCTGTTGGTACTTCAACAATCGGTTCTATTTTACTCGCTTGGAACACTTGTGTAGTTGTTGCAGAAAAACTGCTATTCTGTGCGAGAACTCCTTGCATGGCTGTAGATACGAATTGTTGTGACGACATAACTGTATTTTGAACTATTGTTTCCAGACCGTAATATACTGGTTGAGTAGTTGTTAAGAACATGCAACCCGAAGGATCAGTTACCATTTCCAAAGTAGGCGTCGAGCCTAATAATACTTGATCGTTACAAAATTGCGGCAATATAGTTCCCTGAGGTAAAATAGTCGTACCAGGTGCAGAAGATATTAAAGTATTTCCTTGAGACTGCAGAGCATTAGGTATGATTGTGGTTTGTCCATTACCTATACCACTCTGTGGTACGACGGTGGCACCTGCTGTTTGCAATGTGTTATTTGGTAGAAGTGTTGCAGTTTGAGAAGTTATGGTACCAGGTGCTAGGCCTTGAATAGTGCCTTGCGGTATTATGGTTGTTCCATTTTGAGTATGAATTGCTTGTGGTAGTATAGTTGGTCCATTAGGACCTTGCGAAATTATGCTTTGAGTTTGAATTGCTCCTTGGGGCAATATTGTTGCACCCTGTTGGATTGCTTGAGGTAATATACCTACATTCCCTTGTGGCAGCAATACGGGTATACCTCCACTGGGGACTGCTACTAAGCCACCTGATTCTGTTTGCTGTATTTGGAATGTTTGAGGAACAAGACCACTTTGAGAAATAAATTGTGTCGGTCCCGTTTTAAAGTCTCCTTGGGGCGCTATTGTTGCAATATATTGCATATTTTGATTCTGTTGTTGTGACAACGCCTCTACATAAGCTGACATTATATTTTGGTTAGCAACGGGTTGTACAATTATAGACGGCTGACCAGTTTGATTGTTAGTTTGTAGCTGAATAACAGTGTTTCCTGGTCCAAGAGGAGACTGATTAATCGTTGTAAAGGTTTTCTCTAATTTAGTATGCCTCTTTATAGTAGCTGGTTTAGGCATTGGACGCCCTCTGCCTCGATTAGCAGCTTGAAAAATCGGTTTCGGATGAACAGGCGCAGGATGCTTCTTTGGTGATTTTTGCGACATGTTGGGAAGTATAAGCTGTTGCTTAGTTTGAGTATTAGGTGAAGATAGTCGCTGAGCAGTCATCGCGGGAACCACTATTGTGGGATTTCCCTGGATTTGTGGTCTAATCATTGGTTGAATATTTTGTATAATTGAAGTACTCGGCATGCCTTGTATTGAATTGACGGGTAACGCTATAGACGACGCGCTCGCCATATTAGGAAAATTTGCTACTTGGTTCTTGCCCTGGATAATGGGTGTTATTCCTCCTGTTTGATGAGTGGGAATAGTCAAGACTTGATTTGAATTAGATGTTAATACTTGAATCCCCCCTGTTCCAGAGAGAAGTTGTGTCATATCACTCCCTTGTATCTGCTGTATATTGGCATTTCCAGTTCCTGGCTTCACGCAAATATTATAAGGCAGCAAACTTGGTTGTGTAATTATTTGGGGAGCCATCATTTTCTGACCAGCAGCTGCACTGGTTTTAGGAGGTAGAAGCATTTGCGGAGTAACTACGATTTGAGGTGATGATAAAACTTGTTGATTTGCTGATACTTGAACATTTGTAGTTTTACTTTGATCAAATATCACAGTACCAGATTTCATTTGCTCGGTTATGGTCATAGTCATCTCATTAGTTGGTCCTGGTGAAGGAGTTTCAACAATTGTGCCGTTTATAGTAATTTGTCGAGTATTGATTGATGTCCTTCTAGCAGATATACCTTCAGCTTTTACGGTATTTTCACTGCCACTTACAACTCCAGCATGAATGATCATCGGCTGTGCAAAAGCGCCCGCAGAGTTATTAAGGAAGGCATTCTGCAAAGTGGTTAAAGTTCTATTTTCAGGAGATTTAGGATTTTCGCTTTCACTTTCACTAGTAGACATCATATCACAAGATGGTATGTGTCTATCATAAGACTCTTTATTTCTATATGTACATTGACATCTGTCACATCTAACTAACTGCTCCATTTGGCCTGGAATACCAGAATTATCATCTAACGGACGCATGACTAACTCTGGTTGGTTTAGTGAATTTCCTGCAATTGTTACGGTATAAGTACTTTCTGTTCCACTAGCTCTATATAAAAATTGGTTAGACTGATTCTTTGAAGGATCATTTCCCAGATGATTATCTTCGGCACCATCTAGTTGTTGAATTGGACTAAAATCATCTTGAGGACTGCCCGGACGGGAGCTGCAATTGCTTTCAGATCCTGACCAATCAGCAGCCCCATCTAATTGTGAAATTGGACTACAATGAATTTTGGTGTAAAAATCTATTACGTCAGGATAATACCCTTCAGTTTTATCATTTTTGCCGTCAGTATTAGATTCATCTTTTTGCTTGGGAGATGTAGTACAATAATTGAGACCTGATGTGTGGGGTGCTTCATTACAAACATCACTGCTCGTAGTTGTCTCACATTTAGGTTTTTTGTCAATACTGGTTCTGTCCATTTCTTTTATAGACTCTAAGGAGTTTTCAGTTAGTCTCTGTATTGGACTCAATTTACCAGTAAATGTTGATGATTTTCCCATTTTACATCTTTTTATTGTAGATGATAATAAGCTTGTGTCAAATTTATTGTTCCAAGTCAAACTTGTGGACCGTTGTTGACCTCTGCCTGTCGTCAATGTTTTAAGGCTATGATTTTGTAACAACATTTCTGACTTACTTCTCTTTAATTCTTTATTTCCTGATTCCAAGCGGGCATTAAAAAGTTCATCAATGAAATCATTTGAACGTGAATCTGACTTATCATCTGACTGGCTCATTGCACCAATGAATTCATTCTTCAAATCCATAGCTACTAGATCTTCATAAGACATTAATTTAGGAAAAATATCTTGCATTGATATACCATCCAATAAGTCATGGTTTAAATCTTCAAATATAGCATCTTTTACTTCAGGCGGAAGAAGATCAGCTGTGTTTTGAGGTTCTTCGTCGTCTTGCTGTTCTTGCTTGCAAACATTATCAAGTAAATAATCAACAACCTGTTTCACAGCTAAATCTTCTAAGGTTACAGTATTTCCGAATTTGATTGGAGATTTGTCATTTTTAAACATCAGAACAGTCTTACTGGATCCAGTTTCCAGGCTCTCGTGCCACGCACCGATTTCGGCCATAACTCGGTCTACTATTTGGACATGCATTGTGTGATCAACAGTGATGTTGACACCAAAATCAAATCCAGGCATTGGTTCAGCTAAGATTAATTTAGTCTTTATAGTGTATCTAACAATCTTTGTTGGCTTTTTACAAGACCAAAATAATCGACTACAAGAGAAATCTACTGGCATCAGGAATTCCTCATAATCTGATACTGATGGCACTATTTTACCAAGACTATGGACAGTAAGAGATCCCATAAGGAACTGTACTTTGTTAATTTCACTATAGCGCTTCTTTTTCTTATCTAGCTCAACATACACTGGTCTCGTTAGTTCAAAATCTGCGTCTTTTTGAAGACTCTTCTTCGGTACATCTTTGCCGTGTGTTGGACAGAAAACTCTCTTGTCGTCCATAAACGCACAACTGGCTTTTCTTGCACAAGCGTAATGGTATGTTTCGCTGCAATTTTTCGCACAACATCCAACACTCGCACCTTTTACTTCACACTCGGCGCATTTAATCATCTTTCCCCTAGATATTGCTGAATGTACATTTTGAAGTGATCCATCAATTTCTTCAAACACTTCCGCAGACCATAGGGCACAGTTTGCATGGATCCAATCATTTTGCCCACAATAAAGTAAACGTCCTTCCATAGACGAAAGTCCATCTCCAGTAGTTTTACATAGAATACAAATCCTAGAGTCAACCATAGGATAGAACTCAAGTAATTCTTCTTCTTCTTTATGTCCCTCAGACTCAAGTTTGGGGACTATTTGATCTTGAGGCCTTTCTACATGAGTAGTTGTTTTAGTACCTTTATTATCTGTCATTTCTAAATCCTTAATAGAGTCTGTGTCTTCTTGTTCACCTTCAACTTCTAAGTTAGGCTGTAAAGAGTTGCTTTCACAATCAAACCAGGGAAATGTTTCTGAGAATAGATCCTTATAAATTGTTTTAAGATCAATGTTTGAAGTTCTCTCAATTACATCTCTCATGTCGTGGTTAAAGTCTTTGAGAGATATGTACTCATCACTATTTACTCTTTTCTTAATATCCAGAAGTGATGGTGAAATTAATCTACTTAAATCTTCGAGGCTTTCAATTGACATATTAGATTGCCTAATAATTGCAGGGCTGAGATCTTGTTCACTACGAGGATGGTGGAATGTTTTCACTGGTTCATCATCATCTGATATTGGTTCATATTTATCATCATGTATGGTTGTGGGCAACATTGTAGTTGCTTTTTCAGTTTTAGCCTGAGGTGGATAATTTTCGTGAACTTCTACACATGGTGCATTAAAGTCGGTCTTGTTGTTGTAGAGACCAGTAGAAAAACATATTTCCTTATTTTGCATCAATGGCTCTTGAAGATTAACAACTTTATGTGTTGTATGAGGAATTTCTTCCTTTTCCATTTCAACATCAGAGAGTAAAGATGAACAATGCCATATTTGGGAATTGTTAGGATCATCAAATTTGTTTTGAGCGAGAGTATTGCTCCGCCTTCCGCGAGCAGTATTCCTATACACTTTAGTTTCAGTAGTATTTTTCATTGCTTCATCATTATTATCAAAGTGGAGTTTTCTAATAGCCTGCGGTGACATCAATCGGTAAGGTTTGTTAGGCACTGGAGTGTTCTTATGTGGTGTCAACTTAAGTAGTGCACAGGCTTTTTTATTTTTGGCAAGCAGTTTTAACAGATGAAGGAGTCTGCTTTTCAAATGCTCTGTGATCATTTTTCTCCATGGCGGATCATTGGGCATGCATTTGCAACAAATATATTCAATAGATGGTGGTAAAGCCGACAATAACTGATAATCTTCTCCAGATAGGCCTTCACAGCTGGCATGGACCCATCTACCACACCAGCCACATTCCATCATCTGTAAAAGATTAATATGTTCATTAGCATTTAATTATATTGATTGATTAGAATTAAGTTTGTTTTTACCTCATATTTGTATATCATATACTCAATCTTATCTTTTGTTATTACACAAATTATATAGTTTATAGTAATGACCCAATTTCAGATTCAATAATCTACACAATATTTTGTGTTCTAATAACATTTTCATTTTGAAAACAATATTAATTTATTAGTAACTGTTGAACTAACTAAAACTCAACAGATCAATAAAACATTTATTTTGTAACAATTTCGTCAAACAAAATATTTTCATATTGATATAACTTTTTTGTTTATGAACCAATTTAAAAACCGCCACCAAAACCTTTCTTAAAAATTTTGTATTTGTTCTTTTTAAAAACTACCACAACCATCGCATTTACAGTCAGACGCCAGAGGCAGATTAATGGCATGGTAAAACCATGCCATTAATCTGCCTTAAATTAATAAATCTGCCTTATATTAATGCCTTATATTAAATTAATTATATATAATTATACAAAAGTATTGTATTTAAGCATTACAGTTGTTTTATTTCATAGTTACTTAAAAAAAATTAAACACATACCTTACTGTCAAAATCATTGTCTCTATAACAAGCCTGACAAAGGGGACAATAATTGCCTTTTTGTCGTAACTTAAAGCAGGGCCGACAAAACGGCAAGCTGCCCACGAATTTGTTCACGCGATTGCTATCACAACTTTTGCACTTTAAGCACGAAGAGCAAATCTGTAATAAAATATATTTTTTTTTCAATATCAAATATACAATACAATATAAAATACAGCAAACTTTAATCCCAACACTGAAAATCTTTCGTTACATTTAGAACTATGAAATTCCAAAAATATTACTCCGTAAACCATGTGGTGGTTGTCCAATACTAATTATTGTATAATTTAAGAAAAAGATTGCCGATTGTTAACTTTGTATCATTTAGGTTAGTTATAATGTATTGTAACTTTACTTTTATATAGGTTTTTATTATTGCAATATTATAACGTTCATTTCTATTTATTAACAAAAAAAATAGTATTCAACATACAAGAGTTTACCAGTGTATATAAAAAAAGTATGTACATACAAATACATTGTCATTATTATTTGTAGCCCTCAAGTGCACCCTACAACTATCAATAGTAAAGCGACTTAGGTATAACATTCTACTACCAAGGGTTAATTCTATGCAATTATCTTTGGGCGGCAGATATTTGAAAAATCTCCCTTCAGAGATAACTATGTAGCTAGCAACATTAATAGTGTTGTAACAAGCATAAAAGAATTTCCTCATGCTTTGATTTAAATATATGACTTAGCAGTCGCAGCGACTTACTGACAATTTCCATTTCATTTAAATTAAGTATGTTCAACAACACAGTACGATGCAAAACATACCTGCGGCCAATCACTCCGGTGGTCGGGCGGCGCGGCGGGCAGGCAGGCGGCGTGGTAGGGGCGCGCGCAGGAGCGGCAGCGCAGGCGGGCGGCGGGGCGCGCGCACGCCGCGCACCACACGCAGCGCGCGCACGTCCACGCGCCGCCGCCGCCGCCCGCCTCCTCCGCGCACCACACGTGGTACCACTCGCAGCAGCTGCCGCACACTAGCATCTGGAATTTGTTGGCAAAACATATACTAAGTGTATTGAACGCCTTGAACCTATTGTAGACTCTCCAAGAAAACTAAGAAAAAAACTTAAAATAAATTCTGCAGAAAAATCCTAAAATATTGTTAACATACTGACTCGTCAAAAAATGTATTTGTACATTAAACGGGACTTCTGTCTAACAAGGTTATAAAATATATATATATATATATATATATATATATATATATATATATATAGCCAAATAATTACTATCCTCCCACAATATGACATGAAAATAAAGATTTTAATTTCTTTCTACCTTAAATTGAATGATGGTATAAATTTGGTCCTTGACTATAAGATGAGTGTTAAAAAAAATATAAAAATTTGAACATAGCAGGTCCATCCAATTTGGCCCTTTTGAATAAAATTGCAAAATTTATGTCCTAAAATAATTAAATCTTTATATATATTTAATAACTGTTTCTTTCTATAGGAAATACTGCAATACAATAATTTCACTCACCTTCTCTTTACCTGCACTCCCACACAGAAAGCAAAGTTTTGCTAAAGTAAATGGAAGTGTGCCAATGAGACCAAAACCAGAATTACAAACTTCATCTGGATCATAGCTCTCCCAAAAATCAACACAAATCAATTCAGGACGATTTTGACCACATTTCTGGGCACGACCACGAACCTGAAATTAAATGCATAATATATAAAAATAAATTATAAAAAGTACATTTTTTTTTAAATTACTAATTATTTTTTTGTATTAAATTTAAAAAATGTAATCAATTTAAACAGTAATTTTAAACAGACATAAATTAGAATACAAAGTCTTAGTCAATTTTTTGAAAACAGCATTCTCATCTGGTTAGCCATTTCTGAGATTAGCATACACACTGCGACATAGACAAAAATTTTATATTTTATGCCATTAATAAACATTCCCCAATAAGATATTTTTAAAATATATTCCATGTACAGATAGTAGATACTTAAAGATTTATTATAAGTATAGATTTACACACAGTAAAATTAATACATAATTGTAAGATATACATACATTTGTAATGTTTGTGAGGGGTTTCATTGTTGGCTTCTTTGGCACCAAATCCATAATAGTTTCATCTTCACTAGATTCATTCTTATTCTGAGGCTTTGCAACAATTGTAGCATCCACTTTTCGCTTTTTAGGCTCTACATGAATTTCTTGATCAGTTTCCTTAGTAATAATCGCTTCCGGTACTATTTGTAGAGGCTTATTTTCTATATCTTCCGAATCCAAGCCAGGTAGATCTGGAGTGGCTCTATCTTTTTCATCAACAGGCACAGCCATATCATCATCAGATAGTAATGACTTATCTTTTTCTTTCTCTTCTTGTGTAGGGAATGTTGCTATTGGTTGACCCAAAACAATAGATGCACTACGACAAACATGTTTGACCCTGGGTCCTTTAAGTTCCATCTTTTGACGCTTAGGATCTTCTGTTTGCTTAGATTCACTCTTATCTTTCTTTCGCACCTTAACTCGCGTTATACGTCGCTTTCTATTACTGCCAAATTCTTCATTGGATTCATCATTGACTTGATCTTTCTGTTGTTTTATATCCTCCTATAAATAAAACAGTAGTTTAAATAACATAAAAAACTTTCATTTGTTAATATGCTTATATTTACTCCTATTACAAAATATATTTAAATGAACTAACCTCAGATTTTTCTGCTTCCTCAGGCTTTTGTATTGTTTTAATTGCGAAAATGTTGTTCTCACTTTCAGGAACTAGAGACGTGAATGGAGATTGCGTTGTAGAAACATTGCTAGAACCTATTCTTAATGGGTGAGGCTGTGCCAATGATGCAGAAGGCTTAGACCCACTTCTCATATAAGAGGGTAGCATTGCAGTTAGAGTAGCTCTTATGTGTGGTGGCACTTGGAAAGCTTTCAAGCACAGTTTTAACCAACAGGCTGGACATCGAGATTTATTTGTACATTTAAGTAGCTTCCATTGTTGTGATCTGACCACGGGTGGCACATGACAGTTTCCTAAAATAAAACAGTTTATAAAAATATTGGTCATAGCAAGCAATATATAAACATACTTTTAAAGATATATTTACCTTCACCTCTTACACAATGAGTAACAACAGGTTGAGTTCTTAAAACCATTTTGTCCTTTTTAAGTAACTTTGAAATAAATTTACGACAGGATTCACAAGAGTAGATGCCAAACTTTCGAGCCTGTCGTACAAATCTATAAAATCGTACTGCGCCACATACTCCACATGTGACTGTTGCAGGAGGATTGTTAGCTAAAAAAATAAACACTAGTATACTAAAATTTATAAATATATTTGCATCTTATATCATTTTATTACATCTGCTTTGTGTATTAGAAGATGGCAGACTTGGTGTCTTAATGCATATATACCTTAAACAGACATTTTTCTTGATAGACATCTATTGCAAGTAATGCATACTTATAACACTAAGCAAAAAATCTTATAATTTAGATCTATTTTGATTCCTCATAAAAAGTTTATTGTGTTATCATATTAGGAAAAAAAATTATAATACACAATGAATAGTGATACAAAATAATCTTACATGATACTGTTGTAAGAGCTGAAAATGGTCCATCAAGTCCAGTTGTAGATGGTGCTGGACTTGTCAACTGTAGCCTGGCTTCTCTGATAATTACTTTACCACTTAGTAACTGTGACGCAGACGATTTATCTTTTTCTGGACTAGCAGGTGGTTGCTTCTCACCTTCTTCCCCACTACCTTCTAAACTCTCACTCTCCCAACTTTCTTCAGATTCAGAAGCACTACTGCTAGTTGAGCTGCTTGCATCTGAAATATCCATAAGCTTTCTCATAGCATGACCTGATCTATCTTCTTTATTTGTTTCAGGAGATTTAACTTTCTCCAAATTTTCAGCAATTGGAGTTTCATCTTGTGATGATTCTTGGTCTTTATCATATGAAAAAAAGTCTCTTACAACTTTTCTAGAACTAGAGTTAGTCAGATTAGAAAATGAATTATTTGATGTTTTATCCTTAAACAGACTGGGAGTCAGTATAGGTTTGTCTCTAGTCTTTTCATTTTCACTAGGCTTTTCTGATTCTTCTTCATCTTGGCTATCTTCATCATCATGTATGTTATTAAATACAAGTCTTTTTAATTTTGGTTTCTTGAGAACTTTACCAGAAGACAGACTACTTGTAACTATTGCTTGCTCATCACCATCAATAAACCTTTTATTAGGTTTTATCACTCTTGATGAATGGCTACTTCTTACAGGCAACACAAATTTATTATTGCCATTATCAACTGGTGATGAATTCCTTGGTGGTGGTGATGTACTTCGTATATCACTAAATTGTGAAAATTTATTTGTTGGCTTAGAAAGAGGATTCAGATTTTTCCGTTGATAACCTTCTTGGTGTTCTAAAGATGATTTAGAACTCAAATCAGTTAACTTTGCAGGTTTAAGGATGCTATTAAATGTGGAATATTCTGATTGTTTTAATGCTGATTTCTTTTTAATTATGGATACAAGTGGAGCATGATGTTTTATTGGAACTTTTTTTAATGGCAAGAATATATCTTCACAACTTTCAACAGTACCAAATGTCACTGTTTTCTTCACTGGTTTAGGTTTGTCATTTTTAGGCATATCCATTTTATTTTGTGATCTTGTTCGTACTGGAGATTTAGAGGAATCAGTAGTAGTATTATCTATGCTGTCGTGTTTATTTTTAACAATACTTTTGGTTACTTTATTCTCATCTGCTGTATTTGCCTCATTTTCACTAGTGTTTTCCTTCTTCTCTTCGTCCTGGAATGTCAAGAACATGTACTTAACAATAATTATCCATTTGTTACCTTTATAATATCATTGCATAACAAATTTAAAATCCTCTTAGTAGCATGAATATATAGCAATGTAGCACAAGGCATAGATTGTGAGTTTTGTTATTATTAAGGTCAAACTTATTAATATACATATTGTGTATGACATTGAGATAAGAAGGACAAGTCATTTTATTCAATTATTAAAATATATAAAATGAATAATCTATTCTAACAAAATATCTATAAAATGTGGTTGAGTTTATATCAAGGATGCTTCTTAAAGCATCTAGCTCATATCATGTCATTTGACATTAATCAATTAGAAAGTGAACATTTGTAGAAACAAATGTTATGTTATAATAATAAATAGTTAAACACTTATATCAACAAAAAATATTGTTTATTATTATATTTATTTTTTATATACAACAAAAAAACAAATATAATGTACAATTTGTTTAAAAGTTAGGTTATAAAACTATTTCAACTAATATAAACATGTGTAATATTGGATAGTCTTTTATTGTATCTGTTTATAATTTTCATATATTAATTAAAATGATCGGTAAGTTCTTTGTTGACATTACTATAAATTAATAAAAGCTTGAATGTCAAAATACTTTAGTAGGTATTGGCGCTACATTACGCTTGGCGCTTCACTTAGCTTGCAGTTATTACGTAAACAAAACAGATCTTCAAAAATATTTTCTTATTTTACATAACATTAATCTATTAACAAAAACGTTACTAAGTGCGTTTTACCTCTTTCTCTCCAGCAAAATCGTTGGCAGCCGAACCTCGGCTGGCCGAGTGATTCTCTGGTGCAGTTTCATGATAGACAGCACCAGAAAGGACACTAATACGCTTTCTATTATGGAATTTTAGAGGTTTCCCGGGGAACCTGGACCTTCCCATTTTGATATAAACGAAGAATACTCAGTGCGTTCCCAGCGGTCGCGATGAAACTGGCGCGCATGCTCCGGCCCGCGCGCTCCGCAACGCCATTCCACTCATTTATGCAATGTGTACGACAAATTACGACGCAGTTTTCATTACAAGCACAAACAAATATAAACACGAAATACACCCTTCACATTATTTATTAATATTAACACTTTACACTGTTTTTGCAAAAGACGACATCATCCATCACTTTAATGGTAGATTGATCGTTAAACGAGAGCCGTCGTAACGCTTCCATTCAGCGGAGCGTCAGCGATAAAACAAAAGAGAATGTAGTAATGCACTCGTTTCTATCACACAACACATTGGTTATAGTAGGTATGTTTTGTTCCATTTGCTAACACAACCGAATTATTGAAATGAATCTCTTTAATTTGACAAAGATGGCTGTGCGACGCGCTATACGGCTATAACAATAGCGAACACGAGTGATTAACGAGACGAGGCGCGCGAGGCCGCGGTGTGAACGACACCTGGCTCTCGGAGGCCAGTTATGGATTTTGAACCAATCGCGACGTTAATTCGGACCGGTATGAAAACAAACATGTCGTTCGCTACGTCTTGCTCTATATGGTAACTATCTGCATAGACGCGTCACTTTACTCACTCTTCGACGTTTTTTATCAATAAAAATGTTATGTTTTCATCTCCCTGCGCGATTGCTCGGCATTTATTATATATTGTTCTGATTATTGGAATAAAAATAAGTCGCGCTTTTGATAAACATTTGTATATGACATTTTTAATGAGGAAACTTATTTTATTATTCATTATACTTTCGATTTCACGAAATCTCTTAAATTACCGTGTTAAATTACGATCCTTAAATAAAAAATACTTTATGGGCACATTTCGTAAGATAAATTTTATATATAATTTTATTAAACCATAATACAAATAATAACATATCGATACGTGTAGCAATAGTATGCTGCAATAATGTAGTGGTACTTCAATATTAATTAATTCTATTACAATATTAATTAATTCTATTTTACAATTCCGCTGTTTACTATTATTATATTTACAGGTATATAATTTATTTTTTTTTTTTTGAAATTCTTTTTAATCTTTTACAAAAGATTGTTTTACGTATTTTAAAAATAATTATTTATATTACAATAATGAACAATAAAACTGATTTGTATTTAAAAATATATTTATACCCGTATTGAAAACCATACATACCTAGTTCTAAGCATATTGTATAGTTACCCGCACCCTACTTATAATGTACCCCTAAACTCTACCGGTCGATCATGCGTAAAGGGCCGGAGAAGGGATGCAAAAAGGGAAGAGCATCAGTGCTTTACCCATAGAAAATATACGTACTTATACATCTTATGAAACTTAAATATATTTAAAAGTAGAAATAACTATGCGATAACGCGCTGTTATTTTTGATACTGACCTCTAGCGTGAGTTATGAGAACAAAAAGTTCCTTGCTGAAACACTTCCTGAAATACATAGAGAAGCGGCAGCATGTCTTCGTCAAATTTGATTTCGATCGAAGCGAAACAGTTTGCTCACAATTTTCCTTATTTATCACATAAAGTTTACAACTTATAGGTTTTAAACACAAACACTTTATGAATTATTATTGTAGTCAAATAGTAAACAACAATTTGCGTGTAAATATTGTGGTAGGAGTAATATTTACGTGACTTTCATTGCACTGGTGTTAGTGCGTGAAAGTGTAGTAGCGAGACTGGCAACGAAGCGGCGCGCATGCCGCAAGGGACACGATGTAAATATAAAAATGGACAAACTCCCCTTCTGAGGGCTCACCCGGATGAATCACAGTTACTTATAAGAGTATTTTTTGGTATTAAGCAAACATTTTCATTCTAATAAGATATTAACACTTAAGCACTTCACGTTTTTTACTGCATAAACTTGTAGAGTAGGATTTAAATTTAAGCGGTATCGAATTATAATGTTAACTTCCGTGTAGCTGTTGACAAAATATTGATCGACGCGACTCCCACCGTCCGTGGACATTTTTCACTGAGACTGATATTAGGACGAAGGATTATCGTTGTAGATCAACCGCTTACTATCCGTATTGTGTCCAAATACAAGACATTAGACAGACCCACCCGAGCAGGTAGAGATTTTTTGTGTTATTTTGGGTTGTGCTTGCTTGAGTAGGTAAAAAGGCACATGACTCATACATACATTTACAACAAAGTTTTAACATTAAATATTTATTGACCCTAGATATGCTAGGATTATAATAGGATTTTATAACATTTATAAAAAATCGTCGTTTAAAATTTGATGTTTTGAAACCATCGTGGTGCCTGACTCTGAACCATAGAATGTGGGTTCGATAAATGCTCTACAAAATTAAATCTTACTTTTCACCGTTAACCATGTAAGGGGAAATTTAAGGTGGAAAGTGAATAAGGCAATTGTTAAAAAGATAACATTTTATTTTATATTTTAAAAATTTTGCTTATCGCGATTTATTATAATAATATGATAGTTGAAAATTTTATAGAGTGTAAATCAATATATATGATAGATGAACATTTATAAAAATATAAAGTACCCAAGTAAGCCACATTTTTTTGGAAAACATATTTAAATATTAAACATCATATATTTAAATATAAGTTAATATATAATATACTATATTTAAATATTACATATTGAAAAAAGAAAGAAAAGTAGTAAAAGAGCAAAAAAAAGAAAAAAAAATAAAAATAATAATTTTAGTCTAGACTCAAACTAAGATTCTGAAATTGCCCACTTTCCCACCTGAGCCAAAATAACACTGACAATATACTCGAAATTTATTATTTTATTATTCTAATTATTTTAATGAAAGAATGTTGCAAATTTTTCATTCCTGATAACATGGCGAGAACTATATTTTTTGTGATATATATTGCTTGCAGCATATTGGTGCAACTGAGTTTTATTGAAACGCGATTTATCATTTAGCTATTAGATAAGGCGTCAACTTCAATAGTTTCTAATGGAATATTTGACAGACAATAACTCGTCACGCTTTGGACGTGATACCTATGCTATCAACTAAGAATGTAGAAAAGCGGGAATCGGTAGCACCATTGCAAGCAACTCGTGTCCGGATTTCTCAAGAATGAAGAGAAGAAAACTAGAAAGCACAAGTATGGCTCTCACGCTCTTTTTCTTACCATGGTACTCATAGTATAGTTAAAAAAAAGGCAATTATCATAACAAAGGCAATTATCATAACTTTTTGACCGGACTCGAATAATTATAATTTTTACCAATAATAGGAAACCTTATGAAATATTATCGAATTTTGTAGTTTTTGCGTGAAAGAGGAACAAACATCCTTTCATTGCACCGTACATAACAAACCTTCACATTTATTATTTTAGTAGTATGTACATACTATATAAATTAATGGTTGTATTTTTTAAGTCATTTATTAATCAATAGAGGCTAAAAGTATTTACCTCATGTTTTTCAAGACATTTTTCTCTCTCAAAACTTCTTCAAATTACTTCCAAAATATTTTATACATCATTTACACGATTATGTACACGTCCCAATCGTCACAACGCCTGCAGCCAGCAATAGGGTGTTGATGCGTATGTAAAGGCTTATCGAGCGTCCACGATACCAAACGTGTAAACAGCCGTTTGTCGTGGTTTGTGACAGCTTGCGAGAGTTTATCACTTCTTCGCTCTAGTAATAAGGCAAAGCGCGGCGTTGAGAATGGAAGTGAAATGGATCAAATTACTTCGATCTGTGTTGAAGAACCGACACACACGACGTGTTCACACTTTCGCACGTATTCACCCTCTCGCATGAGTGCCAAGTGCAAGTATCTTATTGCGTAATATCATAATAACTTGCAAATATAGTAAGTAGTAAATAGTAGAGAACAGTATTACCATTCAGCTTCACGCTGTACACCGCATACGGCAGGGTAGGCAGAGGGAGCTTGGGAACCTAGTGTTAAAGCACTCTATTTCACTTCCATTCCCAACTCTGCGCTTTGCCTTGTTACCAGAGCGAAGTAATGAAAACATTATATATTTAATTTGAAAATATTAAATATTTCATTACCTCGAGTGGGGATCGAACCCACAAACTGTGGTTTAAGTTACACTCTTAAGCTGCTACGCCACGCCAGGCCTCAACCGTACTATCGACTTGTTTTAATATAGTACCAAGTAAAATAATTTGAGAAATACGCAGCGCCATCTCTGTTTAAGTAAGTACCTGTAAGGGTTGCTCTGGTAAACGCTTGTGATGGATACTTGGATAGGAGCTTGTGTCCGCTTGTCAAGCCATCACAAGCATGTTAATCACCTATTATGCTTTTACTAAACACATTTAAAAGTAGTCTACAATTTTAAAAATATTTTATCTGAACTAACTAATTAAATAATATATTTAAATAATTACAAGTACAACTATTGTAACTTCAAAATTATTTAGTGAATCTTGAATATACATATTTTTTATCTAACTGTTAAGCAAGAAATAAATATCGGGTGTTTTCTTATCTGAGTTGAACTGATTGACGTTTTAGAATTGGCGCCAATCTATTGTTCATAAAACTACGGTTTTGCAGTTATCGTTTATTTGTGGTTTGAATGAGGGATTATAATTTTATCATTTTCCTCAGAATTATTCAATATAATTTAAAAGAACATTTCAGTCAATTTTCCAAAATAATTATATCCTGAGTGCAGTCGGTATAGTTTTAAAAGGACCAATCCATCATAATGTCACAAACAATACTAAAATTTACACGCCTAACTTCAAATGCGTTTTCTCCTAAGAAAGGTTCTGATAAAGCAGCTGGATTCGACTTAAAAAGGTAAGTGAAATACATACCAATAACATCTAGTAAGCAAATTGGTTAAAGTATATATAGCCAATTCTTTTTTTGCATATGCAAAATGGATAAAACTTTATGTTGTGTATAAACACAATATTGTAGTATGTATCATCATACATAATGACTACTAAAGTTATAGCTACTGTTCAGGTTTTATAAATACAAGAGCTATATAAGTTATTACATGAGGCCTGTCGTGGCGCAGCGGCACAAGCCTGTGACTGTAACTGACAGGTTCTGGGTTCGATCCCCAGTCGAGGAAATGAAATATTTAATATTTTCAATTTAAATATTTAATGTTTAATTTCTTCTCTCTGGTAATAAGGCAAAGCGAGGAGTTTAGTTCTGCCACTCAACAAGTAATGCCTCAAATTCAGCAAAAAGTGGGGAACGGAAGTGGAACGGAGTGTCTTAACACTAGGTTCATGGATTCCCTCTGCCTACCCTGCCTCGTGCGGGATACAGCGTGAAGCTAAAAAAAAAGAAAAAGTTATTATATTTATATAACTTGAGATATTGCGATTTTTGCATATAAAAAAAAATATTAACATATTTATTTATTAACATAACCACTTTCAGTGCATATGATTATGTTGTACCTGCTCGTGGAAAAGAAATTATAAAGACGGATTTGCAAATAGAATTACCTTCGGGATGCTATGGCAGGGTTGCTCCAAGATCTGGGTTAGCTGTTAAAAACTTCATAGATGTTGGAGGTAATATATCTAAAAATGATACTTTGAAAATTTTACACTATATATCACATATAGCAGGTCAGGCAGATGGAACCTTTTATTAAAACACTTTATATACCACTGTTTAATACGTTTTTATGTTGTTGTGTTGATATAATTCTGAACTTTGTGAACTGTCTTACTTTGTATTATGTCTAAATCAAAATGGTGGTAATTAACCACATTAGCAGTCAGATGTTACTCTACTCTACTTCAACTACAGCATTTTAATGACAATTTATTCATTTGAATAATTATGGGCAAAGATTTTCAATTAATCATAATCTCAAATTTTATTGGTTTCAAAATGACATCTTGTATAATTTATCTTTATTTTTTTACATTTAATTACTGCTAACATAAATATAGAAATTATTAAAAGTAAATTCTAAATCTTTAGTAGGTTAGACAACTTTCATATTGTTTATAATTACTTACTATTTATAGTATTTTTTTTTAATCTTTAAAGGAGTCAAACATATTACATAAAGTAAAAATATTCTTCATAAATTATTAGACATTCGTAAATTATTAGACATAATTTACAATACTGAAGGCTAGTTTCACCTTGATTACTAAATGCCCTTAATAGGAGAGCATAGTGTGGTCCATTTTCTGAACAATATTACTGTTGCTTACTGGTGTAATAAAAAAAACCTAGTCTAAATCTCTTTCTTTGTCATCTTTCCTTGCCATTTTTCTGTTGTACATTGAAACCTATACAAATTCAAAATCTTATAACATAAATATTGTATTTATATGACACAGGACATTTTAATTAAGTGTTATTCAAAAACAAGGTTTAACAACTATCATTAATTTAATTGTGAACTTTTTCTTTCCACAAGGAGGCAAAATTTATTTAAAAATATAAGATGTCTATTATTATGTGATTATAGAATTTATGTTAATAAAATGTTAATGATATTATAAATTAATTTTACTATTAAAATTTCCATATTTTAATTTATAGCTGGTGTCATAGATGAAGATTACCGTGGTAACATTGGAGTGGTGTTATTCAATCATTCTAGTGAAGATTTTATAGTTAAAAAAGGTGATAGAATTGCTCAACTGATATGTGAAAGAATTTTCTACCCTGATTTAATTGAAGTTGACAATCTAACAGAAACAAAAAGAGGGGATGGTGGATTCGGGTCTACAGGAACTCAATAAAAAAAATGGTTATCCTAAGATGTATAATTAACAAATAAGTGTAATAAAGTAAAAAAAATATATAAAATACTCTTTTAATTACTTATAGAAATTATTCTGATCTATTTTTTCATAACAAATAGATTGATTTATTATGTACCCTCAAAATTATCCAACACACTGGAAAAAAACACTTTTTCTTGGGCAGGTATGCATCCATTGTTGGAATTAACCTCTTTTCTTTTAAGGAATGGCATAAGAAAACTCTTGATTTTATTGTCTGTTTGTACCCCAAAGTCTATTTCAGCTTTTCCAACTTGTTTATCTATGATTTCAACATTAATTTGTAATTTTGAAACTACCTCACTTAGAGTAATTATTTTCTTAGAGAGTGTCGTTACTTCATTCCTGTATCGACAAATATCTTCTGATACAGTAGTGCTGCAATCGTTATTTTTTAATTTTATCATTTGTAAAACACTAGTTAATTCTTCCAGTCTGGTAATCATATTGTCGATGACATCCTGCACTGTTTGAAATCCATTCGCCAAGTCTAACTTAAAGTATTCAGAATAATCCTTAGCAACCTCTTTCAACATATTTAATTATTAAACACCAAAATCAGGATATAAATATTCCAAGCAACTTGCTATCTTATCAAGCACATCTGTCACAAGTTTTGACAATCCATGTAAAGTGTTCGGGCAAAAGTTTATTAATTTTATAAAAATCTCCATTTCAACAAACAAAATTCTAACATGGTACTATTTTGTAAAGACATCATCTTGTGTAGTATAAATTTTGCAATAAATATAACCATGACATAATTTATTTTATATTCCGTATTAAACTGGCAAATTAGATAGTTACTTACGTAGGCTGATGCTATTTCACTCTAACTTGTTCCTCAATAAACAATGAAAAAAGGATGGAGAATTTTTAAAACCTGATCTAGATAGTCGTTTAACTTACTTAGATTATTTTATGCGTCAAGAACAGATAAGTAAACCTTATAACAACGCAATACGGTACACATCCATATGTATTATTTCATGTGTACTGACATTTAAAGTAAATAAAATGTAGCTATTTTACATTTAAAGTAAGTAAAGCTTAAAATTAATAAATAGATTTCTGGTATAAAAAATTTAGATTGTATTTTTTTAATTCTAAATATGACTAACAATAAATTTTAAATATGGCCGAATGTTTTATTCTCATTGCCATAAAAATAATAGAAAGAAAAAAAAAATAACACAGACTATGGTTCTTCCGACAGGCGAACCGCGACATTACCTGAAAATGTAGTACCTACTCTGTGCCTGGTACAATAATAAATTTTTATATTGTATGTTTGATAGTGAATAATCGTATATGTTTACTTTTATGAATTAAATAACACATCAGTTTTGATATGCTGCCGTCGACGGGTTATTTTAAAGGCATAAATTGCCCTTTTTATGATAGTGGCTTGTGTGAGCGGCCCTATTGCCATTTTCGTCATGTTAAAAAGGAATCACAAAATATTTGTTCAGAAGGTATTGAGAGTGGTGAAATTCTTCAAAAATTAGTGTCTGCTGCTGTTCAAAAAGTTTTACAACAAACTGACACTGGTGTAACTTCGATATCTCCCATTTCCGACAAAGATAGTTTGTTACCAGGAGTTTCTAAAGCTACATACAACCCGACACCGATATCAGAGCTTAATAAAATAAATAATACAGATTTTGAAAATATAGATGATATAAACGAACAAAAAAGACGACATATACCAGTGCCATATACACCACGAAAACCAACTAGTTTACCTATTAAGAGGCCTGTTGATACTAATGGCTCAAAATTATTTACTTACACGCCGCCGGTAAAATATACTCCAGGTGCAGAAGTGGCACAACTTGATCCATATTTACCAACAGGAACAATAGAATCAACTGAAAAATATTTACCAGGTACTGAAACTTCAATACCAGAGTACACTCCTGATGAAACACTAAACTCGACTAAAGTAAATTACATTCCATCTGACAAAAATGTAAATAAAAAGAAAATATTAGAATATAAACCCGTTAAGCTCAAACCTCAATTATCTTCAATAAAATACCAACCAACTCCAAAGTCTCTAGTACCTTGTTTTTCAAGTGACGAAGATGATGAGCCAGAGAATAAAAAGAGAAAACTTTCAAATGACCTTAATGGCTTAGACGATTTAGGACCTGAATTTGATATATTAGGACAAATTCTGGATGAAGAGAAGACTGAAAAAGATATTAACAATGTAGCTCTCATAAGCTCCAAAGAATGTAATAAGAGCACAACAGAAAAACATAAAGAAAATAGTATGAATCTTATAGACAGTTCCAAAGAAAATAAATCTAAGAGTTCTTCTAAGTTGGATAAAAATAGATCAGAAAAAAAAGCAGAAAATAAAGCTAAAGAGAAATCAAAGGAAAAATTAGATGGAAAAGGAAAAAAAGAAAAACACATAAGTACCGACAAAAAATCCACTCACAAAAGCTCCAGTAAAGATAGAAGTAAAACAGATAGAAAAAATAAATCTGAGAAGAGTTCTCACTCAAAAGATAAAAGTTCTGACAAAAGTTCCAGGCATTCAAGTAATTCATTGAAACATTCAAAATATGATAAAAAAGAAAAACACGAAATAAAATATGATAGTAGCCATCACAAGAGTAGTTATAGACATTCTAAAGATAATAAAGATAAAAAAGGCATTCATAAAAAAAGAAGTGAAAAGGAAAGGTCAAAGACTGCACTGGATCTTGATGACAACCATTGTTATGAAGATGAGTTAAATGATATATCAGAATCAGATGAGGAAACAATTGCTGAGGAATGTAAGAGAATTTTTGAAGAATATGTACCTGAAGAAAAATCACAACCAAAACATGACATTGATAAATCAGAAAATGAGCTAGATAATGAAGAAATTATAGTATCAAGTAAAAAAAGAATATCAAGAACAATTGATAAAAACATTAAAATTATACCCAAAGCTCCTATAAAACCAGATTTCAAAGGCAATGCGGCTCAAGCTATGGCAGAGAGATTAGTGAAGGTTAGAGAATTTCATGCATCTAAAAATTCTGATAGTTCTATTTCCACTAATTTTAGACTTGAAACTAACAAAACAGTCTTCAGTACTCCTCCTAGTAATGTTACTTCAAAAATTCGTATTGCCCATGTTCCCTATGCCTCAACACTATTGTCAGCAAAAAAAATCATCACTCCAAAAACTGTTGCTTTGGAGTCTGATCCGTCCACTAGTACCACCATTGTACAAACTGTCAAAAAGGGTGTTCAGAGGGTAGCACATATACCTAATGAAAAATTTATTGATAGACCAGGAGTTTTAGAGCCACTGGGATCCAAAATTCCTGCAAATATAAGATCAACTTATTTAAATATGATGATTGATCACTGCCTAAATATTTATCTTTCTCCTACTGATGCTTATGCTCGAGCCCAGCATGAAGAGTTAACAACTAGTAAAAAATGTTCTACTGTACAGATCTATAAGAATTCCGCTGTTTTAACAATAAGTCGATTAAAGAAAGAACTAAGGGACTGTAATGGTATTAAAAAATCTGGTAATGAATGCACAAGTTTGCAGAATAATCCACAAAGTGCAGTTCCTAGATTAGGATCTGTTGGTTCATGGAGTATAGAAAATAAGAATAAAAAGAATTTTGAAGATATTCAACAATATACTGGTTCAAAATTATACAATAATATTAAAAAATGGATACTAACAGAAGAGCAACTTCATGAAAATGGTTTTCCTAGACCCCATAGTAGTGGGGAAAAAGGAAGGGCTATAATATATGGCCAAAACAAGAAAAATCCTCCAAAAGGTTTTATAAGAAATTGCTGTAGATGTAAAAAAGATTATACAGTAGATAAGAAAGGTTTTGCAGCCATTAAAGAAGAATGTATATATCATCCTAATAACAAGTATAGAGTACGAGGTGAAGTTAGATATCAATGTTGTAGTCAAGATGGCACATCCGATGGTTGTTGCATAGCTTCAAGCCATGTTTATGAATATGTTGATTATGAAAATTTAAAAGGATTTGTAAAAACCTTACCCCCTGAGAGTGTTATGGAGGATTATGGTGTATATTCATTAGATTGTGAAATGTGTTATACAACCCATGGGTTAGACTTAACTAGAGTCACAGTGATAAATGCTTCATGTAAAGTAGTGTATGAAACTCTTATAAAGCCATTGCATCCAATTATAGATTATAACACAAGATACTCGGGTATTACCGAAGAGCAAATGTCTCAAGTGAAAACAACATTACTGGAAGTGCAGGCAACATTACTTGCAATGTTTAATAGCAAAACTATATTAATAGGGCATAGTTTAGAATCAGATTTTAAAGCATTGAAACTTATTCACGACACAGTTGTAGATACAAGTGTTCTGTTTCCTCACAAAATGGGTCCACCATACAAAAGAGCTCTTAGAAATCTATCATCAGAATATTTAAAGAAAATTATTCAAAATTCTGTTGATGGACATGACAGCGCTGAAGATGCCACCGTTTGTATGGAGTTAATACTTTTTAAATTAAGAGAAGATTTAAAAATGAGGTGATGGTAATTTAAATGTATGATTATGCAAAATGTGTTAATAATGACATTTTCATTATATTACTGGAATAAATTTCATATTTAATTAACAATTTGTGCATAGTGTTAATATATCATACTTGGCTGTAGTTATTGTAAAGTAATATATAACATTTTCTACAGTAGCAGTGAACATATTTGCACACATTAAGTTGATTCTAAAATGTAAATGGTATTAAAATCTTTTGTTACCTTATTTATGATTAATCTTTTACATATAAGTTAAAATATTAATAAGAAACTTTATTTATTTTATAGCAATAAATTGTTACAATAAATCTTTTGAAGAAAAGTGTAAACTCTTTGCATAAAATATTTTATAACAAATTTATTTTTATTTCCAGTCCAATTTTACTTTATCTATTTTTACAAATTTTATTAGAACTAGTTATCTGTTTATTTTGCACATAAAACAGGCTTAGTCAAGTGTTTTGATATGTTTGATACATTCATTATTGATAGAGATAGTTTTAATTAAAACACAAATCTGAAACCAAAAATAATATTTACTAGAAGACAAACATTGTACACACACCTACATAAATGTTGAAACTTCAGACCATATAATGTTCTCTTCATTAGAAGGCAAGATAATTGTTTCAACAAAATTTTAGAAATCTTTCATTGGGACAATTTGTTTATGCCTTGAAGATTATTTTCTATAGTGGATAAATTAAAATATGTTTAAAAAGGAATAAACATATAAGTAATGCATAACTTTCACAAACATTTCTAATATTTAAATAAACGTTTTTTTATTCAAAAAAATTTATTAATTACTGTTACAGAATATTAACAATAAAAAAAAAAACTATATAATTAATATTATGAAAAATAAACACAAGCAACTATTTATGAATGATTCATATATACTCACATTTTAATTTATTTTATTGGAAAATAATAAATATTGGTAATTAAATGTTGCATATATTAGGATAACACTTAAACAATCAAACAGATAGATACTTGAATAATAACCAAAATAAAATGGCATTATGTAAAATAATGTTTGAATTTACTACTTTTTTATTGTTAACTATATGTAATGCAAATTTCTAAGTTGTCCAAATATTAAATATAATGGTAAGTACTTGTAATGGGTCTACCATAAACGATTCAGAAATTGCATTTATTTGGTTATTTTTTTTCATGTTTCATGTTTATTTTTTTAATGTTTAAATATTTTATTTAGTACTATTTAAATTTCATATAATTTTTGTTACAACACTTGTGAGGCAAGTGGTAATAATGTTTTGTTAAATACTTTAATTTGGAAATAAATATAATTATTATAATTATAATGTATTAACATATATTGGTAGTCAGAATCTAAGGTACATATATTATATGATTTAATAATTACAATTATAATTTACACACATGTCCCAATGAGTGTATCGAGGTGTTCACCAAATACCATCAAAGATTTCTCAAACAATATACTGTTTGAATTTTTTGCCTGCTAATCAATAAATGACTGTTCTACACATGCTTTAACTCTTTTTTCATACTCTCGGCGGTTTTCCTTGTAAAGCTGTGCAGCCATTGAATTTGCTGGTGAATTTGGGTTAGGGTCACTTAATAATGACTGAAAATAGAGAAAAGTAGTAGTAAGTATAATGAAATTGGACAGCACATACAAATAGTATGGGCATTACAGTTTCTAATTACCTGTATTGAAGTTAAAATTGCTGAAACATCATATGTAGGGCTCCACCTGTTTTGTAAAATATCTAAACAGATGCCACCATCTGCATATACATTTGGATGAAACATTTTAGAAACAAATCTGACTGTTGGTGGTTTATTAGGGTATTCTTCTGTAAATTCAATTGTTAGTTTGAAGGTGCCATCTTCAAATGGAGTATCATGAGGTCCAAATATCACAGCATTCCAGATCATGATATTGTTGTCAGTGGGTGCTCCAGACACACCAGTAGGTGGATCTTCTTGTAAGCTGTAAACAAGTTTTTTTTTTCAGTATTATTAAAGTAATGTAAAAGACTAAACGGTTTTTAAAATGCGTTATTTTTATTTATAAAATCTTGTTAGAACAGTCAGTACAGATTTCCGAGCTAGAAGGCCTATATATAGTTACATGAATAGTCGTATGCTATTTGACATGTTTTGTTGTGCTTGAAAATTATGTAGAACAAAATAGAAATCGATGAAGGTGATGTAATTTGATGAATCATGAACAATAAATAATACATCTAGAAGCAACTTAAAGTTGGAGAATCAACTATGTGGGCCAATTTAACAAACCGTTTGAAATCTCTCATCAGACGTCTTCTGGCAGGAGTTGACATTTTGTTTTAGACACTCGGTTCACTGTACGCACAATTGGTTATACTGGACAATGGGGTGGCTCTCATGAACTCGTGTTCTCTTATTACTTTTTCATGTGAGATGAACCAGCGTTTGATTCTTTGTTTGCAAAATAAGACGTCGTCACCACCAATGAAAGGGTCGTCAGGATGACCATGAAATTAGCAAAAAAACCACTGAGATCACTTCGATGCAAAGATGTCAATTAAAAAATTGTGTCATTTGTTTCTTAAGGTTGGCAGTAACTATTTTTGAGTTAGAGTCAACATTGTCGATGGTTACATTAAGAAACAAAAATACCGTAGTCATTGTGTTTGTGTATAATTACCAGTAAACTGGGTTGAATAGAAATGGCGTGGTGAAAGGAGACAATATAGTTTTCATTTTACAAGAAACGGCCACAATATCCTATATTTTTGTAAGCAGTGTAATATTTTCTCTTTTTACTTAAAGAACAAGTTATCTAGCGGGGCAGAGAGAACGGAGCGCGAAACGCTACGGTTTGGGCATACCTCTTTCCACTGTCCACTGTCATCAACCTCTACATACATGCCCTCCGGGAGTTCCTCATGCTTTTTACGTGACCTTCCTCCAGTATCGTCGACACTGTGTTTACGAAGGTCAACCGAGGTCTCCGCCTCCCCCTCTTACCACTCACTTTTCCTTCATATTTTTTTTTTACAGTTCTTTTTTCACTCATTCGCTCGGCATGCCCAAATCACCTGAGCACGTTCTTCTTCATTCTCACTGTGACATCCACGCTAGTACCTACCATTCAGTGTATCTCTTCATTGAGTATGCGGTCAGCTAAACTGACTCAGCATATCCGACGAAGACATCGCATCTCTACAGTATTCATCTTTCTTAATTTCTTCTTCTGTAATACCCACGTTTCGCTGCCGTATAACAGTGTCGGTATCAGCACTGTATTGTGTACGACCAAATGCACAGGTATGCTGACGTTTCGTAACGTCTGCTGATAACAGAGTTAACGGGGCCTTAGCTGCATTGCTGTCTCAGCAATGCAGCTAAGGCCCCGTTAACTCTGTTATCAGCAGCAATACGCCTTTCCACGTCCATGTCGTATCTTTCGTCTTTGCTAAAGATACTTCCCAGATATACTACCTCACTCACTTTTTCTAATATCTGATCATTTACACTGATCTTGCATTCTGTCCTTTCTTTATTTCTTTCAAATATCAGAACCTTCGTATTATTCGCTGAATGCGAATAATACGAAGGTTCGGATATTTGAAAGAAAGGCTTAGATCATTATTCGCACATCCTTCTTTCAGAGTGGTAAGTGATGATGCAATAAACACTGCATCATCTGCGTAAAGCAGGCAATTTATATCCAAGGTACCTACTTCCACTCCCATGTCACATACAAATTAACCAACCCAGCTTACATGACGCAACCTAGTTTAGCACCAGATTGGATATCAATCCAGGCTTAGTGATCTTTGTAAAAAGACTTTACAGCCTGCAGCAAGGGTCCGCTCACATTGTACCGGGGCAGTATCTCCCATAATTTCTTTCTTACAACCCTGTCAAACGCCTTTTCCATGTCCACAAAAGCACAGAAAACTTTATGGTTTACTGCTAAAAATTACTGTGATCATGGAGAGGGATAAATCAAACTGATAGCTTGCGCAATCTGTCTGGGAACTGCACTTATACAAAGGCACGATGACTGCACCTCGCCAATCGTCTGGGACCTCCCCCGATTTCCAGCATGAATTGCACAAAAACCAGAAAAGGTCTAAGAATTGATCATCTCGGCAGTAACTCTATCTGCTCCCGCTGCCTTACCACATTTCAAACTTCGTATGGCACTCACAACTTCTTTTATACTGATTTCGTCATCAGCTTCATCAAGACTCAGCGTTTCGCTGATACTTGAGGCAGAGGCGTCATCACATTCATACATCTCCTTGTAAAAGTCCGCCCATCGCTGCAAAACCCGTGGTTGTTCTGTTAAAAGATCACCGTCCTTCGAAAGCACCCGTTCATTCTACAGGTTAACGAGCAACTTCGGGAACCACTCACTTCTAATCAGAAAAGCTTCGTGTTTTCCTGAAAGTACTTTCGTCTGGTGTTTTTGCAGCTTATACTCTTTTTTTTCTTATCTCTCTCATGCTTTTATCCTTACCAGAGACTTATATTTTATATTTTTATAATCCTGCCATGCTTTCTTCTTTCTTTCTACTGCATCTTTCACTTCATAATCCCACCATTCGCTCGCTTTTTGTTAAAGCCTCTTTTCCCTTTACCACATACCTCTGCCGCTACTTCTGTCATACCAATCCTTAGGTTCTGCCAGCATACTCCAATATTTCCACTTTCAGATTCGCAGGTGTCTAACTTCTTGGAAACTCTTTCTTGATATTCCTCTCCGATTGGTGGATCTTGAAGCTAACAGCTTCTTATGCGGTGGCTCGGTGCCAAGCTTGAACAAGCAGCAGTTCGCTCCGCGCAGTTCCGACCCATCCGTTCAAATCACCACACATTATTAATTTGTAATTTTCTCTAACAATACCTAGAACGTCCCCGACACTGTCCCAAAACTCCGCGAGTTCGCATAATGGAGCTGAGGAAACCGGCGCATACGCCGCTAACAAGAAAACTCACCTCCAGCTTGGAGCGCACCTAAAGTAGCCTCGGGTTGATCACGCCTACGCTCCCTCGCTCGCTCTTTGGTACGCCGGCCCAGATAGCGACCCGGTTGCCAGGTAAATCGGTCGTGTCATTGCCTTTTCGCTTAGTCTCAGTCACACAAATAACATCCAGGTCTCTGCCTTCCATCACATCTAATAATTCATTCATCTTTTCTTCCGTAGCTATTTGTAGCTCCGCCCTCTACTCCTCTTACATTCTACGTAGCTATTTGTAGCTCCGCCCTCTATGTATCAATATATTATTGGGTGGCGGTCCCCAATGTCACATTCGTTGCCACTTAACATACCAGCGGGGAATTGAATTAAACGTGAACGCTGTAGCCCTTTAGAAGGCTGCAAGGGTCGCCTGTGAAAGCCTACTATCGTGGCCCCCCAATTTAAAAACTAATAATAAGTATATAACACCGTATGGTATCAGTCAAATCAGTATAGACTGTATAAAGATAGTTTATATTTTAAGGCATTGATTGAGACTGAAAGTCTAAAACAGTTTCTTTTTTTTCCTATATTCAAAGCAATAGCTAAACATAATTAATACCTAGACGTAGAAAAGAAATATAATCAATCCTCCCTATTTACCGAATTGATAGACTATATTTTAGTTACAGGCGTAATAGACTATATATAAAACGTAATATGACTGAACGTACGGAGGGTAAAGGTCCTCTATTCTATAATTATAAGTAAGCGTAATAGTTGTCCTTATCTGTCAAAATTATTCTATTTGTTGTTATTTGGTGTTGACAAAGACAAGAAATGAGTATTGACTTAGCTTTATATTAAAAAACTAAAGTGAATTTATATCTAAGGTTAAAATTATATTAAGTCATTTATTTCTTTTATTTAAAATAAAAAGATAATAATAGCTATGAATGAACAACAATCAAAGAAAATTTTGTTTAATAAATCAACAGTAAGGACCTTAATTTGTATTTTATTATTAACTACTGTATTTTTATTCTTGACACGTATTTTACTTGTAGTTACTTAGTTTAAAAGCCGAATTATTGAGAAAACAAGAAGAAGTCCAAGAGAAAAAGCATCTGCCTCAACATAATATTCTTAATTTCAAACCACTACAACCATCACCTGATAAGAAAAATAAGAATGAACATCGAGTCAAGAGGACTTTAAAAGATAATTTAAAAGAGATTGATACGGCGGAATTAGATGCTTGCCGAAAATCAAAGTATGTAATTACAAAATGAATATTAAATATTATAAAATAAATAGTTTCTGTCTGTGGCTTCTCTCTCATGTTCAAACAGAAATAAAAATATGAATTGTGTATGTGCAAAACGTTCTATGTTATTAGAGTAGCCTACATTTTATTTTTGAATATTTTATTTTTGAATTTGGACTAATGCAATTACTTTGTGCAACTAAAGAAAGTATTTGGTTTTATATGTCTTTTTTTAGCTTCATGCTGTATCCCACACAGCAGCATCAGGGTAGGCAGAGAAAATCTGTGAACCCCACTTCTGTTAAGATATTTCACTTTCTGCTGAATCTTTTAAATGGTCTGCCTACCTTGATCTTGACCTTTTCACCTTTTAGTGACTATTATGTTGTTTTGAGTGCCTTAGTAAGCACAACTTGAATTTTTGGCTCTTATATAAACAATTATTCTTGTATAATTTTCACTTTAGGTTTTGTCTTTCAGATATTGTAAAGTAGCTCTTGATGTCCTTGTCTATTAAAGATCATAGTTATAATGACTGTACAGATATACTGATTCAGAATTTTCCATTTCTTAAATATTGTTTTATAATTTTAGGTTAGCTTTAGAAAAAAAAGCTGAATTATATGAACATTTGTCACATGGAGCAGGGAATTCTCAGTTAGCTGGCAATTTTCTTGTTGATTTCAAAGGAAAAAAGACAGAATCAAACCAACAAACTTTTACAACTGAACCTGTGCCTTTAGATAATGAAGAAGTTCTGCCATTCTATGAAGATGACAGTGAATGGTAATTATTAAATATTATTATTTTTTGATTTGATTATGGAAATCCAAGCGTGCCAGTTGAGCATTTATCACTTCACCAATGTCACTTTGTATGAAGAATACACAAAGGTAAAAAATAATAATACACAATAGAATGCATAATAAAAAAAGAAGATCTAGTTAAAAATTGCCTTCACCTATAACAAAAAAAAATATTAAAACAAATATATACATTATGTCCATACTACATAGTTAGTAATAAGAAATATATGATACAAATGCTTTATATAAAAAAATATAATCTTAAACTTCAATTGTCCTTTAAGAAATTATATTAACTCTGTTCCAATAAGTAGGATATAAATTGTAATAATAATGAATAATTGCCACATGATATTTGGCATTTCATCACACTTACTTAAAATCAAAGAATTAGAAATAATATATTCTGCATATTGATAATGATGTTTAATGCTTATATTTTCAGGATTGAATTTACGGACTTTTTAGGTAGAACTAGGAAATGTCTTAAATCTGATCTGGAGTACTATAAGAAAAGGGATGACGAACTCAAGAAAGTTATAATTAGTCATCCCAAAGATCAAGAGCCTGCTCATGTAGTAAGTATAATATTTAATGATTATTCTAAGCATTATGCTTTTTCCACACACTAACTTGTTGTGCATCTAACTCTTGAGACTGAGTTTTGAGTAGTGGAAGTTAACAAAATCAAAATCAAAATCAAAATATTCTTTATTCAATTAGGCCATTTAAGCACTTTTGAATCGTCAAGTTACATATAAGTGTCTGTGGTGTCAGTCCTTACAGGAAGCTACCACCGGCTCGGAAGGCGGGTCTGCTGAGAAGAGCCGGCAAGAAACTCAACAGTTGCTCTTTTCAAAATATCAATTAAAGTAAATATATAACATAGCTTCCTGAGTGAGTACCAACAGCATTTAATCCCACGCACTCTTATCGTTGTAGTATTCTTGAATAGAATAATATGCTTTGCCTAACAATATATTTTTAACATTCACTTTAAATTTTTGAAGTGGCAAATTTAAAATTATTTGTGGAATTTTATTATACATACGTGTACCATGTCCCATAAAAGATTTACTAACTTTTTGAAGACGAAAACTAGGAGTTATCAGCTTGTTTTTACTTCTTGTATTAATATCATGTCGGTCACTGTTTTTTAATAAATTGTGGCTATTTTTCCGAACAAGTATTATATTATCATATATGTACTGTGATGCCACCGTAAGAATACCCGTTTCTTTAAAAAAATCTCTCAGGGATTCCCGAGCTCCCATGCCGTAAATGGCTCGGACTGCTCTTTTTTGAATTACGAATAAAGATTCGATATCTGCAGCATTGCCCCATAGTAATATTCCGTAGGACAATATGCTATGAAAATAGCTAAAGTAGACTAGGCGTGCAGTATCAACGTCCGTAAGCTGCCTCACTTTTCTAACAGCATATGCAGCGGAGCTCAGTCTGCCCGCAAGAGAAGACAGATGGGGGCCCCATTGTAGTTTCGAATCTAGGGTTACTCCCAGGAATACCGCGGTATCACAAAAATTGAGAATTTTGTTATCCACGCTTAAATTAAGCTTCTCTTTCCTAACATTCGGCATAGTAAATTCTATACATTTTGTTTTTTGTGCGTTTAATACTAAATTATTAGTATTAAACCAGTGAAGTATTTGCGACAGCGCACTATTCACTTCGTCATAGTTTTTTTTATATCGATCTACTTTAAAAATTAATGAAGTATCATCGGCAAATAATACCACATCGCATAAATTATTAATGCAAAAGGGGAGGTCATTTATATAAATTAAAAACAAAAGAGGCCCTAGAATCGATCCCTGTGGGACACCCATCCGCAGAACGCTACCGGAAGACTTAACATTATTTAAGGTAACGTGCTGAATCCTGTTTCTAAGGTACGAAGCAATGAGATCACGGGCACTGCCTTTGACTCCATAATGGCTAAGTTTGCGTAATAACGTATCGTGGTCTACGCAGTCAAAAGCCTTAGACAGATCACAAAACACTCCAACCGCATTTTGTGAGTTTTCCCAAGCTCTATATATGCAATTAAGGAGGGCAACTCCCGCATCTGTTGTAGATCTGCATCTAGTAAAACCATACTGTGCTTTATTTAAAATACTATTTCTATTAAAATACAAAGATAATTGATTAAAAATTATTTTTTCAAAAATTTTACTCAACGATGGCAATACTGATACAGGTCTATAATTGCTAGGATCACTATTCTCTCCGTTCTTAAACAATGGTACTACTTTACTGTTTTTCATGAGGTCGGGAAAAATGCCTTTGTCAACACATTTATTAAATATCAATGATAAGTGAGGTGCAATGATTGGTATAATAGAGCTTAGTAATCTAACAGATATACCCCATAGATCACCAGTTTTTTTTACATTAAGACTTTTAAAAGATTTAATAATTTCCTCTGGTGTTACATGTACAAACGTAAAATTAGTGGTATATTTATCAGTGTTACTTTGCAATAATTTAACAGCACCTGATGGAGATGATTTTAAGGAAGAAGTTACTTTAGTCGGTATTTCTGCAAAATAATTCTCAAAAACATTTGCAACTTCAAGATCTGCATTAATTAATTTATTATCTACTTTTAACTCTACCGACTCATTATAATTTTTAGATCTACCAGTTGTTCTAGATATTATGTCCCAGGTAGTACCTATTTTATTTTCAGAGTTTATAATTTTATTTTTTATATATATAGATTTAGCTTGAATGCAGACCTTTTTAAATATCTTAGAGAAAACACTGATCCGCTTTAGTAAGCTTGGGTCGCGATTCCACTGCTTCATACTGTACAGTTCGTATAATTTATCTCTACTGCGGTATATACCCACGGTTGCCCAGTCACTAAATTTTATTTTTAAATTTTTAGAAACAGTTTTTGTTGTAAATATTGAATTAAACTCATTTAACATTAAATTAAACATATTATTATAAGACTTATTCGGATTTTCTTGAGAAGTGTCTATTTTTAAAATTTTCTTTTTAATGTTCTCTTGAAACAAATTTTGTCTGTTATCAGTGATTGGCCTCCATGTAATTTTCCGTGTACCATTTACCTGGTTGCCAACCACTGAAAACTTTAATCCACAATGGTCGGAGCTTATATTATTTATAACTAGCTTATCTTCGACGTTACAGTGACAGAACACGTTATCTATACAGGTTGCTGAATTTGTTGTAATACGAGTAGGTTCGCGAAACATATTAGTTAAATTAAATGATTTAAATAAATTTAGAAAACGGCTACTTTGTGTTGTGTTATGTAAAATATCAATATTAAAATCTCCGCAAACGATAATATTTTTACTTAAGTTACAAAGTTTTCTTAATACATCCTCCATTTTGTCCTCAAATAACTCATAATTACTTGATGGCGGTCGGTACACGCACACTATAACATACTGTTGAAACTCCATGCAGGACAATTCAATAGTACGTTCGACGGAGAGAGCCACAATGTCGGGGCGCGACTTGCACACAATATCCTTCCTTGTCAATATTAAGGAGCCACCGCGGATGGTTTTCTCTCTAACGAACGTACTTGACACTTTATAATTTTCTATGTTAACAATGTTTGATACATTTGTCAACCAATGCTCCGTGAGACATATGATATGTATATTACATTTTTTAAGAAACAACTCCAGTTCTAATTCTTTGCCACCTAAGCCTTGAATATTTTGATGTATTATATTAAATTTATATTGCTTAGGCTTTGTCTTTATATTTAGTTTAAACTAGAACTGGATGTGTCAATATTTAATAAGTTATAATTTTTAGTTATACCATGTATAACGGGTTTTTGTAAATTGTATGCTACTAAAGTAGCAATTTGTTTCTTATAAACTAATGGCAGATACAATGTATCTCGTGTCAGCTTACAACTAGATGATATAAATTTATTTATATCTAAATAAAATATCGCGTCGCTATGACGGTATGTCGTATTATATATGGTCATATTTAAATTAAATATGTGTCTATTTTGTTTGTCTGTAAGAGAACAAGAATATGGAAATGAACAAATTATAAACTTACATTTAGTTTCCTTATTCATTTCAATTAGCTTTTCCATACTTCTAATGACATCTTGTTTTGTTACAGACAGACTGTCTCCATGTAGTAGTACAACTGTACTATTTTTATTCAATGTCATTGAATTAATCTTTTTAATATTATGCTGGTAACTGGCTCCAGGCGAACATATATTTAAAACATTACTAGTATGATTACTAAGAAGGGACCCAAAGCCTTTTCCTAGTATATCAGAAATTATATATGTTTTCGTTAATGTGTATGTTGAGGTAGTAGAGGTAGTAGAGGAATTGTCAAGCGATTTAATATTTTGTCTGGTTGTGACACCCAAGACCTCAGGGGTTTTTAAACTTTGATTTTGAGGCATCGATGACTCAGCTGATTCAGTGTTAGAACAACTACAACTATGTTTGTTAGTCAAGGATTCAAATCTTTCTAAGTTATAGTTACACATATCAACTAAGTCACTTGTTGCCAGTATGTGCTCATGTTCACTTTCTTACTAGAAAGTGAAAACAGTTCTATATAGTAGGCATTGCATCTTCAACATTCGCCTTTACAGTCCTGTATGAGCTGAACAATATATATATATATATATATATATATAATAATATATATATATATATATATATATATATATATATATATATATATATATATATATATATAATAATATATAAATACATACACATACACATATACACCTATACGCTAATATATATACACACGTACGTACAAATACACATTCATACACATATTATTTTTATGAGAGTACTTATGAACACAAAGTATGTAACTTATAAAAGATGAATAAACATAGGACATACAATTATGGGTATATTTAAATATATACTATGAAATAACTAGGCATAATGAAAGTACATAAGCAAAAAAAAAAAAAAAAGAAAATAAAGAGAAGTGTCAGTCAAATATAAAGTTACTTGTCTTTACTGTGGGACTTTGATAATATCTTCTATTTCGTTATAATCTAGCGTGTGCAACCATTCGTTTAGTACTTTTTTTGTTTTAAAGTAGTTAAGTTTGTGGATATTTAGGTATTTATTCACTTTGTTTGCAATATATGGGCCTAAAAATAAAGAAAATCTCTGGGCAATTCTTTTCTTTGTAGTAGGTACTGTACCTAAAGGGTTAGTTCTTTTTTGGGGTATTATTTTATTGTGTTCTTTACTTAATTTATATTCATGTAATAAGAGTTGAAGTAAGAATAATTTACAAACCGAGTGCACTTTACTATACTTATATAAGTTAGTTGTTGGAAATTGATAGTTTTTAAAATGAATGGTTTTCAAAATCATGCGTTGGGCTTTTTCCACCACAAGAACTACATTTTTACCTGCACCACCCCAAGAGGTAATACAATATCTAATTAACGATTCACAAAGGGCTTTGTATATCATAGTAATAAAGTCAAAAGAACCTAAGTGTCGTAAAGTTTTAAAAAGCCGCGCTAAGGTTCTAATTCTAGATGCTAAGAAATTTGTGTAAGCTCCCCACCTTAGATGTTGGTCGATAATTACGCCCAGATATTTAATTTGATAAACTTTTTCAATTTCCATACACTCACAAATATTGTAGCTGGGTAGGTTAATGTTTTGACAAAAAGAATGTGATTGGATTTGAAAAGATGAATTAGGTTGTGCTGATGAATTAGCGCTAAAAGTCATGTATTTTGTTTTGTTTGCGTTCAGCGTTAGTAAGTTGTTATCAAGCCAATTTCTAATTATACTAAGGCCGCATTCAGTAGTGTCTTTAAGACCCTTCCAGTCCTCACCCTCAAATATTAAAAAAAATATTTAAAAAAATAAAAAATATTTGAAAAAATAATTTTTGACCAGATTTCACAATTTTTACATAGAAACAATTCTATACATAGTGAGCAATATGGTTTCACCAAAGGCAAGTCAACGACAGATGCGGGTGCTGCACTTCTCAAGCATATCTATGACGCATGGGAGAGATCGCAAAATGTAGTTGGAGTGTTTTGCGATCTATCCAAAGCCTTTGATTGTGTAGACCATGAAACTTTGCTATTAAAATTTTCTCACTACGGCATACAGGACGCAGCTCTTGACCTTGTTGCCTCGTATTTAACTCAAAGAATCCAGAAGGTTAATATAAATAATGTAAAATCGTCTGGATCTCCTCTAAAAATGGGCGTTCCACAAGGTTCTATTCTCGGTCCCCTTTTATTTTTGTTATATATAAACGATTTACCATTTTATGCAAAGAATTTATGCGACATTGTACTATTCGCTGATGATACTTCTCTAATATTTAAGATTGACAGAAGTAAAGTTAACTTTGACGAAGTGAATATTGCTTTGTCGCATATTATTCATTGGTTTGACGTAAATAACCTTATGTTAAATGCAAAAAAAAAATAAATGTCTACAATTTTCGTTACCTAACGTTAGAAAACAAAATTTTTATCTTACTATTAAAGGTGAACCTGTCGAGGTGACGGAATCAACGGTGTTTTTAGGTATAACTATAGATTCCAAACTTCAGTGGAATTCCCATCTTGCAACACTCGCAGATAAACTCAGCAAAGCCGCGTTCGCAGTTAAGAAAGTAAGGCAAATTATGGACGTTAATACTGCCCGACTAGTTTATTTTAGTTATTTTCATAGTATTCTTTCTTATGGGATGCTACTATGGGGCAGCGCTGCCGATATAAATTCAATATTTATACTGCAAAAAAGAGCCGTAAGATTTATTTATAATCTTAAAGCTCGAGATTCTCTGCGAGATGTTTTTAAGGATACAGGTATTCTTACGGTTGCTTCTCAATATATTTTTTACAATATTTTGTTTGTCCGGCAACATATTCAGTGCTATAGCAAACACAGTGACAGACACACGATTGGGACGAGAAACAAGGACAAACTTGTGACGCCTAGTTATCGCCTCCAAAAAGTAAATAAGTCATTTATGGGTCTGAGTATACGTATCTACAATAGTATTCCGCAGTGTATTTTGAATTTGCCACTAGAGAAGTTTAAAGTAAATGTTAAAGTAATGTTAATTAAGAAAGCGTACTACACTGTCCAAGAATATTTGAATGATAAAAATGTATTTAATTAAGGTCATTTGAATTTCATGCAGGATAATCACTATTGTATTAAACAATGAAATTGTGACTTTATTCGATATTGAAAAGAGCAACTGTTGAGTTTCTTGCCGGCTCTTCTCAGCAGAACTGCATACCGAGCCGGTGGTAATTTTATGTTGTGACGATTCAAAAGTGCTTGCTAAAGCCTATTTGAATAAAGAATATTTTGAATTTTGAATTTGAATTTGAATTTGAGCACAGTGTCATCTGCATAAGATATTATTCTACAATTTGAATTTGCAAGGAACAGAGGTCGTTTATGTACACACTAAATAGAGTTGGGCCCAGGATACTTCCCTGTGGAATCCCGAAACGAACACAACTTTCGCTGCTACTTTCAGGCCCTATTTTTACATATTGAGATCTATTAGTAAGGTAGTCAGCAAAAAGCTTATGGCAGTTACCTCTTATTCCCAACTTGGATAGCTTAGTGAGAAGGATTGAGACAGAAACAGTATCGAAAGCCTTGGCTAAATCGAGAAATAGTCCGATACACTTTTTGCTATTGTCCAAGGCACGCGAGACGGTATTGATTAGTACGTTTAATGCATCTTCGGTAGACCTATTTGACCTGAACCCAAATTGATTTGACGAAAGAAATTTGTTACTTTCCAAGTATCTTTTTAAACGCTTGTTAAGAACATATTCAAATATTTTTGACATTACTGGTAGTATCGATATCGGCCGATAATTTGAAACACTCTCTCTGTCACCATCCTTATGAATTGGGCGCACAACGGAACGTTTGAAATGTCTGGGATACATTCCTTGTTCGATTGATAAGTTACAAATGTATGTTATTGGCTTTACAAGAGTATCAATGTTTTGTTTAAGAACGAGTGGTGTTATGTTGTCGTGACCTGGAGCACCGTTCGACTTAAGACCTAATATTATACGCCTTATCTCGTACTCATATGTAGGGAGTAGAACAAACGAGTTTAAGGAATTGAAGTTAAGGGTAGTGTTACGAGCAAGATAATCTTCAGAACAATTCAACTTCGTTAAAATTTTAGCTGCGAGTTTCTGTCCCAAGTTTGAGAAGTACTCATTTACGGCGTTGATGGGATTTTGGGAAGACATTTCGTTTTTTATTAGTTCTATAGCCTCAGTCCTAGGCTTATTTAAGTTGCAAATAGTTTTTATAGATTTCCACAAACCTTTCATATTATATTTATTTTTATTTAAGAGCTCCTTATTATGTAGTGTTTTTAATTTTTTAAGTATGTTGTTGCATATATTACGGTACTTTTTGTAATGGGCCTTAGCTACTAAGTCATCGGGATACCTGGAACACTTACTATGAAGTCTATCACGTTTACGAATACAACGTAGAAGACCTGGGGTTATCCAGGGCTTCAAGGTTTGCTTATTATGAGGGACATATTTTATAAAAGAATTTCTTTTAATTATTGACGAAATTTTATTTGCTAATATCTCTGTGGTAGAATTTGGGTTTTTATTCAATATAACAGTGTCCCATTCTGTAAGACGCAAATCATTCTTAATTTTTTTGAAATCATAGTATGTATATGTAGACGTGACAGGCCTGGTTGAGTGCCCGGTAGGGAATAGTGTTAAATTTTTCTTCTTCAAATCTTCTTGTACGTCATGTAGAAATTCAGTGGATTTTATGAAGTCTTTATTATGTTGTTTTAATTCAGCAATATCTTGTTTTATTAATTTTATTTCGGAAAATAGTATGTCGGTAATTTCCGATTTCCAATCAGTTAATATTTGTTTAATATCTTCTTTAAAGGTTTTTAAGTTATTATTCACTTCTTCCAGTGTTGCACTTTTTCTTCTAGAAGTAGTATTTTTCAGTTTATCCCCCTCCATTTCCATGTCGGTTATTTCTTGTTTACTCATTTTATTTAGAGTATTGAGGTGGTGTCTGTGATACAGTTGGTCTATGCTGAGACACAGTTGATTTGTGTACTTGAGTAGAAACCGGTTGACAATACGTTGAGCTTACGCACGTCTGTGTTCGACGAGAACCGAACAGCGAATCTATATATATATATATATATATATATATATATATATATATATATATGTATATGTATATGTATATGTATATGTATATGTATATGTATATGTATATGTATATGTATATGTATATGTATATGTATATGTATATGTATATGTATATGTATATGTATATGTATATGTATATGTATATGTATATGTATATGTATATGTATATGTATATGTATATGTATATGTATATGTATATGTATATGTATATGTATATGTATATGTATATGTATATGTATATGTATATGTATATGTATATGTATATGTATATGTATATGTATATGTATATGTATATGTATATGTATATGTATATGTATATGTATATGTATATGTATATGTATATGTATATGTATATGTATATGTATATGTATATGTATATGTATATGTATATGTATATGTATATGTATATGTATATGTATATGTATATGTACATGTACATGTACATGTACATGTACATGTACATGTACATGTACATGTACATGTACATGTACATGTACATGTACATGTATATATATATATATATATATATATATATATATATATATATATATATATATATATATGTATATATATATATAAAACAGTGAATGCTATTTATTAAATATTTTTGACATATTAAAAGTAATATATCACACTGAGGAAAGAAATAGAGATACTGTTTTAGAAAATATATAAAAAGTTTTGTATCATTATTTTTTATTATCACTTGAAATGCACTAAAAATAATTCATATTGCTATGATTTTATCTTAGTTACCTTTTTTTAGCTTAACGCTGGCCTGAGGCCTGTCGTTGCACGGGGACGCTACCGATTATAACAGATACAGTTTGTGGGTTCGATCCCCACTCGAGGATATAAAGAATTTAATGTTCATTTCTTCACTCTGGTAACAAATTAAAATTTAGTGTTGAATTCCGCCGCTTAACACGCAGTGGCTCAAATTTGGAGGAAAGCAAGAACAGAATGGTGTGTCTTAACACTTGGTTCCCAAGTTTTCACTGCCTATGCTGCCATGTACCTAACCTACGAATTATTATTAAAACTAAGTTTTCTACTAATCTGTGTCAAACATTTCAGGAACCAAAAAAAGAGGAAACAGAAAAACCTATATTAGTGCAAAAGACAAATGACTATTTACAGTCGCTGCGCGAAAAATGGGAGGAGAAAGAAAAAGAATTGTTAGCCAAGGATAAGGATATACATTATCAAGATGTACTTTTTGATGGTAAGACGTTATGTAAAAGTATTTTCACATTTTTTTTAATGGAAGCTTGTATGTAATAATGGAGGTCGTATATCTGTAACGTGTCCATTGTCGTCTAATAAACATTGTACAGTACGCACGCATATCAATATTCCCTCTCACAGAAGCAATGTTCTCCAAATATGTTTATTTTATATTATAAAGTTTAATTGTGGCTGACGTGACGAAGTGGTACTAGATGTAAACGCGGAAATTAATAAATTGGCGGAACGTCTCGCTTTGCCTTGCTACCAGAGTGAAGAAATAAGAAAATTTAATATTTAATTTGAAAATATTGATTATTTCATTTCTTGATTGTGTCCTTTTACGCGTTAATCTCAGAAACGGCTAACCAGATTTAAATGCAGTTTTCACTACTATATTTTGACAACTTTCCTCCAAGATTGTTTTATTCAAAACTGTTAAAAAAAAAAAAAAAAGTAACGTCAATTTAAAATATTGAGTTCGACTAAATTTTATTTCAATAATTGATTTTTATTTACAATGTATAGATATTGTCTTCAAAGTGATAATGTAATTAGAACTATGCACTTACGCATACTTAGTTCCAATTAGTGAATACAATAGTGTAATAAAACCGGATGAAGCTGCGGCGGCTTGTCATTATATAACAATATAATGAATAGTTTTATGAACGGTTCCCCCGTTTGTCATCGCTAGTCACTTTTCTGAGATCCTGCTACATAGTGTCCCATTATAAATTTAGCAATTTCAAAGTAGACATTATTAAATAAAAACAGCAGTCCGATTATTTTGTTAATACTAAAATTTAATACTCATACACAGCTTCACGCTGTATCCCACACACGGCAGGGTAGGCAGAGGGAACTTGGGAACCTAGTGTTAAGACACTCCGTTCCACTTCCGTTCCCCACTTTCCGCCAAATTTAAGGCATTGCGTGTTGAGTGGCAGCACTCAACTCCCTCAACTCCACGTTGTGCCTTGTACCAGAGCGAAGAAATGAAAACATAAAATATTTAAATTGCAAATATTAAATATCCCATTTCCTCTAGTGGGGATCGAACCCACAACCTGTCGGTGACAGTGACACGCTTGTGCCGCTGCACCACGACAGTTCGACCTCAATTTAATTAAAATTAAAATTTAATATTTTTACTATTAATGAGAGAGAATGGCCAAACTCAATATACATGGAACGCCCTGCATTTCTCTGTCGTTTCGTCCACAGTTATCCTCTTCATATAATTAGATCTCCCTCTAAAATCGCTATTCTAGTGATTTTTCTGTAAGCTTAGTACATTTCTCCTCTAGTATAAAGTAATTAATAATAATAAATAATAAAATACAACTGATATAACATTACTGCAAGCACCAACCTTTTCCTTTTATTAATGACTTTTGAATTCTTTTTTCGAAAGCGCGGCGTTTAATTCCGCCATTCAACACAACTTGTCTCGTAAAAAGTGGAATAATTGTGAAGGTAAACTTAAGTTTACCTTGCTATATGCGAGCTGTAATCTACAGTTGATATAAGTATTAAAATCTAGTAATTGTTATTTACAGAGGCAAGAATGCACGGTGTGGGATATTATTCCTTCAGTACAGACGAATCTGAGCGACGTAAGCAAATGGAGGAGCTCATAAAGACACGCCAAGAGACTTTAAACGCACAAAAACAAGCTGAGGAAATAAGGAAAAAAAGGGATGATCTAGTAGCAGCCAGAGTAGCAGCCGCGCGGGCCCGGCAACGTGCAAGAGCGGGGTTACCACCTGAAGATCCTGAAGGTATAGATAGCTAAAGTTGAAATTTTGCTATATTTTTAACATTTTTAAAGTTTTATTTCATTGGTAAGATATATATGTTTTTACTATGTTTTAAAGTGTTATTGGAACGGTTTTCCAGAGGCGCGGGTTCAAATCCTGCTTCGTTCAAAATTTTTATACGGTTTTTAAATTTAAGTTTAGTAAGATATATATGTTTTCTATAAAAATATTTGTCGCACAAAAGAGACAAATATTTTTTTGAATCCACGCGGATTTAAAAAATATTTAATAAATAGCATTCTCTCTTATCAATTGAGAATTCTAAATAATTACATATATTTATCGACGCAGTCGTAGCGCAGGGGCACAAACGTGGGTCTGTAAACGCAAAGATTGTGAGTTGCATTCCCACTCGGAGAATTGAATATTATTTTATTTCGTCCTTTTTTAACGAGACAAAATGCGGCGTTTAATTACGTCACACACTCGTCGTCGCGTTGACTCAGGAACTCGGCGGAAAATGGTAAATGGAGTGTGTAAAAATCAGATGACCAGTTGTCCAGGTATCGGACTAATTTGTAAAATCTTACTACAGAGATGCAAGCACATTAAGACAGTTCAAAAAATAGTACTGATATTTTAGAAGATTATATTATAAGATATATCTATATATATATATATATATATATATATATATATATATATATATATATATATATCTATATATATATTATATATATATATATATATATATATATATATATATATATATATATATATATATATATATATATATATATCTATATATATATATATATATATATATATATATATATATATATATATATATATATATATATATATATATATATATATATATTTTGAATGTAGCGAGACTAACCCACGCCTCTTAAAAACTATCTTTTTCACGTTCAATTATTTTAACATACAATTTTCATATTAATTGATAAATACATTTCAGAAAAGAAAAAAGATTTTACCACGTGTCTATTGGAATTTCTGAATCAACAGAAGAACGAAGCAGATAAGAAAGCAAAAGAAGAAGAAAAGAAGATACAAGAGGAAAAGGAGAAGGAGCGACAGAAGTTACGTGATGCTTATATTCGTGACTGGGACATTGGTAAAGATGGCGTCGAAGGCAAAGTGAAAAAGTTCAGAGAAATGTCTCAAGAAGAATATGTTGAACAGCAAAGGTCTAAAAGGATTGATGAATTTGCACCATTTAAAACAAATTGTGATGGTGACAAATCAAAATACAATTTTGACTCACGCGGCAAGAAAGTTGAATTAAATGATAAACAAAGTGAAACCAAAACATGGTCGGATGTGAGGCCAGTGAGGACTCCATCACCTCCATCTATAGGGGAAATTAGTGCTGAAGAACAAAAAGGTCTCTATTTTTCCACGAAAAAGGCAGAAAAAGTTGTCAAATATAAAAACTTTGTTAAAGCTCAAGAAGGGATACCTATTGTGAATGAATTAAGTGAAGATGAAAAAGAAAAGGAGGTTGAACAAGAGAAAAGAAAACTTGTAGAAAAACATGCAGAAATAGCACCACCACCAACGTATGATTACTATGGACCCGTCCCCAAACATAGAAGACCGGAAAAACCATTTAGCTCTGACATGAGGGACGCCATGGCTCAGGGGTCTAAAAGTCTAGAAATCAAGGAAAGTAACAGAAAATTACCGCAACATTATGATTTCACTTTCGATTGATAATATAATATCAAACTGAATAAATGATAAAGTTAAATATTGCAATTTTTAAAAATAGGTATCTGGGTTTTTGTTAACTGTATAAGAAAAATAAATAAAACAATATAATTCTTTATTATTTAGTTTTATTTCCATACAGAATATGTGAAAATGTTAAACAAACTAATATCACGTGCATATCACAATTCTACTTGCGCTTACCTATATAAAAAGAGATCATTTTTTATGTAAAAGCATTAAAATTTTATATGATGTAAGAAAATACGAAGGAAATACATAAAGAAATAATGTTAACGAATAAAGCGTGTTTTTTGTATGTACTATTATTTTTAAGATCAGATTTAGGTGTAGGTATTTCTGTGATGGTTTCAATTGTGGTGTCCATTACTGTTTCAGCACTTGTCGTTATTGTAGTTGTTTTGTCGCTGGCTGCTGGCATCGAGCCAGGACTGGCATTTTGCTGTAGAGCTTCAGCTGTCGGTAACTCTTCACTAGGCTTCACCGGGTGACTCAGTTTGTCTGTCTTTAGTACTTCCAAGCCTTTCCGTATATCGTCTGATGGAGATATAATGTCCCTTCCCGGAGATATTTCCATTCTTTTTGTAGTTTCATCTTGTACTTCTTCTCCTGTGGACGCGAATTCTGTTGAAGACAGGTCTTCGTTGCTCTCCTCCAGTGCCGGTTGGTCGCCTAACATGATTTGCGTTATATCATCGGAAGTGACGTTACTGGGCACATTAGGTTCGCTGTTTTCAGTCGTTGATATGTTAGTGATTATAATTGTGTTCCGGTCACCTGATGTGAAAAATTTGCCTGGTTTCAACTGTGTTCTTTTTTTTATACGTGAAGTTTGTGTTTTTGATACCAGCTTGTCAAGAATCGCAAAAGCTTCTTCTTCTCGTTCCATATTAGGGCCATTGCATAAGTCACCCCGACATGGACAAGTCATTTTCCAGGTTTTGGTTGAATTACAGAACAATGGGTAGCACTCATCTTGGTAGATTTTCACACAAAGCCTCGATTCGACATACGCTAGAAAGAAATTAAAAGTTCATGATTTAATAAAATATATTTATTAGAATGCAAAATATAATTAATTTTCTAAATATATTGATAAATACTTTAAAACACACTTTTAATAAGACACATCTTTAATAGGATTGAATACCTAAAATCTATGTTTAGGTCTAACAAAGTGGATAATGTTGGTTAGTGGGTCACACCGGGGCCCTCTACGTCAAAGGATATGCTAATTTGTGGTAGTTAAGTACGTATGTATTTGTATTCTCTACAATCATTATAAAAAGAATTTTGAAAAATATGAATAATCGATTGGGTATACGATTAAATAAAAATATCTCTATCTCAGCTTCACGCTGTATCCCGCACGAGGCAAGGTAGGCAGAGGGAATGCGGGAACCTAGTGTTACGGTACTCCGTTCCACTTCCGTTTCCCACTTCCCGCCGGATTTGAGGCATTGCGTATTGAATGGCAGAACTCAACGAAGCGATTTGCCTTATTACCAGAGCGAAGAAGTGAAACATTAAATATTTAAATTGAAAATATGAATATTTCATTTCCTCGACTGGGGATCGAACAAAAAATAATTCTTAGAAGTAAAACTATTGTATTTTGCCAATATATAGTTTTGTTAGAAAATCTCTCTATAGAAACATTTCTATTAGAGAAAAATGTGTCTCAGTAGGCTAGTGTCTGACTGAAAAGGAGATTATTGTAGGTTCGTCCGACATCTCTCGGAAAAAAATATTTTTCTTTTCAGCTTCAAACTGTACCCCGCTCATGGCTGGGTAAGCAGGAGGAACATGTGAATCCAGTGATAAAGACACTTCGGTCGGTTCCCTACTTTTTTGAATTTGCGGCATTGCGTGTTAAGTGGCGAAAGTTGACGCCGCGCTTTACCTTGTTATTAGAGTGAAAAAAATACAATGATATTAAATATTGCATTTCCTCTAGTGAGGATCGAACAAACAATATGTCGTTTCGCACGCTTTTGCCATTTCGTCACTACAGGCTTCAACTCGGGGAATGATTGTACTACAATTGTTTTATTTAACTTTTTATTTTGTACGTAGCGTATATTTGATGAAGCGAGAGGTTGAGATAAGTAAGTTAAAAATAAGTAATTACGTGGAGCAGTAGCGACAATTGCACAATGTGGTAGCTGCGGCTCGCAGGTGGTGACATGGTTGCCAGCAGCGTCGCAGGGGGGTGCGCGTCGGCTGCGGTGCACTTGCTCAGCAAGCGGCCCGCACCAGTAGCAGCTACGGCTCTTCTCTGTTACTACGGCATCTACAAATTATATTCATTAGTAAGAAATAAAAAATCATTAGAAAACGTTGATGTAAAATAACTACTTATATGAAATGAATTGAATTATTATCACTGAATTATTATTATTATTATTATATTTATTTATCATTATTACATTATTTTTTGAAGTTTAAAATTAAATTTGAAGTTTGTAAGTCGGAAAGAAAATTACTTAATTAGAAAACGTATAACTGCGCATCTTAGATATTGTCTAAGCTTTTAGACAATATCAATTTAATAGATATTGAACGTTTAGACCGATTTTGCCTCTCTATCGTTTGTTACGCATGCACACTCGGCTCAGGCGAAACGTGACATGTGTCATACTTTTACGTATGCTTATCCGTTTATTTATAATTTTATCAATCCATAAAATGTTTTGATTTAAGATTTAAGAAAAAGATCGCATTTATATTCACAATGGCATCTGGAAATTATTTTCTTGTGCTATTTATGTACATAATTGTAAAAATGTAATGGTTTGATTAATTTATTGTTTTAATTTATATAATACTTTGTGTCATTTTTAGGATTCCGACTAAAAAAAAAAAAAAACAAAATCCTTATCATTACTAAACCTTATCCTTATCATTTATCACTTTGTTGATCTTTATCCCGAGATTACATAGTCAAGCTAAAAGAAAACATAATCGAATCTAATTATATGTCAATGTTTTCGGTGTTACTTTGTATGAAATTCGCTTGTAAATAAATAGGTGTTTTATAGAAAAAAAAAAAAACCAATACACACTTATAGGTATTTATAGTTTATTTCATTCAAAATGAGTGTAACCTACGCTAGCAAATATAAATTTGTTAATTTATATAAGCTGTCCTTCCTGTTGACCGTGCGTGCCCACTACCTGGACTTGCAGTTGCTAAGGATGCAGAGCGAAAGGCGAACAATCTGCGCCTCAAAACAGATTCAAATCGCTAGGGAGGATACCCGAATAAAACCGAGCGCGCCCAGAAGCTCTGAGGTGGTAGCCCCACCACCAGGCTAGGTTACAGTAGGTTAATCACCCGCTTACCCAAAAAACTATCTGATTAACGAAACGAACACAGTAAGAAACCGGACCGATTCTTTAAAGATGACATTTGACATGGAAAAAAGACACGAGTAGCTTTTTGGAACGTTCGAACATTCAGCGACGACAGCCGACTAGCCCAAGAGTAGCAGAAATACTTAGATACAACCTGTAAGTTTTAGTCTCAGTCAGTCAGTTCGGTCTCAGCGAAGTGCGTAGAAATGGTTTCGGTGAACTGAAAACACCTAAGGGCTTGACTCTACTATATTCCGGCAAGGAAAGTGAGGAGGACACACGAGAGTGCGGAGTCGGTTTTCTTCTGTGCTGCAAGGAAGAGCCTTTAGCCTGCAAACCAATCTCAGACCGAATCATTTGGGCTGCTTTAACTCAAGAGCCCGGAAGATCTCCATAGTGCAGTGTTATGGCCCCACCAACACGTCTGCAGAGGATACTAAAGACGATTTTAATGACGCACTAAATGGCACCTTAAAGAACATAAAGAAACAAGATATAGTGATCGTCATGGGAGACCTAAATGCTAAAGTTGGGAGCGATAACACAAACTGCGAGCGACACTTGGGCACACAGGGACTTGGAATACGCAACGAAAACGGGGAACGTTTTCTTGATTTTTGCCAGTATCACGACCTTACAACCGGTGGCACATAATTTATCCACAAAGATGTCCACAAGCATACATGGAACTCACCTGATAGCATAACCAAAAACCAAATTGACCAACTTGCCATTAGTTCCAAATGGCGCTTCTCGTTGCTCGATGTACGAAATCGAAGAGGTGTAGATGTCGACAGCGACTATCATCTGGTTGTAGCGGAGCTGCACCTTAAAGTTGCGGTAGCACGAACAGCAGAGCAACCGGGTAAGGTTGGGAGAAGGTTTGACGTCGCAAATCTAAGACACCCTGACACCTGCACCAAGTTCAGGCTTGAACTCTGGAACCGTTTTTCCGGCCTGAACACTGATGGACACTCAATAGATGAAAAGTGGAATCGCATTAAAGTGGTCTATACAGAAAGCAGCTCTTTAGTCTTAGGGCACACGACACATGCGTGCGAAGATTTGATGTCACAAGCTACATGGCAGCTTATCAGTGACCGAAGAAAGCTGCATCTAAAATTACTACAAACCACCGACGAACTACTTGTAACCACCCTCAGACGGCAACAGCGTCAGATTCGCAAGAAAATATACCGTAGCACGCGAAAGGACAAAAGGATGTGGGCTGACGCTACTCCGGTAATCTGAGAGAGTTGGGAAAGGTCACAACAATCCTGGTAGGAAGTAGTAGACCCAGGAGAAAGCCTAGCTAAAGCAGTATTCGCGCCAGCGTCGCAGTTGCCCATCGTGACGTCCGAAGGGCAACTGCGACGCTGGCGCGAATACTTTGAGGGGGTCTTCCGCTGCATAACATCAACCACACCTGACCTACCACAGCACAACACCTCTCCACCTACTCTGCTGGACATAGATGTCAACCCGCCAACACACGACGAAGTGGCTAACGCTATAAGGCCACTTAAAATTGGGAAAGCCCCAGGACCCGATCTTATTACTGCGGAAATGCTGAAAGCCGACTTACACTCCGCTGTCGAAGTTCTGACACAATTTATAGAAAAAATCTGGACTGAAGAGGAATTACCAGACGACTGGAACAAAGGGTTGTTGATAACCGTTTAAAAAAAGGGGGATCTTAGCCAATGCAGTAATTGGAGAGGTATCACTTTGCTCTCGTTACCGTCAAAGCCGTCTGCAAGATTATCCTGGATAGGTTGTCGAGGGCCGTCGAACCTCTCCTTCGCAAGGAACAGGCTGGCTTCCGCCCGAACCGATCGTGCATTGACCAAATTAACACTCTGCGTATCATACTAGAACAAGCATCAGAATGGCAAAGGGAGGTTTATCTAACCTTTGTAGACTTCGAAAAACCCTTTGATACGTTGAAGTGGACCAGCACATGGTCCCGACTCTCCGACATTGGTGTCCCGCAGAAGATCATCGAGCTACTGAAGGCCATCTACAGAAAGTATTCCTGTAAAGTAACGCACGACGGCCCCATATCGGAAAACATCGAGGTACATGCGGGTGGCCGCCAATGCTACTTACTTTCGCCTCTTGACAGGGTCATGCATCGGGCATATGGAAATAATAGACACGGGTTAGAGTGGGGAATAACCGATGTCCTAGAAGACCTGGACTACGCCGACGATCGGAGATCGTCTTGCTTAGCCACATGCATCGCGATAAGCAATCCAAGTTGGACGACATCGATTGCATCGGGAAGCGGGCAGCGTGGGACTTAAAATAAACTGCAGGAAGGCCCTAGAGAGAGTCTGAGACCTAGAGTCGAATTTGGCACACCATTTCGAATTGGAGCAGAGGAAGTGGAAGGAGTCCATAAATTTACTTACCTCTGGAGCGTCGTGTCAGAGACGAAATATGACATCACTTCTCGGATTGCCAAAGCTAGAGGTGCTTTCGCACAACTTCGACCTGTATGGCAGTCTAGGAAACTGACTCGAAGGGTCAAATTGAAAATATTCGTGTCCAATGTGAAATCCGTGCTGCTCTATGGGTGCGAGACTTGGAAAGTCGACAAGGTCATCTCGCAGCCGTTGTCTTCGCCAAATTCTCGGTATTTACTGGCCCGAGAAGATCACCAACGAGCAGCTGTTGGAACGTTGCCAACAATCCCCGATCAAGCGTCGGAAGTGGAACTGGATTGGCTACTCTCCGAAGGGACCCCGATCACTATGGACGCCCTCTGCCCCACCTTGGACATTAAGTCAAGTAAGTCATAATTATTAGAGTTGCTTAAAATAATATTGAATAAGCAAAGTCACACCGACACATCCGCCTAAACTTGTCGGGCTATATTTGTAAAAAAAAAATATTTTACCATTTATTTCTATTAATAAACTAGAGGAGGTCTTAAAAGATATAGAAATATTTATTACCACTTATGCCTAAATTTTTAGTAATCTTTCAAAAATCTTCTATTTCTTTGTAATTAATTACATAATACGTTTTATGCAGAAAGACGAAATAAATTAAAAAACAATTTTAACATTTACGCTATTTTTTATTTATTTCAAAAAATAAATTTAAGTAATTAATTAATTAACAATTTTGACATTTACACATATTTATTATATATTCATTTAAAACAGAATAGCGTAAATATAGTTTCTTTTTTCTGGTTGAGCAAAGTATATTGGGTGAATGGATAAAAAACCGAATAAAGGAGTGATTTCAGATCGTGATTTCCCCACAAAATCTTAATAAAATAAAAATTGAGTAACATTATCGATTAAAATTAAGGAAAAACATTGGTACCTTTACATGACATAGAATCTAAATATATATTAATTTTACGACGACCTTTATACGAAAATGTTAATTAAATGTCAATCTATACTTAATAAGATGAACCTAAAATATTAGTTTGAAGAGCAAATACTAAATTGGTTTGAAAAAAAAACGTTCACTCTAAGTGAACGTCTTTTTTATCTTCTTTTTCATATAGTTTGTGTGTTGATGGCAGATCTTAACGCTACATTTTGCAGCTAAAGGAAAAGAAAACTAATGATTTCCTGCGAGTGGTAATCGTCCCCACAACCGTCGCCTTTACTACTTCTTACTACACCGGTAGCTTTATGTTAACATCCCTGATTAAATAATTCTTAATAGCTTTTGTACGGGTGGGTAGTGTCTCTCCTCTATTATATAAAAAAAGTTTAATGAGATAATCTTTATAAAAAATAATGTCTTATATTATTTTTTACCTCTATTATATATATTATAAAACAAAGCCTACGGATTATAAACTGAAAGACCAAAATCTTTTTATAGCCAACAACGAGCCGGCAAAAAGTTAAAAATGGGTTAATGTGAGTGCAGTTTGTAAAGAGACAAGTTTCAGAATTTTTGTGGATGGATAATTTACCTATGGTTTCATATTTTTGAAAAGATCTATAGAAAATTTAAATATATTATTTCCGTGAAATATCATTATTTTTTAAGAAGCTAATGTCGGGTTTTTTTGAAGTGTCTTAAGTTAGATCATGGGTGACACCGTGTTCAACTGGGCAGTGTCTTTTTTAAATTATCTCCAAGTGGGTAAATAAAAATGTAGGAGTTATTTTTTTTTTAATAAAATTTAAATATCTAGTAATTAAAAACGCTTCGGTGTTAGAAGTGGCAAGTCCGAGTCAGCCTACGTGCGATTACATGAACACACTGATTAATTATCCACACCTAGCCAAAATATCACTAAAATTTTTCGCCAGCAAAAAATATATTTGGGTAATAAAAAATATTATTACGCTTGTATGACAAATTCATATTTTATCATTTAGGACAATCTTCGAATTTCTTTAAAAAAAAACAAGTTAACGAAAAATTTATAAAAGGCAGGATATTTACATGAGTTTAGCTGTTACGTGTTTTTTAAATATTATTAATATTTTTCAAGTATTATAGGCGCAGCGGCACAAGAGCGTGACTGTAACCGACAGTGAGTGTTCTGGGTTCGATCCCCAGTCGAGGAAATGAAATATTTAATATTTTCAATTTAAAATATTTAATGTTTCATTTCTTCGCTCTGGTAATAAGGCAAAGCGCGGCGTTGAGTTCCGCCACTCAACACGCAATGCCTCAAATTCGGCGGAAAGTGGGGAACGGAAGTGGAACGGAGTTTTATTTAACAAACTTGCACGATTTACCACTCACTGTGTCGGTACAACTACGACACACCATCTTAAGCTTTGGTGAGAAATAATTTATCCATTTATAAATTTTAAAATATTAAACATATTTCATGAACAAACACTAAATAGAATAAATAAAATAAATAGTATTCGATTAGAAACTCAACTTTAATTATTATCAATATAGCTATCAATGAAAATAATGAACAAATGAATGACGATTCCTTAAAACAAATAAAATTTAATGTAGATATTTAATATAATTATCGTTAGAAGCAAAAAAAAACGAAATAAAAATACTCCCCATATCATAAAATCATTACTACATCCAAGGTAAGTTAAACTGTCTTTAAATAACATTAATTCATTTACTAAAACAAGTTTATTCGTTTTTTCAGGAGTTACCGCGTCACACACAAATTTACATATATCGCAGATCAAATTTATAACACCTGTGGGTGTTAAAATACAATCGTAATAAATAAAATAAGATAAAATACAATCGTAGTTTAGAAATATAAAGAAAAGTTAATCTTTTAAGCTATTGATAATGTATTAAACCATTACCTCATACGATAATATACTTTGCTAACAAGTTTGCACGTTTACCACCCACAGTGCCGGTAAAACTGGAACACACCACCCTGAGCGTCTGTTAGAGATCATTTATTCAGTTTTGCGGAAAGACAGCGTTGATTACTCTCTGTAGTGCGACCGTAAATATTGTGCTTCGAAAAATATAGCTCTACACGTTCACTGTCATTTCTAGGAATAATAAACGCTTTTAGAGTTCCGTTTATTCTATTAGAATATCCTATCGTAAAGTCTAGACTACTTTTTATTTCTTTTTTGGAAGTTCTTGAATCAACGTTAACATTCGAAATATTTATATTTAGTGTTATGACACTTCCACTCTCAAATTTTTTCTTAATTCTGGAGGCATTGCGTGTTGACTGGTGGTCTTTTACGTAGGATCTTGCCTGGTTACCAGATTCAGGAATGGAAAATATTAAATACTTCATTTCCTCGACTGGTAATTGAACTCAAGCACATACAACACATAGCATGCTTGTGCTACTGCGCTACAATAGTCTCGAGGTACCACAGAGGAACAAAAATATATTTTGTCAAACTGTTAGTATTTAAATCTAGACCAGCTGAGTCCAGGATGAATGATAATATAACATCAATAGATGATTGGTAAACTTTTTTTATTAGTAACAACATAACATACATAGCTTCACGCTGTATCCTGCACGAGGCAGGGTAGGCAGAGGGAACCCGGGAACCTAGTGTTAAGACACTCCGTTCCACTTCCATTCCCCACTTTCCGCCGAATTTGAGGCATTGCGTGTTGAGTGGCGGAATTCAACGCCGCACTTTGCCTTATTACCAGAGCGAAGAAATGAAACATTAAATATTTAAATTGAAAATATAAAATATTTCATTTCCTCGACTGGGGGTCGAACCCAGAACCTGTCGGTTACAGTCACACTCATGTGCCGCTGAGCCACGACAGGCCTCTAGTTTTTTATTAGTAAATTTGTAATATTTTATAATGTCGAAGTATATTATTATTATTTTGATTTTCATGCTTTACGATTTTTCTGTAGGTATATCATTTTGTTTCTGATTACTACTACTGATTTATTCATAAATTTAATTTTAATAATTTTATGCATGAACAAATTAGTAACCCTCCTATTATTCGAAACACATGTAGTATCGTAGAGCTCCACTTGCATTACCCGTTATATTTTGTTTATGAACTTACAAATATCGTGGTCGCAACACGTAGGACTATAAATTTTTGTTACTTTATAGCATTTATGTTGAATAAAATATGAACCAAATGTGCAGGACTGTAGGTGTGCTATGTTCCAGATATATATTTTGTCGTTTCCAGTTATTCGTTGGGCACACAAAGGTTAATTGAAATATCTGCTCGTGTTTGCTTTTAATATACCCAAAAAAATTGCGGCAACGAATACGGTTTTAAAACAGTTGAAGATTTTTAAAATATTTAATTTCATAATTTTTATACATGTAGTCCTTTTGTTTAAGTTATCATATCAATAACAATAAACAAACGCTCTCTATATTATACAGTTTATTATTAAACATAGTATAATTTGAATGTAATGAAGAAGCCGGAATCCATTTCAAAGGACACGATGCAAGTACTTGACACGAAAGTAGGCGCAAGTTGTCGTGAATGTTTTATAGCCGCTCGGGTCGGGTTGAGAGAAATTTAGCACTTAGAGAATAAATTGAACAAGCTTTGCCACGCCGCCTTCCTGGCGGCTTGCTTTGTGAACTTAGGCGTGACCTGAAATACGAGTGCCTACTGCCTAGCTATGTAATCTTTTTTTGTACATAAACATATGTTTGAATTTGTTACATTATGACCGTTATTTCCCTTTACGTATTTTTTAAAGTTTAGTAAATATTTAGGTCCTTATAATAATATAATATTTAATAATAACATATTGATTTTATATAACAACAACAGTGAAAGATAAAACAAAGTAAATAAATTTCTATTCTGTTTTCATTTGAAACACGCCATTTCTATTATTCAAGGGCAAAACAATGTATTAATAATTCAGTAGTGAGTAAACAATTAATATAATGCCCTATACCTTATAACGTGAAACCACCGCTATTTCCCGAGTATACTTATTATTCTGGTCAAGTGTCTTCCAAATTCAATTAATATTTTTTAGTTTGTTTAAGATAATTTTGTAGTAAGCATAGGTATATCAGAAAATTGTGATGTTAATTATGTTATTGTGTAAGTATAATTTCTATCTTCAGTTCCTTTTCATGCTCAAAATATTATTAATTTACGGATGCTGACGATTGTGCCTACATTCAATGTTTATTATGATTATTTCTTAACGATGGAGATGGAGGATAATATTATTAAAATAAGTTATATATAACTTTCTATTTTAAAATAACATAATAAAAATATATTTTTATCATTATATCTCACAGCAGGGCAGAATGTTTGTTATATTAATATTAAATTTAATTTCACTTATAAATTTTTAAGGCATAAAACCATGAGAGAAAGCATGTGTCCTGAAGGTCTAGTAAATTATTGAATAAAATATTATCGACGAGGCGAGCGTTTGCTACTTTATAAATTAAAGACGATCGTTAAGAAAATAACAGCAAAGCTTGAAATTTCAGATTTTGAAATATACTATACTTGTGATGTTAAAATTTATATTTTACCAAAGTAATATTAGATTTTTAAATTTGAGTGAAGAATTATTATGGTCACGTACCTTTTATTACATTTGTGACTATCTAGGTAAGTAAGTATATTTACCATTGTATTACAAGCTAGCGACCAGTCCGCGGCTTCGACCGCTTGAAATACACTATTTTATTTACTAATCTCAATTAAGTACTTTGTTGATCTATTTCTATATAATTTGTTGTATATAATTTGTCTATATATAGATATGTAGAACGAAATGAATAAAAAAATTGTAGCAATTTTGTGAAACTAAATTTAATTTTTTAAATTGGCCTAACTTTTTCTTAACCCAATGAAATAAAAAAAACACAGAATGTTGTGAAAACTGTACTAATCTGGTTAGCTGTTTTTGAAATTGCGCATACAAATGCACAAACAAATAGACAAAAAAAATAAATGTCTATCTTTAACCCTGTTACATTAACAAATTCTCGATATATATTTTTTATATATCTTCCATGTACACGCAATGTTGGGTTACAGATTTATTATAAGTACCTATAGATTATTCATATTTATAATGATATAGAAAGAAGATAAAACTAATGGTATCCACAAATGACACGTATTAGACTATTTATTTCGTTCAATTAAAACAAACAATTATTAGCATAGACTAGGGAGGATGGGAGGGGTGTAATCAATGTATCAGTACACAATTATTTATTGTTTAATTTATTCATGCCTTCACGAATTTCCCAGATTTTTACATTAGGCAAAGAAAATTTAAGATAATAAAAACAAATCTTAGTCTTAAGAGTGTCTCTTACTGTTAGGTATATAAGGCATAGAAATTATGCTTCGTAGTAAAATTATCTTTTTACATTCGCCATTATGGAAATTTTGTCCTAAAAATGTGTCTTATACAAGGAATATTTCTATGAATTATTATTTATTAAAGTACGCAGAAATCGTTCAAATAACTTTTGTCAATACCGGAATATTCGTATTTATAAATATATTGGGCGAGTTCCAGGAAATACTTGGAACGATAACACTTTTCTCCCACAAAATGTTCGTAAATTGGTATGGTTGGTATCCTTTAAATTATTAAGACTTGTGTAAAGCGATGTGTCCCAGTTACGCCAGTTTATGTAAACGAATGTCAGTTAACATTGACTAATGTTGTTTCCTTACAATATGTTATTATTTTATATTCATATGTAATACGTTATGTTGCTTTAGATTTTATTTAACGTTCTCATTCGACACTTTTCCGCTTCATCTACTTTCTTGATCCAGTTTAATGAAAATTAATTAAGAGCATTCTTAGTGATATTTATTTAGTATGAAGCCAATGTAATAAAAATCGTTAAAGAAATAGAATGAAGATTATTTTTTAATTTAAAAATATAGCTTATGTAAGGCTATATTACCCTATAGCCTATAGCCTATAGCCTTATATAGTTATTTAAGTGGGGAACGGAAGTGGAACGGAGTGTCTTAACACTAGGTTCCCAAGTTCCCTCTGCCTATCCTGCCATGTGCGGGATACAGCGTGAAGCTGAGTAATATAAGTTTACGAGGGTCTTGATATGAAAGGAAATATATAAATAGCGTTATAAAACAGTTTTTGACTCAATATTAAAAAATGATTTTGTAAATGAAACATAAAAACATTTTTGTGTTCTTACTTATTGGATAGCAACTTACCACTTAGCATAATGAAAGCCAGACCGCTCAGTAGAAGCAATCTCGACGATGAACCACAAAACTTCATTCCTGCCATCTGATACCAAAGTTTTATTATGAAATTAACATTTTCATCTAACAAAAAACAAAATAGAATATAAAAAATATTTATTAATAATTAGAACATTTTTGTTAAGGTTCTTAAAAATAATTTTAAATTTTAAAAGTAGTACCTTATCTTTGTATTTTTTTATCTCCAGTGTCACTCGTGAGTGGGACAATGGGTCACCGCACGCGTGGCTACGCGCGGACTGCGCGCTGTAGTTTGTAGAGGTGACGTAGCATGTGACGTATGTATATGTCCGATTAAAACGACTGATCAACTTTAAAGTTCAGTTTGTTTTTATGTGTCCTAACTTAAGTTATGATATATGGAGTAAATTAATTTTATGCGCTATGAAACATAGCGTAAGCGTTACATTGCTTTTACTTAATTAATATACCAAAATATACATTATTACAGCCATTTCTTAAATATATAGTAAATAAATGAAAGATTGTTATTCATTCTCTTATAAAATATTTTCTATTTTTTTTTATTCAAATGACTTTTTAACGATAAATTTAACAATATTTTTTTTTTATTTATCTACGATAGTAAGGATTAATATTTTTATATTTAATTAAAGAGTATGTACATGCGTAGCACACAGTACGATAAGGTACTACTTTTATAATTTATGGCTACAACGAAACAGCAAGATAAACTTTAAATTATCGATATCATATGTAAAATGGCTATAAAATAAATAATATAAAAGTAAAAAAAAAAAAACTTAGATATTTTAATAGACTTTAATTTAAAAAAATGTACCATATTTAAATTTGGTATTTTAAGGCTTTCAGTTAAACTTTAATGCTTAATAGAAATGATAAGTAACACAAAACATACTTTAAAATTAATAGAAAGTAAAATTCTATGCATCGTTTAATATACTGTATAGACATCCTTCGCAGCAGCTATAGCGTCCGACTTTAAACGAAACGATAGTGGGTTCCATTTCAGCTCGGTATAATTATGTAAATATGATACATTTAATCGGTCTGGTAACAAACCAAAACGTGGCGTTGAGTTTCGCCATTTACACGCTACGTCTCCAAAACAGAGTATCTTAATAGTAATAGACATAAATAAGTCTATTACTTTTTTTCATATTTAGGTCATAACGGTCCAAACAAAATTAAACTAGTATTTTTTCTCTCCGAATCCTCAAAATAAAGTTATCAAATGCAAAGCCTAACTTTAGCATAGACAAGTTTAAAAGAAGTAACGGTACGAACTAATGACAGTTTGCTACGGATTTGGCTATTTCCACCACCACTTTATTTATTTTGTTCCGAGGTAAATTTATGAGAGGAAATAAAATTATTATATCTAAGGTAATAATGTAGGATACATTACTTATATTAAGACACTGCTGAAGTAGCAATAGAAGGAATTGCTCGTTAGTGAAATTATATGTGTTCTACTTTACTATGTATATGGTAGTATTGTGATGTAGGTCATCGGCGCATCCAGCCTGCATTGCGACGCCGCCTTACCGCCTTATCAACTTGCTGCCACATCATTCATAATATTCTTGTAAAAGGTACAGTTTGTATTATCTTAAATTTGCTGGATGAATAAATTTTTATACAGCTTTAATAATTTGAATTAATTCAGAATATGCTAATGACTTAACAATAAACTAAAAAAGATACTACTTGTAACTTCGTCCTAACAAAATATAAATATAAAAAATACTTGTATCTCTATATATCTCAATGCGTGTAAACTTATTATAGGGGTTGTGAAATTTGGGGGAGCGTCAAGATTTATTTAAAGGTTAGGCGGGACCGCGTTCCATCTTCATTTCGCGCACCTCCGAGTGACACTGCTGGTACGCGGAGTGGAATAAATGCCTCTATTTGTATAGATTTGCAATCTACCAAGGGTCTGGAAGACATTATGGTTTTTGTATGATTGAAGTTTATAAACTATATATTATTTTATCGTAAAATCTAATGAAGTACAATTATTTTGTTTATTTATATATAAATTTAGTTTATTGAGTATTTTGTAATATGCTTGAGTTATTTTTAGTACCTACTAGTGACTTTACTCTTTGTTAGCGTTATGAGCCTCCTCCATAGAATATAAAAGACGTTTATCATTCATAACTATGATGTATAATTAAATAATATTTTTGAACTTCATGTTTTAATTTAGCGTTTGGCGCTTCCGTTCTCTCTGCCTTCTCCGCTAGGGATATAGCGTGAAGTTGTAATTTTTACTCCAAAATGAACGTAGGTTCTTTATCATTAATTTAGTAAGAAATTAAAAATACACTGTGTATTGAATATGTTAGTATAATGTACAAACATGACCATATGTAACCTTAAAAGTAATTTATTAAAAAAACGCTCGATACAGTGAATGATACGAAAATGAAAAGGACGTCCGCTGCATATTTAATAAACGTTGTTCAATTGATCGCCCTGAGCGCACATGCAAATCATTTATTTGTCGACCATGAAGTGCATGATTATATTATTGCGGCCCCCATCGCCCCTCGGGTTTCTGTTGTCATGCAAAGAACAAAGTCTCGCCTGTATTTTATTTTAATATTTTTCTTTCCTTCAAGCTCGCCAAGTCTTTCATTTCAGCGGTCAAAGGTAATTTTTCTTTGTGCCTGTCCTAAATTGACAGAAATAAACGAGTTGAAGTTTGGTTATAACTTAAACAAAAGAGACTACTCTCCCGTAGCAGAATTCTTCTTTCATATATTAATATGTGCTTAACATAGTATGCACCTTTTACTCTTATTATATGTAAAGGAAGTTAATTAGGAATATGTATATATATATATATATATATATATATATATATATATATATATATATATATATATATATATATATATATATATATATATATATATATATATATATATATATATATATATAAGATGAAAAACGAACAGCTAAAATAAAGTGATACCTTTATTTAAGCTACAATTTATGTTGCTACTTAAGGAGCTGCGCTCTTTATTTAATTTTGGCAAAGTCATAAAAACTAACCAATAACGAGACAATGAAGTCGGTTAAAAAAACAGAAGTGACGGTGTCGCGGATCACGTCTCAGAAGGTTAACTTCTCTATGCTATCCAACATATTTACAGCTATAGTTCAAGTTATCTTCTAGTTCAGTATTACTTTCCATATTATTTTATATCTTGAATTAAATATTTGTTTATTCAATTAATTAATGTTGGTGTAACCCCTATATCAGTACAGACACCAGTAACTCTACTAAAGGCAGGCGGAAAGTGAATAATAGTCTGGAATGTGAATGATAGTCGGTACATCTTAATCATTGTCTTGTCCTGTTTACTCGATGGTTGAGATATGGTTGACGTCTTTATTTAAAAAACACAAGCTTTGCATTTATAATTTGGTATATATAAATGCATCTTTCAATAAGAATAAAAAAATATGTAAGATTTACTGCACAATTAGGGACTGACACAAGAGTGTGTATTTAGCGATGACAGTTAAAAAAAGTAAATAATGCAGCAAATTCGTGGCAGCAATTTTGAAAGGGGTTTACATGGGACTCATACATTTATTGTAAATGCGTATACATTTATCTCTGTTACATCGTGAGTCGAAAGGGTTGTATAATGTTACGGTGCTTACAGAACAATGAGGTTGTCAGGAATGTCAAGTTGATTCGGGTAATGTCCTCTGAGTCTTGTGACTTCCCACGCTAGGCTGTTGAAGATAAAATAAATTTTGTTAAATGAAAAAATGTTTAAGGATGTTAAAGTATACATACAATAATAATAATAGGTTATATTTGATTTATATTATTGTAATTCTTTTTATACTGATAAAATAAAGATAACTTCTTTCTTTATCAAACTTTATTTTAAACCACCAAATAAGAGTATTAAAGATTTCTAATTATTTTCATAAAATGGTGGATGTCTTTAAATGAAACTGTTTTTTTAAGTGGGTTATTCTGATTTATTCGATATCTATTATGCCAGGGAAGAAATAGAGTCTACTTGATTCTAAAGATCAGAACACTAGATGTAAAACCTAAAATGAAAAGAAATAAAGAAAGGGCTCCTTAGCAAGGAAATGATTTCTTAGTAAACTGAGTTCAGCGTGATGAAATGACAGAGACATATAAAAATAAGAAGCATTTCATGTGAAGTTCTAAGAGGTGAGATCTCAATGTCTTTGAAAATTTATATTTTATATAATAAAATATAATGTATATAATAAGTTATAATCTACATAATAAATTATTATATATAATTATATATTCAGCTTTACGCTGTATCCTGCACACGACGGGATAGGCAGAAGGAACTTGGAAACCTAGTGTTAGGACACTTCGTTCCCCACTTTGCGCCGAATTGGAATCATTGCGAGTTAAGTGGCAGAACTCAACACCGCCTTTTGCCATGTTATCAAAGTGAAAACAATAAATATTTAATATTAAATATTTAATTTCCTCGAGTGGGGATCGAACCCACAACATATAATTATATTATTATTACTATTTATTTGACAAATAAATAAGAAAAACATAGAGGCACAAAGTATTTCTCTCAGCTTCACGCTGTATCCCGCACATGGCAGGGTAGACAGTGGGAACTTGGGAACATATATAATGAAAAGTTATTTTTTACGTTCCTTGCTCGTTTATATATATGTGTTATGTAATTAAAAGTGGCACGTGTATTTGTACAACTTCAATAAATACAGGACGCAATATGCACCTCAAGTGCAGGACGTCCGAGCGACCCTCGACCTTGTCGGCTGTTCTAATAATACTTGGCATAGAATAGGGTTGCCTGTTAACATTGTCTATAGATTTTATATTTTTTTTACTGAGATTTTTGTGAGTATTAGACGCAAGATTTCTAGAGAAACAAGTGGTGGAGTTAAAACCATCTATTCACCACTTAACCATAAAATGTTTTATTACAAGAGATAGTAATACGATTTTTAATGATTATGAATAGACGTAAATGGCTGCATGTATTGTTCCTAAAGGCTACATTTGTAGTCGTAACATATCTGATGTAGCTAATGCTCCAAAGCACTGGCAGTGCTCCAGAGGTTTCTAATTGGGTCAGTGTTCTGCAATGCATGGCATCTGCGCAGGTATCCCCAGATGGAATTTCCTATTACTCGTAGCTTACACTGTGACAGCAAGATAATTGCCAATATTATTGCTGTAATATAAATAAGTACCTGTATTAAGTTACAGTTAAGTGAACAAACTTTTACTGAACTTAATATTTTTTATGGTTCCGTACCTCAATAGGGAAAATACCCTTAACCCTTTATAGAGTTCACTACGTAGTCAGTGTCCGTCTGTCCGTATGTTTATCTTATGATAGTGGAAGTGTTAATGTGGATTTAATATCAAATGTCCAGGTGTATGACTCCACTGAAAAAAATCTAGTTTCTAAGTAAATGCAATCTAAACCGCCGCATTTTTTTATGGAAAGACACAGGGTGATCCTATTCTAAGCCGGAATCACACGGCGTACCGCCGCATAATCAAAACCTATACGGTATTTACTTCTCGTTGACTTACAATAGTGAAATTGGCAAGAACTGAGAACTTGTAGTGTCGTGTACACTAACACAACAACAAATAAAACAAAATAAAAAAACATAAAATGCTAACGTAAATATATTTATAATACAGATAGATACTATTACAATAAACAAAATTGTAGTTAATTTTATACAAAATGAAGGCATACGTCTGCAAATTTAAGATTCTCAACTTTTATAAGTTGTACATAAGTACAACTTATAAAAGTTGAGAATCTTATATTTCGCTGCCTTACAATCCTGAAATTGATAAGGAACACTCGGTGGGGATTCCGACTCGTACTTGACCACTTATAACACTTTATTTATCGAGCAATGTAATTTCTAATACATTTTTTAAATATAAGCCTACATGTTTTTCATAGGATTAATTACTTTATTGCTACTAAGTGGATTTAAATATAGCAGGAAAATTTAAAAGTAGTTATAAAAAAATATTTGTATTATTTAATAAAAAATATAAGCTTTTATTAAGAAAATTGTGGATATATTTTGTAATATATTCTAGGTGTAGCGATAGAGCAATGTGTTACTATATATAATTTTAATAACGAGTAAAGGCCCCCCGTCACTCATAACACAATAAATGTTTAACTTCACGCTCTATCCCGAGCGAGGTAGGCAGAGACAATTATTAGTATAGAATTATTAGTATAGTTATAGAAGTATTTTGCTATTTTGCTGCCTATAGCAAAATATTATTTTACATACTATAATACTTGAGTTACCGAACAAATGCTAAACATTTTTTATATGACTAATACTTTATTGATCCGTCTAACGCACTGTCTCGTTATAAACAGATCTGGGTCATGTCAATTTAGTCGATATGCATGGATACCACGAGCTTGGAGTTTAGCCAAACACCTCAAATATTTTTCAATAAAAATAAATTGCTTATTCACATAAACATTTTAGATTGAATAGGATACCTACGGAGTTGAAACACAGACTTATTAGAAAGCATTGTTGAGAAGATTTAGTTAGCCTGTAGTGGGTTTAATTATCTTTGAAAACATCCATTAAAATCCAAACATTAAAAAAAGTTCATATTTACTTTAAAATTATTATTTTTAAGGTTTTCTATTTCCGATCAAACTTTTAGTTCGAATACTGTTACAAAATTTTGCCTTCTCGAGTACATATCAAATATTTTCCATATTTGGTTTGGATGACAAATTACCATATTATAGACAATAAAAACCGGTAAAGTGTGATATGAACACACACACACACACCGAGAACGAAGAGTATAACTTATAAACGTTAACAAACTTAAATTTGCTGGAGCATGCACTCACGTTTTACGAAATGAATTACAAATATAAGTTTGTAATGATATATTTCTATAAATACCAATAAATTTTCACTTTATGACATTCGCTTCCTGCAAGATTTCATAACTGTAGCCGCAAGAGAAGTTGCTTGTAACAGGTTTTGATTACGCGGCGTATTTCATTTCACATAAAATGTAATAGTAGTATTGTAATATTTCTCCATATTGTTATATAATATTCTATAATTCTATAATCCTATAAGGTTTTGTTAATCATTTTGAGGCACGAACCCCCAAAAAAAATACACTTTGGATAGACATTTAATTTAAATTTATCGCAGTTTCTGTAGTCACGGGTCTATCGTGACCATAGACTACAGTAGTGTTCGAATCATCGGTAGCATTCAATAGACGCGATTAATCTGGGTAATTTATTTAATTCACTATGGAAGGTTGAGTTAATTTACTATGGAAGGTTCTCAACATTCCGTAGTAAATTTCTTTCTCAGAAAGTTGGTCGTGTCTTTGAGTTCCGCCAAATTCAGCAGAAAGTGGGAAACAGCACGGAATGTCTTAACATTAAGTTCCTAAGTTTCCTCTGACTACCCTGCCACGTGCTGGATACAATGTGAAGCTGAAAAAGAATATATTAAAATAGCATGTTCCAGTTGAAGTAGCTATTTGTTATAGTAACAAACAAATATTTAAATAAGTCAACATATGTTGAACATTTAGGGCCATGTCGAAAGCCCTATTCATTTTATATATTAATAAAGACATTTATGAAAGATCGATTTAAAAAATAAAAATACTTCTTAACAGCAGTACGTATCTATTAGTATTTAATTAAATAATAATGACATTGAAAACTGATAATCAATTATACCGTTTTTTTATCACATTATTATTTAAAATTTTAATTATTAAAATAAGATATATATATATATATATATATATATATATATATATATATATATATATATATATATATATATATATATATATATATATATATATATATATATATATATATATATATATATATATATATATATCGATTAAAATTATACATATTTTTATTTAAATTATCATGTCGGTGCTGCACGTGCCAACCACATCAAAGTTATAACTTATGATAAATGAAATGATCTGTGAGCCGCTCTTACTCGCATAGTAATGAAGCAGCAATTCTCTTGTTTTAGCCCCGGGCCCTAAAATGAAAGTGTCGTGCTGCTTCATTGAGAAGATGCCGGTATTATGAAAATGAATTCATTAGGACCTCGAGTACAGTGCCCGAACATTAACATAAATAATAATTACACAAATGGACCGTAGCTTTTACGATCTGTTTTACGTCTTCTTTCCTATTTAGAGAAATATATTGAAAGGATATTTTTTCATGTTTTTAATTAACTCAATAACATAATATTTTCCACATATTTTTGTCATATTAGTATATTGTACCTACGACAGTGTTAAAAATGTGTTCTCTTTTCTCCAGCTTAGAATCGTGGCGTCGTTCCGTTTAAGTTAACCTACTTATATTAAGCTAAGACAGTTACATTTACTATTAAAATTTCAATTTTAAATTAGTTGATCAATTTTATTTATTTTCTTAAATATTAATAAAAAATAAATATATATTTTATAAGAAAAATATTAAATTACTGTAATCATAAATTTACGGCTGGTTATTCCACAGACTTAAATAATTCATCTTAAGTACACGCTGATGATGATGTTTATTTTAAAATTAATATTTTATTTATCCTAGATGCAACAGACAAAAATATTTAAACTGCAAGAAAAACTTACTAAACGAAACGACTAACTAAGAAAATCGCAAAGTTTATGAATGGAATCGGTAAAAACTTTGTTTCAATTAAAGCTGAAGGCAACGTACACTACGTTGCCTTCAGCATTTTAATTGGAGAGTTAACGTAGACATAAGATGCTTTCTTTTACAATTATATAACTATTAATTTTTATTATTAATGTAACTAATCTTGTCTCAATTTTGTCAGCAACAATTATAAAAACTTGAGCTCATAAAATGAAAAGAGATTTATTTTTCCATGTATTTCGCCCAAAAACATATAATATTTTGCAACATTCGTATCCTACGTAGCACACTTGTTATTATGTTTATATGAAACACGTAGTAACTTACTACGCTCACGTCTTTCCGTTCGTAAGTTGTAAGCCAACATGTCGCTATACATATATGTACTGTTGCGGAAATTATTCATTATTCATCGTTGCGTACATTAATACTGATGTGAATTCAACCTTTTATTTCAACTCTGTAGTGTTACTTTACTGTTGATATCAAATTCATTTTAAAGTTGATAATGGTGTTGGTAATTTATAAGCAGGTATTTTTATTATTTATTCAGCTTCACGCTGTATCCCGCACATGGCAGGGTAAGCAGAGAGTACTTGGAAACCTAGTGTTAAGACACTCCGTTACACTTCCGTTCACCACTTTCCACAGAATTTGAGGCATTGCGTGTAGAGTGGCGGAACTCAACACCTCTTTGCCTTGTTTTCAGAGCGAAGAAATGAAAATATTAAATTTTATTTGAAAATATTAAATATTTCATTTCCTCGAGTGGGGATCGAAGCCACGACCTATCGCTTACAGTTACACGTATGTACCGCTGCGCCACGACCGACCTCATAATATTTTAGATATTTTAAGTAAAAATATTTTTTTTAACTTTAAATATTTAAATCGTTTTGAAGGTTTCTCCTGGATGAGCATGGAAAAATTTAAACTAGTTTCCATTGAATTATTTTTAATATGAATAAATTTCTTTTCATTTGAAATAGCGATAGAAATATTTAGTCTCATACCCCTCTCTTTATTATGACGACAGATTTCTATATAACTTTGTTATACGCCTGCTTGAATTCTGTGATGGTTTTACTATTTATGGTGATATTTATTAGTTTTCAATAAACTTCAGTATTTAAAAAATATAATAATAATCTTATAGATAGGCGTTTTCTATTAATTTAATGGAACATATACTGAGAAAATAACTTAACCGTTAAAGGTTCTACTGCCATAACCGATTAACTGTAACGATTAGAGACTTGAAAAAGAAATGATGCGGTCTTATTTCGAATAAAAGCAAAACAAATATATTAAAAATAATTCGTAAGAAAGCATTGCAGGGCAGTTTTTTCATGTTTATCCATCTAGACGATTTGTACACCGACGCTAAAATAATATGGATGCGTCGTGTCTACCAACACGACGCGATCTGGACAACTATTTTTTTATAAAATACATATGTACTTTTCTTTTGTAGCGAAATTTATGCTATGACATGCTTTAGCTATACTATTTTGTATCGTGCAACACTGACATACTTTATTGTGGTTTTTTATCTGTAGCTTACCACACTATAACGTGTAGCGCTACAATATTGCTGTGTAATATGTGGAAATGAATTGAGCTTAGTTTTTTGTATAATAATCTACGAAATTGATATATTTAACTATCAGCGTATATGAAATTTATATATTTAACTATCTTACTAAAATGAAAAAGAAGAAAATATAGTTTTATTATCTGATGACGAATAAATAGTTTTATTATCTCGTTCACAATTATTGAAACAAACTACCTCATAATCGACGAACATTTCAAACTATACAAATATTAGTGATGAAATTATAGAAAAACCATAAATATATTTCATTTACGGCTTCTTAGGCAATTGGATAAATTTCCAATAACAGTAATTTGGTTAATTTCAGCTTTCCGCGTCTTAGCAGAAAACTTAAAAATGATTCTTTAGATTCAACGACATTCGAGTCTCAGCTATTCAATTAATATTTTGAATGATAAATTAATTAGAGGTATGTTAAGGCTTCTCCTTAAAAATACAATAAAATGAAACTAAAATTTGTGTCAACCAATTATTATATACCAAAGTTGATATTATTAATAATTATAAAATTTGTTTAATATTGAATATTTGTTTAATAATGAAAGAAAATATTTAAATGTTGAATTAATATAAAATATTAAAACCCCGCAAAGCACACAAAAAATCCAGTTAGGACCATCTGTGCATAATCTTTGTGGTATTTAGTATAAAATTGGCCACGTAATCATAGCCTTCGAGATGCGAGTTTTTTCACTCTTTCTCAAATTAAGAAGAAATCATTTCTGAAGCGTAGACTGAAAATGGCAGATAAATCTAAATTTATAACAGCACTGGAACAAAACTTGTCCTAATGGGTTTCTGCTGACCTAGAAATGGAGCCATCGGACAAACTATGGGATCGGACTAAGTGACTCATGGAACTCGCTGTCGAGGAATCAAACGCACTGATAAAGACAAACAAACGGCAGCACTGGATGAGCGACTCAACTCTAACCCTAGTTGGGGAGAGACGTAAGCTGAAGGCGGTAGGAGCTAACGTGAGTGAACTCAATGATTTCTTCGCTGAGATCCACAGGCAAAGCCGAAGAGATAAGAACAAACAACTAAGTTAACATATGTGGGGAGATACTCGTAGAAACTCACGCCAACTCACATGAAACACGTGACCTTCACCAAAAGATTAAGGCCATCACCAAAACACTTAACTCTAAGACCTGGGCGGTTTTTTTTATTTTTTTTATTTAAAATACTAGCAACCTCTGACGTAATCAGAGCCCTTGTTCTTCTTGAATTATTATTTTTATATCTATTTTGTATTGTTTTTATTTGACAGTACTGATGAATTCTATATTTCTATATGACTTAATTTTTTATTTCTTTTGTATATATTCTATAATTTCTTGAAATTTTCTTTAATTAAATTTTACTTGATTTTCTAGAATAATCCATAATTATATATCTTGTCCCATTTTCGTTTACTCTAACATATACCTTTATTAATTTCTTTTACTTTTTCATTTCTATTTTAATTATATATGTATTATTTGTTACAGGTGCTGCCAAAATGTGAAGGAGTTAAGATTCTGCATTTGTTTACCCCGTGATTTGCGCTCCCTACTTGCAAGTGTACCCGGAATATAAGCATTGTTTATTCGGGGTTGAAAATGGTCTTCATTTTTTCCTTGTGTGCATTGCATTCGGGGACTGTTAACGACTTTTCCCTACACTTGAGGGCCAACATCGTTTCGTCGCATATGGCCAGTACAGTGCTTTAATGAAGTTCAGTTATGATATATAATAGTATGGTAAGCAGAAAGTAGGCCCTCAGATGTAGGCATTACGTGTTCGTTATCTTAGGTGTACTTAATTTTTCGCACCACCAGCGCGCACATACTTCCCACGTGTACGATCTGCGGAAATTTGGGAGTCCACTGTCTCGACCTCAACAGTACGCCACTGTCGCCCGTGCCAAGGATTCCCACTTTCTGCGGACAGGGCAGTCTTCGCTGAAGGCGTTGTGATCTGTGCGGCTACTCTTAGCCCTAGCGCAATTTTTACACGTAGGTAAGTAGCCGCCAAGAGGTCAAATTTCGCCTTCAGGTACTCGCCCCCACAGTGACTCAGACGTCTGCTTCCTCCGTGTAGCGCCTCCTAGTGTGGCCATATGCCAAACACCGGGAGCACTGCACTAAGGGTCCATGATCCTGACGCGCTGCAGGTCCACTCGGAGCGCTCCTAGGTCTGTCGCTCTCCTCTATATTATCGGGGAGGCCGACAAAACCAGGTGGCTCGTGTGGGGGTTACCGGCCTTCTTGTAGAGTTTTATGCTCATTCTATTATCCTCCGTGGTAAGATCCGCAAATATCTCTCCATTTTGCTTTCTAAGAGCCCCGAGCACCTCCTCATCAGAGTTGATGCTCAGCATGTCGCGGTCCAGTACCTCCTTCCCCGTCTGTAAATCATCATCGGAGGAGATGATGATAGAGAGCAGGGAAGGTCACATTGGTTTGGGCGTGGGCGCGTTTGCGGTAACGGTCACGTAGGATGAAGGAGGAGGAGGATTTGCGAGTGCGGTGGAGTTATATCGAGCTCTTTCAACTTAACTCCCGCATTAGTCGGCGTTTTCAGCGGCGTTCCTTGATCTTTCGAGAGAGCTCACCCTGCTCTTGGCACTCGGGTTGTTCTTTTTTGCCTCCACCTTTTTTGATTCGCTGCTCTCCAGGTCTTTAACGAGGGTGTATAACCGCTAGGGCTCTTATAATATCGGTTTTTATGTTGCGGGAGTTGCTTAGCAGTATTTTAGCGCTCATTAGGTAGGCCTTCGCTTCCGAGGTTTCGTTCGGGTATGTCTTCTTGCCTTCTTTCTCACGCTCGGGGCTGAATTCCAGCCCCGAGCGTGAAGAAGTAGGCCAGTCCGCTGAACGAGGGTGAGGTCGATTTGGTCGGTGGGCTGTGACGCTGGCGCTTTCTTGATTGATGGGATTCTGATCATAGACCTGGGTGGTCGACCTGGGTATGCAGGGAAAGACAGTGACCGAAATAGACACCATTTCTGTAGTCTGGAAGGAATATTGCCAGTCGCTCTATCAAGATAAGAACTCATGAAAGAGCAACAAATTTGTTGGTAGAAACGCTACACCAATTGTGACTATGAAACCCATGAGGGAATATGATATAAACATCTTCCACAGCCTGTGCAATAACGTCTGGCGAACTGGCAAGTGGCCAAAGCAATGAGAACATACGGTTTCCGTCCCACTGCCTAAGAAGGGCTCCACCAAAACGCGTAGCAACTACAGACTCATCGCTTTGATATTCCACTCTAGTAAAATATTTCTGCACGAACTGAATGAGCGCCTGAAAGCATTCCTATCACAGGAGATCGCCCCTGAATAGGCAAAATTCGTAAAGGGCAAGGGTACTCGAGAGCAAATAATAATTTAGACCATTTATTTATTGTACACATACAGTTGTTAATACAAACGTTATTAGAGATAATTGAATATTTGACATTTATGATGTTAGCTCAGCTTGATTTATTAAGTAAAGTGTCAAACTCACAATGGATCTACATTGTATACATATGAAGGAAAAGTGGCTAATAAGATAATTTCGGACTCGACCGGATTATTACCACCCCCGGCATTTAAGACCGGCGTTTAGTAGTGGCTTTGGCCACTGCGTTTCGCATTAGGTAATGCCGGGCCCCGGTGCCCTTTCACCTTAAAGGACGGCAACGCTCCTTTAGCTCCTCTGGAGTTACTCGGGGCCGTGGGCGACGGTGTTCACTTACCACCAGGTGACCTGTACGCTCGTTTGCCGTCTTTTCCATAAAAAAAAATCTCATTATGTTCTCTTCACCAGGTGGAAATACATTAGACTTATATCTGCTATAATTTTTTTAAGAGTGCCGCAACCCTAATTTAATAAATGTCTTAAATGAAATTGTATTCGTTTCAGAATATATATATATATATATATATATATATATATATATATATATATATATATATATATATATATATATATATATATATATATATATATATATATATATATATATAAAATTTTAGGCTACCATGGATTTTTTACTATTTTTATTTACATTTCTTTGAAAATCAGGACAAAAAGACTGTGACCTATTTAATCGTTGTCAGTTTTCTAATGAGAATATTATATCTTTTTTGGAAAATAAATAACATAAGTATATTTTAACAATTGATTAATTTAATTGCATATTGTACATAGAATTATATTAAAATACATATTGTATTTTAATTAATAAATTAAAAACAGTAATTTATACTATGACAGTTTAAATATCGTTTTTATATAACTCACAAATGCTGTGTATGTCAGTGCAATTATTGAAAAACACTAAACTAGATCCTGACCATTTCATTAAAACGTGATCACTTTCATTAAAAATATAAATAATATTGTTTATTTTTTTTATATTATTTTCTTACAAAGAACCCTTTTACTAGATATGGATGTTAACGACGTTGATTTAAATTCAAAGACAGATAATATTCGACTAACAAAGCGATACTTATTGTTACCGTTAGTACCTTAGCTTCTTTTATTTCCCTATATTAGATTATAATATGCAATCATAAAAATTTAGGATAATTACAGTTAACCTAATTAACCGTTTCTAAATAAATTCCATATTGAGATGCCGCAACATCTGAAATTTAAACAGATTGAGAAAGCTGGAAAATAACTAGGGCGTTCATTAATGCTCACTCGCTACATTCATCGCATCGCCGTCGTCACTCTGATAATCTACCTGTAAACAATAAGTTTTTTCCCGACTGCTAAGGAAGGGTAATGTTTTCGCGAGTATCTTGTATGTATCTCCAGAACTCCTGAAAGGATTTACAGAATAGAGGTATATGTATCACTAAATTAGATTTAGAAGTGTAAGTGTTTCTAGATAAGTTAGGACGTTAAAAATGTTATTGCTCTTAGTGAAAACTGTATTAATGATTTTTTTTCTTCAAATACTATAATATGGATATCAAAGGCAAGGGCAAGGGGTCTGTACAAGGATTTAAAAGTATGTAGGTTATCATTTTTATAGTAACAGCAAAAACAGTACAATCCAAAAAAAAATAATTATGAGTGGGGTACCAGTTGATATGAGTTTTCAATTATGAGTGGGGTACCAGTGAGATGTATGACATATATGATACCAATGTGATAACACGACAGGGGAAAGCGAAAAGAGGTCTGAATATTTATTTGCCCTTCAGCCAGACTATAATCAACGATGCAAAAGTACGTAAATGATTTTTTTTTATAGAAAAGACGGCAAACGAGCGTACGGGTGACCTAGTAGTAAGTGATCACCCACGGCCCCGAGTAACTCCAGAGGAGCTACAGGAGCGTTGCCGGCCTTTAAGGTGGAAGGGCACCGGGGCCCGGCATTACCTAATGCGAAACGCAGTGGCCAAAGCCACTACTTAATGCCGGTCTTAAATGTCGGGGGTGGTAACAATCCGGTCGAGCCTGCCAATGCGTGTTGCCATTACTGGCAACGCGAGTCTCCCACACGTACTTTAGTCGCCTCTTACGACACCATCAGTACCAGGGTGATCCTATTCTAAGCCGGAATCACACGGCAAAATGATGTTCCAATAAAAAATATGTACAGCACAAAGAACACAAAAGTACCAAAACTTAGTTACAAAAAAAACACAGTAACGCGCAGCTACCGCTGCCCTTCCTTCCTTGCTTTTTAACTACCTGGTAACAACTATAAAAGATGATTTCTGAGGTTTGTTTTACTTAAATGATGGATATTTTATAAAAATATGAAACATATTTTCATTTAAAATGGAAAAATTAAAAACAGACGAAGAGATTCTTAACCAATATGTTTTAACAATCATATTTTACATAGTAGCCGGTGCTAAATTGATTAACAAACCCTTCTCGTTCAAGTGCTTAACTAAATTACTCCCATTCGAAGGGAAGACTCGTAACGTATAACGGCCAGACAAAAACAATATCTTTATTTTAGTGTATTACAAATATTTTTACCGATCAAATATTTAAAAAAAAATACTCAAAGATATTTAAACACAAAATATGACTAGAATTATATGAAATAACCCAAGCTTTTATGTACATATAAAGACACGTTCTTTTAGAAATAACAAAATGGCTTAGGGAAAATTGTTCATATAGGAAATTCATTAATTAGTATATAAGCTTAGAGACTTTAGCATTTTATTTATTTTGTTATTAACAATTTTTTTAACTAATAATTTATATTTTTAATTTACTGGAACGGTTTTTATAGTAAAGTGGTATTTTTGGTTCTCAGGTGTTTTTATGTAAAAAATTTTAGAGGAATGCTTATAGTCACAAAACTTCTTCCAGTTAGATAAAGAAGGACGTTGGATTTCATTATAAGATAAAAAAGGGTATGGATCAAGTGACTGTAGTGAGATAGGACTAATATCTAATAATAAAAAGTTTAGACAATATCGAGGACAAAAAAAAAATATTTATAATGAAAATTGTCATGGAATTTACCTATTCTATTTAGACTCAACAATTACAAACTTTTCAATATCGTATGTTTAATTTAACGACAGAAAAGTTAATAAACTTTATTTATTTATTAATGTAATGTTACATATTTTTACAATATAAATAAAAAGGTTGCTTATAAAAATTGAGTTTTAGTCTGCTATTAACTGGAGAAAATTATTAAAAATATTTCGCCTTACAGTGAACCCCAAAAAATTGTATAGATTTTTACTAGTATCGTTCTCCATGTTTTACCTTTAGAAGACTTTTTGAATTCGTAATGAGGCGTATAATTTTCTTTGGTCTCGAAAGCGGACGCTTCTCGTGGCACTCATTTAAAAGGTGCTACGAATTAATGTCATTTGACATCAAGGGTATACGGAATATGTTACTGCGTAATGAGGCGCTCTATATACTTATTTTTAATGAACAAAATAAGCTGCGTAGAAAATTATAATGAATATCACTCACTCATTTATAATTTTCTACACAGCCTATGTCTTTCCTACACATTTTTTTTGTATTCTGCACATGGCAGGGTAGGCAGAGGTGAACCTAGTCTTAGGACACTCCGTTTCCCACTTTCTGCTAAATTTCATAACTGTGGGTAAACGGGGTACAGGCAAAAATAATTGTGTCGACTTCGATGTTTGATTTTTATTATATTTTGAACGGACCGTATACCTGAATATTTTTTGATATTAATTTCAGTTTAATATCTCCACGTGATTTCGAGATAATTGATCTTGACAGACAGATAGACGGACTGTTGTCCTTCTATCTGTTTGTGATTTCCGTATTTTCTATGTTTTTTTTACGGAAATTTAATGGCAAGTTAGGTCCGCTAGTGTTCACCAAAGAAGACATGATTCCTGTGACTTCCTGTGTGGTAGAGGAAGAGTTCCGTAAAGTTTTAGTTATCATTTGAACGTTCAATATCTTACAATCCATGAGTAGATATAAACTATTTGAGTTCCTTCCCGGGAGGCGTGAAAGGTTTTTCTCATAAATAAAGGAAAGGAAAGAATTAAAAGATTTAATATTTTCAATTATTAAAATATTTAATGTTTACATTTCTTCGCTGTGGTAACAAGGCAAAGCGCGGCGTTGGGTCCCGCGACACGCTTTGCCTCAAATTCACCGGAAAGTCGGGAACGGAACGTTTTTGCAAGTTAGGTTCGCAAGTTTGATCTGTCTACCTTGTCTGAAGAAGAGTGAGGAAATTTACATAGAAAGCAATGGTTGCAGACTCCACGTTAAGGGAACATATATATTTATAAATATTCCCTTGATCAATTTCCCCCTCTCGGTTTCTGTATTTTATACACCTACAACTTTGAAGCAAGCCCAGTGAATTTCTTAATCGAGTCTATGCCGGTCGTTTACAGACTAATTGTACTTGTTTACTTGTAGCACATATATTTTGCGGATTCCTCAGAAATTTCTCCTGTTGTGAGATACTGTTGACAAGTCGAATTACCCTATATTCTGAGATAACTTTATGACTCAAGTATTAACGATGCCTAAATAAGTACTATATAACTAATTATATCCATTAGATTAACAACTACACCATCTTTGTCTCGACCTAGAAAGTAAGTTCGTCCATACTCAAGAGGACTTCAATGTCTGTAGTTTTGGCACTTTACCAAGTTCGTAGAACTATGTATACGAAGCTGTATACTCGTATAATTGATATTACTAGCTACGTTATCGACTAATAGAAGAGCTTATTATCTACCCGCTTGTATTTTTTATTTTTATAAATCCTTAAAGGAAAAATGTGTATTCACACGTACATATTTCAAAGGAGCTTAAATTTATCATATCATGTATAAAGAAAATGAGAAAAATATTCCACTTTGCTTGTCATCTCATTTTATAGGAAAATATTATGCAGTTTACGTGAATAATATTCTTTGCGCTTATCTAATACTTCCACGAGACGTCAATAGTGTCTCGGCGATCAAACAGCGGGATATGAATGCAAAACAGCGCGAAGCGAGCGCAATAAACCCGTGTTGTGCGCTCTCTAGTGTTACATCGGTTCGCTGCACACTGTTTGCACACTGTCTCTTTGTTCGAAGATACGCCAAAATATCTTTTATCTTCTGTCATACAGACATATCAAAATATCTTTTATCTTCTGTCATACAGGACCCCTAGTGATAAATGACTTATCTACTTACTGAGACCACATTTTGTTAAAAGATCTTTTAGCTTCACATATTTTTCGCTTTCAAGTGAAAAAGACACTTTGTTCTCTTAATAAGTATGTATGCATTTAATGTCGACTTATATAGTTTTTTCGTCAAAGTTTTTCGTCAACAGTTCAAATATAAGTAATTGTCATTTGGAAATTTATTTACGTGTACTTTAAAATTCTGACGTAATTTACATTTATTTATATTTGCAACTTATATTATATATATATATATATATATATATATATATATATATATATATATATATATATATATATATATATATATATATATATATATATATATATATATATATATATATATATATATATATATATATATACTTATCACCACTCGATATGGAATTTGTCTGATTCAACGTCTATATTGCGCTTATATCGATCGCACGTTTTCATCTGGAATCGACTGCCTCGAACTGAAATGTATAAATCTGTGGGCATATGATCCGTCATATTTTAAAACGATTTATCATATAATATTACTAAATTTTTCGTTCCCACTAATATTTCATTGTTACTTCGAACTTGTGCAGTTTATAAAACTGATCTCAATTGTAAACCTTTAAAATAGGAACTATTCTAGGCATGTAGTGTTATCTACATTATTGTATTAATATTTCCTTTTATTTGCTTACAATAATGGTAATATCAGCAAACCGAGTACAAATTGACGAGTAAAGCCAGAGTTTTAAATACATTCTTAAATAGATAAATAGAATGTTATTATAAATAAATACGTAATCATGCCGTAATTGATCTCTGTTTATAAAAAAATGTCTCAATATTAGAAACATTATTCAACAAAAAATTCAACAATAAGGTCGTAAAGGGCACTCATGATTCGATTTTATCTGATACTTGATCGACGTCTGTCTGGGAACGCGCCCCTCGATTTTCTTGTTCTACTTTCACCCTCGGCCAGTGTAATTTAAGCTATGTTTTATAATATAAATTTTCACTTTTTATTTTCAATTTTATTTTTTTTTTTTCTAAGAAATAAAGAGCAAGACTTTTTTTATTTTCACCAAGTTTGGTTATTCTCGAGTGATATTATAATTTTGTCCTTGTCCGTATGTCTGCCTGTCTTTGGGATTGTGGCTCTTGAATGAATAAATTGATTTGAGTGCGTTCATTGTGGTGATTCTTCATGTAAATTAGATTAGTCATTTAACTACAAGCATTTTGCCCGAATAATAAATATATTTTTTTATAAATTATTTTCCGATTCATCTATACTATAATAAATCAGTAAAACCATTTTTATTACTAAAACAAACACAGATGAGATATAAATAGGTAAGAATAAAAAAGAACTTGTTCAGGTGCTTCGAGCAAGTCGAACGAATAAGTGATGAAAAAATGTTTGTAATATGCAAAACAAAAAGGGACACTGTACGTAGATATTTTTTGTTGATACTGGATAGCGGTAGAAAACTGGCCTGATCTGGACTGGACTTTATAAATAAACTATTTAAAAATATTTTTTAATATCGTTTCAGTAGTTAAGTTAGTTAAGATTAGTGCGTCGAACGAAAGAAAGTCTTCCCCTTTATACAGTATCTGTGTGTGATTTTAAATAACCACGTTTTTCACAAGTTTACGCGATTCTAAAACTGTGATACAATGTGAAATAAAACGAATATAGTGGATATATCACTATATTCCCTACATATTTGCTAGGTGCTTGTAAAATCTCTAAACAAGGTACTTATAGATCGAAAATTTTATGTAATCCCTTGAGTCGTTAAACTAAATGAATTAACAAACTTTAAGGATAAATTCTCGCGCTGATTAAGAAGCTACAAACATTTGGCATGTCAAGGTAACGTATCGCTGAACTTTAACCGGCAATTAGGAGCAAGTTCCTGAGTCGTTAACTTTACAAATCGGTTATAAACTTGGATGCTCGCCAGAACCTCTAGAATTGCAGACCGCATCCGAGGGCCGGCGGATTTTGAGTTGCATTTCAAGGATATCTTGTTTTTAAATTTAATTTTATGATGCTAGTATGTATTTAATCTTCAGCTTATGATTTTAATGTTGTTTATGTAAAAAAAATGTAATATGATTTTAATTTATTTATATGTATTCGAAAATTCGGCAATTTATTCTAACTTTGTCAATATATAAATTCAAAGGAATTGTTAATTAACATGTAAAGCTTATGATACTTTTAATAAATAAAAAAGGAAAAAAATGTTTTAAAGTATTGACTATTGAAGGACGTTATCCTTCCATTTATGTACCTAATAATTAAATTTTCCTGTTGACAATGAAAAGACCTACTGTTGAGTTTCTTGCTAGGTCTTCTGAGCAGAACTGCCTTCAGAGCCGGCCTCTATGTTTGTTACACATTTAAAAGAATTTTAATTTAATTATGCTTTAAAATAATAATACGAAAAGCATTATTTTTTAACACTATATACTCTCTCTGTGTAAACAAGAGTTTCATTTTCTGTTTTATCAAGTTTAAAAATATAATTAGATTTATGGGTCGACTTTTAACCTACGAAGCATTTTTTTTACATACAACAAACGACTACATTAACCAAATATTCACCATTTGTCTGTAACAACACATTACCTCTAAACATACATATGTACACAATGGACCTCTTATACAAAATATTCATCTATCATAGTAGCGTTGATTAGATTTATTTAAAGCTCGAGTAAGGCAACATTTTGTAATTAAATTATTCAGGGCCGATGTTGTGAGTGTCTCTCATGTAACATGAAATGGTAATCGTGAAACTAAGTTTATAACAAGTTAAAACGATGAAATATTTATTATCCTGTTAGGAGTTTTGAAAAGAGGTTAATAGATAAAGGTCATTAACTGCAAATATAAAATTTATAAGAGGTCTACAGTCATGAATTTTGTTAACTATGAAACAACAAAAAGATTAAAGAAGGCTAATTTAACTGAAAAGGTATCTTATTACACCTATACTTCTTATTTTTTAATTTGGGGAAAATTTATGATTATGTTTCTCTGGTGTATTTGAGCAAGAAGTGCCGTCAGGATCCATTCAGTATGCTCTAAATTAAGAAAAACATGATTTATTTATTGTCTGCTTAAAATTTAAATTACTAATACAATCGTATACTAAAATTTCTATACTTTTAGTATTTTACATTTTTTTTTTTAACTACATAATGTTTTATCTATTACATTAAAGATCCTCATCAATTTATGCTAGATACGTAAAGCTTCACAAAATACATTACTTTAATTTGAGATCTGATCCCTCGACGTCGGGTGAAATTAATTCAAGGTACCTTTTACAAAGTGTCACTAGGCGGCTCTCGATGCGAGGAAAATTTATATAACACATTATCTATTCTAAAAGGTCTCCCAGCAACAAAATAAAATGAAAAGATCGACGGCGACAAAACTGTAAATGTTTCTTATTTTTTCGCACGTGTCGCTCAGGTGACGTACGAGTATATACGATACAGTAACGTGGCAATACAATAAAAGTTTGAAACGGAATAGCTAATACAAATATCTTTCTGTTAAAGTTGAATGAGAATTCTTTTCTGATTGATGTTTCATATTTCTGTTTGAAAAAATATACGATGATAAAATTGTATATATGTGTCGTAAGTGCAAGCTTATACCAGTTCATACTGGAGTATTAGTTTTAAGAAAAGAGTCAAAGCAGTGGCATGTCGTGGCGCAGCGGCACAAGTTTGTGACTGTAAGCGGCAGGTTGTGGGTTCGATCCCCACTCGAGGAAATGAAATATGTAATATTATCAGTTTAAAATATTTAATATTTTCATTTCTTCGCTCTGGTACAAGGCAAAACGCGGCGTTGAGTTCCGCCATTCAACACGCAATGCCTCAAATTTGGCGGAAAGTGGAACGGAGTGTTTTAATACTAGGTTCCCAAGTACCCTCTGCCTACCATGCCATGTGCGGAATACAGCGTGAAGCTATATTTTTTGAAATAGTTAATATATTGTTATGTATATTTCGTTTTTAGCTCAACGACTACTCTTAATAAGTCATTTTATAAATGTAACAATAAAAAACTGACGAATACACCAAATTAAACAAATGCATATCTAACTGATAGATATCGAGGGCATGTCAATTTCTTAAGCAAGGAAAGCAAGGAATAGAAATTATAACAAGTGGACTAAAAATATTGACTCGCTTAAATAAATAAAATCTTGTTGAATAAGATGGTAACAAGAAAATTAAGGTTTCCGGGAAAAGTCTATCAAAAAAAATATATTTGTGGTAAGAAATCACTCTGATTCTCTTATAAAAACAAAACAAAACAGATTTACAGACCGATTGTAAAAGAGAATTTTGTTTTTGAGACTTTTATATCTCATGAAGATAATTGGATACAGTGTGGGAGCTGTAAGGTCCATGAGGCTTGTGTATCACAAGCTATTCTGCCTATACCCAGCGTAAAGCTAAAAAATGAGAATGAAAATTCTGAGCACGTTTAATACTATATTCACAATATGCGAACACGATTTTAGTTAATATCACATATGTACATATACAAATATGTACGCACAAGCATAAATATATGCATAAGCTCGCTGCTGTGTATTGTTTATATCGTGGCTTAAATTATTTACTAGCATGTTATGTGACAGTGCCATATGACGCTTCGCAGCCATTATATTTGATGTTTACTTTGAATATTATGCGCTTATATTTTAAGCGTGTGCTTGAATGTATTTATTATAGATTTAATACAGGCATGAGATGTGGTGATTATGAAAAGGTAGTGATAATCCTACTACGATGAGCATTAAAATTCTCATTTAGCTTAATGGTCGTGATAAATATATGTATTAAATATAAAATAAAAAGTTCACTTTAAACGGCATTAACACAGAAACGATTTACCGGTTTAGTATATACAAATTTGCAGTCATATGACTGCATACAAACTACGAGTATATTTTTTATTCCATCTCCAGATCGTCGGTCCATTTCGTGGTCAGTATCACAAAAAGTAACGTCACTAAAGTGAGTGAAAAGTGACAAAATAGATTTCTAAGCACACCACAGATTCTGGTATGATTTAGAAATAGTGACAACTATATCCTGTATTTAGATATTCAGTAAGAAAATTATTTTGTTCGTATTCACGTTGTAGTTAAACTTATAGCGACACTTGTATATACTCGATACGAAATATTTTTTTAAATTAATCTAAAGTACCTTATCTAAACTAGGCAGCGATTATTGGCCGGTTATTTCTCCCTGCCATAAAAACCAGTCAAGAGCGAGTCGGATTCTCCCACCGAGAGTGCTGTACCAATTTTAGCATTGTAGGTCTTATTTAAACTTCTTACATAAGCTAATTTTGTATGCAATAAACTACCAATATATGTAGGTTGGTAATTGTTTTTTTTGTCTATAAAATCGAAATATCCATACACTTTCGCTTTGCGGATTTGTAACTTTATTTGTATTATAAGTTCTGATTACGTGCCTAATTTCTAAAAATCCCTGTAATTGTAGAACCCTGGGAAGTATCCTATAGGTTTTGATTACATAGCAAATTTAATAAAAACAGTGTATAAATGCTAGTATTTTTATTTACAGTGTCACATAAGTGAGATTTTTTGTTTCGTCTGCACATTTATTTTTTATTTCTGCTTGATACTTCCATACGGTCGAGACAAACAGACAGACGAACAACGTTTAAGATACTAACAACATAAATATATAAATCATATAAAAGACACAAAAACATAAAATATATAAAGGAATACAAAAAACTCAAAAAGTATGATATATCGAAAATTGATTGTTCAACCGATATAAGGATAATGTTCTTTTTCACCAAGATATTTTTTTCCATTTTCTAATAAAGTAGGCGTCGAACAGCTATTTGTGAATAGATCTGGTTGACGATCACAAAAATGTTACCTTATTAATCGGACGTGGTTCGTAAGAGTAAGTATTTAGTTAATACTAGTGGTTCGTAAGAGGCTTCGCCCGCTTAAATAGTGTCTTGCCGCTTAAATATTGTTTATATTTATATATGATGACCAAGATTTACAGTTACATATCAGCATTTTGGAAATAAAAAAAACATTCACTTACTCAGCTTCACGCTATATCCCTAGCGGGATAGGCAGAGAGAACGGAGCGCCAAACGCTACGGTCTCGGCATACTTCGTTCGCCTCGTCCACTGTCATCAACCTCTTCATACATGCCCTCTTGGGGGTCCTCATGCTTTTTACGTGACCTTCCTCCAGTATCGTCGATACTGTGTTTTCGAAGGTCAACCGAGGTCTCCCCCTCCCTCTCTTACCACTCACTTTTCCTTCATAAATCTTTTTTACCATTCTTTCTTCACTCATTCGCTCGACGTGCCCAAACCACCTGAGCACGTTCTTCTTCATTCTCACTGACATCCACGCTAGTACCTGCCATTCTGTGTATTTCTTCGATCGCATCTCTACAGCAATCATCTTTCTTACATTCTTCTTCTGTAATACCCACGTTTCGCTGCCGTATAACAATGTCGATACCAACACTGCATTGTGTACGGCCAAACGCGCAGCTATGCTGACGTTTCGCCGTCTCAACAATGCAGCTAAGGCACCGTTAACTCTGTTACCGGCAGCAATACGCCTTTCCACATCCATTTCGTATCTACCGTCTCTGCTAAACATACTTCCCAGATATACTTCCTCATTCACTTGTTCTAATATCTTATCATTTACACTGACCTTGCAAACTGTTCTTTCTTCATTTCTTTCAAATACCAGAACCTTCGTCTTATTCGCATTCAGGCTTAGACCATTATTCGCGCATCCTTCTTTCTGGGCCTCCCACAACAGCCTTTCAGATCTATCTTGCATTCTTCTCGCTAATATTTTAGCATACACTTTACTACCTAAGCTAATCAAATTGATAGCCCTATAGCTTGCGCAATCTATCTGTGAACCTTTGCCTTTATACAAAGGCACGATGACTGCACCTCGCCAATCATCTGGGACCTCCCCCGATTTCCAGCATAAATTGCACAAAAACCAGAACAGGTCCAAGACGCGTGGCCCACCATATTTGATCATCTCGGCAGTAACTCCATCTGCTCCCGCTACCTTACCACATTTCAAACTTCGTATGGCACTCTCAACTTCTTTTATACTGATTTCGCCGTCCGCTACATCAAGACTCAGCGTTTCGCTGTTACTTGAGGCAGAGGCGTCATCACATTCATACATCTCCTTGTAAAATTCCGCCCATCGCTGTAAAATCTGTGGTTGTTCTGTTAAAAGTTCACCGTCTTTCGAAAGCACCCCTTTCATTCTACAGGTTAGCGAGCAACTCCGGGAACCACTCACTTCTCGCCAGAAAAGCTTTGTGTTTTCCCGAAAGTTGTTCGTTAACCTTTCATCTCTTTCTTTCTCAGAATTTTCACGCTTCATCTTTATCAGTACTTTCGTTTGGTGTTTTTGCAGCTTATACTCTTTCTTTCTTATCTCTCTCATGCTTTTATCCTTACTCGAGGCTTTATAATCCTGCCATGCTTTCCTCTTTTTTCCTACTGCATCTTCCACTTCATCATCCCACCATTCATCTCGCTTTTTGTTAAAGCCTCTTTTCCCTTTACCACATACCTCTGCCGCTACTTCCGATACAATTCCTTAGGTTCTGCCAGCATACTTCGATATTTTCACCTCCAGATTCGTAGCTGTCTAACTTTTTAGAAACTCTTTCTTGATATTCCTCTCTGACCGGTGGATCTTGAAGCTTCCAGCTTCTTATGCGATGATTCGGTGCCAAGCTTGGACAACCAGTGCGGCTGCACCAACCTGCGAACAGACCCCTTATCCTAGCTACGACTAGATAATGGTCCGTTCCCAATTCAGCACCCCTAAACACTCGCGTGTCCATAACTTGGCTACGAATACGCTGATCCACTAGGAATAGATCAATCATACTTTTCTCTTCCGTTCGCTCCCACGTATACATGTGAATTTGTTTGTGGTCAAACATCGTGTTTGCCACAAACAAATTCTTTTCCTTGAAAATTTCCAATATAAGCTTTCCAGCCTCGTTCATTCTCTTATCACCGTACTTCCCTAGCACTCCTTCGTAACCGCTACGCGCAGTTCCGACCCATCCGTTCAAATCACCACATATTATTAGTTTTTCATTCTCTCTAACACTACCTAGAACGTCCCTCACACTCTCCCAAAACTCTTCGAGTTCGCATAATGGAGCTGAGGATACCGGCGCATACGCCGCTAACAAGAAAACTCTTGTTATCCCCAGCTTGAAGCGCACCCAAAGCAGCCTCGAGTTGATCGCCTTGTATTCTATCATTGCACTAACCAATCGAGAAGACACTAACACGCCTACACCTCGACTCCCTCGCTCGCTCTCTGGTACGCCGGCCCAGAGAGCGATCCGGTTGCCAGGTAAATCGGCCGTGTCATTGCCTTTTCGCTTGGTCTCAGTCACACAAATAACATCCAGATCTCTGTCTTCCATCACATCTAATAATTCATTCATCTTTTCTTCCATCCCTCCTCTTACATTCCACGTAGCTATTTGTAGCTCCGTCCTCCACTTCCCGCCGTTCCGGACATGGCGTGCTGGGTGGCGGTCCCCAACGCCGCATTCGTCTCCACTTATCACACCAGCGGGGACGCACTGGTGCGCGTCGCCTTGGGGGGACTTTTACCAGAGCGAAGAAATGAAACATTAAATATTTAAATTGAAAATATTAAATATTTCATTTCCTCGACTGGCGATCGAATCCAGAACCTGTCGGTTACAGTCACACGTTTGTGCCGCTGCGCCACGACAGGCCTCAAAGTAGTCGATACTTTAATTTCCTTTGAGGTATGACGTGGTGCAGGGGCACAATCGTACGACTGGAAGCGCGACAGGCGTGGGTTCGATCCCCATTCGAGGAAATTAAATATTTTCAATTTCTCGATCTGGTGACAATTTGTCGATCTGGTGACGAAAGCGCCGCGTCGGGTACCGCCACTTAACTCGCAATACCTCAAATTTGGTGGAACGTGGGGAACAAAACGAAGTTCCTTAACATTAGATTTCCATGTTCACTTTGCCTACCGTGTCATGTGTAAAAAATATATATTTTCTTTACATTGTTATATGTATGTTTAAAATATGAAGCAAAGGCACATCGACATTTACCAAATTAATTTAATAAAGTTGTTGTTTGCAGTCTAATTAATTATATTGTGTCCCCTCAAAGTTATTACGTTTGTTTGTAACAACTGTGATTTTTTTCGGTGAAAATGCAATTAGGTTTATACCTTAATGAACAAAATAAGAAAATGTATATGTAAGAGTAGGTTTCGCTTAATTATTTTACTAATTGCGTATAAAAAAACTGGTCTTTTTAATCTCTTAATATTGCTTAACAAATCTTTTTTTGCCATATTTTCCGTATTGCGGCTGTGAATGCAAGTAAATGACTAAGAGCTGTGTTAACACATAACCTGTCCTAAATGAGCCTCCAGCTAGATAATTAACACCGCAGTTACAACAGTCTTATAAACATTGAAATGATTCACTCAATGTACTTGCCTTACCTTGCAACAATATATGTACATATGTAGTATACCAAAGGATTTGACGATTCGAAACTTGACTCGACTTTTGCCAAACGATAATACTAAATAAATTGTCTTTGGTAGCGGAAATTTGTAAAAATCTCTCTACAGAGATGCTAACAACAGAAGTTGTAAGAAGCGTATAATAATTTCGTAGTATCTTGGTGAGAACGAATGGCTTAGTTGGTCAGAGCGCTTGGACGGCACCAAAGAGCAAAAGTTCAATTTCGTTACGTTTTGAAATGAAATATTTAATGTTTTCAAATTAAATATTTAATGTTTTTATTTCGTCGGTCTGGTACGAGGCAAAAAGCAGCGTTGACTTTCGCAACTCAACACGCAATGCCTCAAATTTGGCGGAAAGTGGGGAACGGGAGTGAAACGGAGTGTCAACGGACACTAGGTTCTCTTGCCTCCCGCTGCCTACCCTGCATTGTGTAACACTGTAATTTAAAAGCTGTACCAAATTGCAGGGTACAATACAGCTAGCGACTGGACAATCGATCCACTGCAGATATTGTTTGCTAAAGATTAATTCAACGACGACGGGCACCTGACAACGTGCGCTGTCCGCTTGAATAGACCGTAAATGTGCATTTTACGCTACGATGAATCCCATTTATAATTTAAATTGTTAATAATTTTATATTTATTTTAATTTAAGCTTTACTACTACATAATAAAGTTAATATTTAATAAATACAACATATTTTGTTCACATTTATATTTTATTAACAAGCTTTTATTATGTCGGATTGTAACTAAAACTAAGTACCTAACTAGAAATAGAACCTTCTGAATCTGATTACGCAAATTTCTAATTGTTGCATTATTATGACCAGTACCAACGAGTTGGTCTGGTGATGATATTGAAAGGTGGCCAACGGAACCTTGGACTGTCTACTGGTAATATATATTTTTTAATCTTTTTAAGCTATACATTTTTTATATTTGTGCTGACAATTCTGTGACTAAGTTTAAAATTGCAGGTAAATTTTGTGGCTTAATGGATATGTCTGCTTTTTTAACGCAAAATAAAGTGTAAAAGTAGGAGCCGAAAAACTGATTGAAAAATCCTATTATATAGAAAAAAGAAGCGAGTATTGAAAACTAAGGTGACCAAAATTATGGTGATAGAGAATTAACAGTTTCGGATGACGGAACCAGGAAAGAAGCGGGGGTATACTTCTTTATATGAAGTCACATCATTGATTGGATTTTACAAAATCATTGATATATAGTATATATATATATATATATATATATATATATATATATATATATATATATATATATATATATATATATATATATATATATATATATATATATATATATATATATATATATATATATATATATATATATATATATATATATATATATATATATATATATAAAATTCCAAGTTCGTTAATAAAATATAGGTGATGGCGATTCAAAAACATATTCTGGGTAATTGAAATCTGCGCCTTATTATAAATATGAAATTGTTAAAAAAATATATATCGGGCACGTTCAAAAGGGTAGGGCTCACGACTCCCCGAGCAAGTAAAAAATAAGACTGAAGCAATGGAAAAAGACGGAAAAACAAATTAATAAAAAAATACTTTCTGGGAAAGGTAAACTCGCGGCTTAACTAATAGATAAACTGACAGTTTATTACGGGCTCAAAATTTCACAACACAATCTTTTTAGATACATCCTTGAGGTATTGATCGAAGGAATAAGATGGATTTTTTTTTGACAATTTAGAGCGGATATTTTAAACCACGATTAATGGATACGACATTTTTATATATTTTTTATGTTATTTTTATATATTTTTTTATATAGAAATACTATAATAAAAATATTATAGAGATATTATTTTATAGAGATACTATACCTTTACTTCTAAAAACTGTTGGATATATTTTATTAACATACTTGCTTCTTATGTCAATTAATTTCTAAATTCATAAAAATTATTAATCCAAATATGCCAAAAATATTGGTATTGCTTGTCGTGTGGCGGGATTTAACGCTGCGCTTTGCTTCGCTGCTTTTTTTTAGAGCGAAGAAGTGAAAATATTGAACATTTTAAAATATAATCTAATGCAACATACCATTGGTCTCCGTTATAGTCGCACCCTTGTACCCGTGTGCCACGATCTCACATGATAGTAATTGTTAGTATTAATAATTTAACAAAATAATTTAGTTAAAAACTTCCTCCTTACGGAAATTCTAATACAACCCAAATCGAAGACTCTCGGCCATGATAATCTGTATGATTCTTTCGGAATGCCGAATTTATTAATTTATCCAACACTAGACTAAATAAATATTTCTATAATTTTAAAACATAACAATAAAGTGAATTTAAGTGATCATAAGGAACAAATAGAATATTATAAACATAGACTTATTTTACTTAGGATTTTTTTATTAGATTGCAATGTATCTTAAATAAATTCAGACGCAAATATTCAAGATCGAATATGATTTAGGAGTAAAGGAAGCGGTAAAACGGCAATCAAAGCCGCGGAACGATTTGCCTTGAGAGAATTTAGGGTGGGATATACGCAATGACTGTACGTAAACCTCTTGAAGAATAAATTAATAATTTATATTACGATAGCGAGATATATAACAAAGAAATCTATCTAGCTTTCTTTTAACACAAATTTTCTTATGCACGTGAGCATTAAGTAATAATTATATAATTCCTGGCTTGAGAAGTCACCGGAAATTAAACATCTTTGTTTACTGTGATAAGTATTAATTAAAAATTCAGTGTAAGGATCTATTTTTGTAAGGTTAGCCCTCTTAACAAATTATGTAAGATATTAAAAAAATGGAAAAGTACTTACTTTTAAAAATAATAATAAAGTGCTCAATATATTTGACTAATTAGTAGTTTTCAATCCTAGACAGAGTGATTAAAAATAGAGGTAAGTTTGATTCTGTAATTTTCGATTTGCTACGCAACATTTGCCCGTACAAACAGAAAGACAGATGGAGAGACATAAATTTCAAACAAAAATATTTTTAACCATATTTTAATTGTATAATGTGTATAATGTTTGTGTGTACAAAGACAAAGACCAACGCCGTTGAAATCGGTTAACACTCGCTATCGGCGTAATCCCGCTGTCACTGCAACGGATGACGGCGACAATGCCATCAACTGCTGTCGATACGAAGGATATTTATTGCTATGAAAAACCAAATTGAGATGGATGTTTCAACGTCATGTGATTTAGGACGTATAACATTTATTTTGTATCTAAACAGATTGATTTCTATTTGTTTTGGAGTTTCTTATACTTAGATTTATGATTCATTACATGTTTAGTTGTAAAGAAATAATGGTAATAGTGATTTATTTTAAGAAGCGTAATGTAAATATAAATTAACTTACCTCAATAGTAATCATATTACGATATCAACAAAAAGGGGCAAATTAACAGATCACAATAAATGTTCAATAATTACATTTCATGTTTATTAATAACATAATAATTTTGTAGTTATAATACTATTACTACTTTTCCATTATGTGTTATGTAAATTTTAATAAAATAATATGCAAAATAAAATAACTACTATTTACTAATAAATAAAAACACATTATTATAGCCTACAAAACTCCACACTAAACCATGACACATGAACATTGTACAGGTATTACACAAGTAATTGTAGTGAAGCTGAGGTCGAAGCCTTCTATAATCAGTTATAACTCGCCGCCTAAGAGAGAAATGAATATATAATAATCTTGATAGGTAATATTAATGCCAAAGTTGGATATACAGAGCACGATACTTACCTGAGAGAAGTTGTTGGATGCTTTGGACTAGGGATAAGGAATGATAGAGGAGACCGATGGCTACAGTTCTGTGCGGCCAACTCACTGTCCATGATAAACACCTGGTTTCAACATCACCCTCGCCGTCTCTTTACATGGACATCGCCAGGAAACAGAAATAAGAACCAAATTGACGACATTGGAGTTCCGAGAAGGTGAAAGTCGTGTGTAATGAACACCAAGACATACCCAGGTGTCGACTGCGACAGTGATCATTCCCTGTTGGTAGCAAGAAGTGTTACAGTCCTGTCGATAAGCAGAAACGTAGACACCTTACACCCGGAGAACAAACAAATTTTAAGGCACGGCTCCAACAAAAACTGACGATAGGAGAACCGACAAGCGCTAAGTCTGATGTTAACGAGAATTAGAGAAAATTCAAAGAACTGTTGCTTACGATACAAAAAGTGAGCCTGGGCGAAGTGCCAGACTTACCCCGCTGTTTATGATTGTCGGATGAGACATGAGACGTTATAAGGAAAAAGAAAGAACTACTGAAAAACCTTTCAAATGAAGACAGTCGTGAACAATATAAAGCTCTCGCAAAAGAAGTTCAGCGTCAATCTAGGAAAGATAAAAACAATCACCTCAATACATTTTTCACCGAAATCGAAAATCATGCTCAGAGCAACAAGACATATATATAAAAATAAAATCTATAACGCAGGATTTGAAACAAAAACCTGGGCTTTTGAAGATACAGATGGAAGTTTGCTTAGTTCTTAGTAAGCAAACTTCCATCTGCATCTTCAAGATAAGGTTGTAGATAGGATCAGTTGTACGCTAACGCCACAGGAACGTCAACAATCCTACCATACCGTTAATAACCGCTATTCCTCAAGAACCAAACATGTTGAAGTCCGAAATAGAACTTGCTTTAAAAAAGCTAAAAGCCAATAATAATCAGCCGGAAGTGACTGTATTTTTGCCGAAAATTTAAACTCATGGGGGATGACGGTTTATGCATTCTACGAAACCTTTGTAAACAGATATAGAAAAATGGCGAATGGATCAATGACTGGCAAGTGTGTATTTTGGTACCGCTGCACAAGAAAGGGTCAACCGAATCCTGTGGAAACTGTAGGACTGTAGTGACAATACCCCATACAAGCAAAATTCTACTGTACATAATTACAAACGCCTTCAATCCTTTTTGCAATGGAAAATTCCAGTAGAGCAAGCAGGATTTGTTGAGGGACGAGGTATGAGGGAATAGATTCTGAATGTCAGGCAGATTATGGAGAAGATTCATTATTCCAAGGCCGATGTGCTTCGTCGACTACTCTTAAGCGTTTGATTGTGTTAGGTGGGAATGTTTATGGAATATTCTAAGAGAAATGAGAGTACCCGAACACCTCGTTATTCTCATTGCTAATCAGGATAGAAGCACTGTTGTTAATGTGAATAACGTTCTACAAAAACCCTTTAAGACACAAAAAGGGATTAGACAAGGATGTATTTCATTTCCGACATTCTTCAACATTTACGGGAAATTTATAATGAGAGCCTTAGAGGTTGGAAATGTGAAATATCCATAGACGGCAAAAAATCAGCAATGAGCAATACGGAGCCGAATCCTGGATAATAAGAAAGTCGGAAAGGACGAAAATCGACGCTTTCGAAATGTGTGGTTCGAGAAGGATTTTGTGAATTCCTAGGAAAGTGCACCGAACCAATTCGTCTAATCTTAGGGATCTTGGCATGAACTGTAGACTATCCGCTGTTTGCCTCTAACATATTCTTGAATATTTCAGACCCATCGCTCGCAGACACCCTGATAGCCTAGAGACGCTGACGGTTGATAGTGAAGTCGACAGGAAAACCACGCGGTCGCTCACTTACCCATGGGTCAGATCAAGTAAAGATTTGATTGGTCAGACCAATGACATTTCAGTCTAGACACGACCTTCAGCATTAAAGATAGAAGAAGAGAAGATAGCCTACATTCGTGAAAATTAAACGTATACTAGGTCAATCGCAAGTTGACTAAGACCATATTATTAATACTATATTCGCGTCCCGTGTAATAATACACGACCCGTGAGATGTAGGTAAATTTGACTCATAGTGTAGGCTATGACTCAAATTGTACCAGATCCTAAATACCAACATTTTTTCTCACAGCCCTATATAATTTTCGATACCAAAAGACAATTCGTTCAAATTAGTATCGTTTGGAAAGAGAGAATGCTATTTATTAAATATTTTTACTATTTTCTAAAGTGTTATTAAACACTTATGAAAGAGAGGCAATTCTAAATTTAAAAACGGCAATTTGTAAAAATCTCCTTATAAAGATGCTAACGTAGAGAAAGTATGTATGGCTTAGTTGGTCAGAGCGCTTGGACGGTTTCGAAGAGGCACGGGTTGGAATCCTGCCGCGATCAAATTTTAATACGTTTTTAAATTAAGTTATTTTCTTTCCTTTTATTTTATTCATTCATTTAATTCTAACGAATTGTCTTTGAGTTGAGTCATTTTTTTTCAAATAAAACTGCGTTATGTAAAGATGATCGATTAAATAGTTATATTATAAGGTAAAGTAAGCTGTTAGTCTAGTGAATGAAATAGCGCAAACACTCACACAATCAAACATCTTAATAATACAGATTTCCATTAATAAATATATGAAAAATTACAATAAAATAGGAAACACGTATGTTAACCCAAACAAATGTCAGCATATAAACCTTTACCAAGCTTAAAGTTTATCGAAAATGCTTGAGACAATTCAAGGATGGATAAATTTAAGACCAAAATCTGAAAATGTATAAATTGCAGTTCGCAGTTGTTTTAATTTTGTTAAAGGAGGTTCTCTGATTGCCACTTGTTTAGTTACGATTAGGTTGAGTCTTATATGGATATAGTATAGCAAATTACAAGGTCCATGCAAACGAAGTTGCATGGACCTTGCCGTGTGATTCCGGCTTAGAATAGGATCACCCTGGTACTGATGGTGTCGTAAGAGGCGACTAAAGTGCGTGTGGTAGAGTCACGTTGCTAGTAATGGCAACACGCATGGGCAGACTGGACCGGATTATTACCACCCCCGGCATTTAAGACCGGCGTTAAGTAGTGGCTTTGGCCACTGCGTTTCGCATTAGGTAATGCCGGACCCGGTGCCCTTCCAATTTAAAGGACAGCAACGCTCCTGTAGCCCCTCTGGAGTTACTCGGGGCCGTGGGCGACGGTGATCACTTACCACCAGGTGACCCGTACGCTCGTTTGCCGTCTTTTCTATAAAAAAAAGAACACCCAATAGTTCTCAATGTTAATTTTTTTTTACAATATTGTATGCAAAATATTCTTTCTCGTATAATGTTTACAAAATAACATTAAAATAGAATAAAAGATATTGTACCAAAGGATTTAAAAAGTAAAAATTTAAATTCATATTGGTTTTCCAAAATCAAATAATCATTTCAATTTATCTTACTGAATATGCTAAGGAAAGCTTTAGCTACATGAAACATTATTTCACGTTAAAAATAATAATATAAAAGTAGAGATTTAGTAAAATGTATTTTGGACAAAGATATTAATTACCTAATTATTATTTTATTTGCTACCCTCGCAAACTTAGTAGGATTTCCCTGTGGTAATATCCGAGTCGCCATACTGAATTTGCTGAAAGAAAACAATTCACACAACTACCATTAAAAGAAATATATAGAATTCTATAATAACAACCAATGTACCGCAACGTAAAGAAATAATCAAAATTGAATATTGATAATTTTAATTGATTTGCTAAAAGTAGGAATTGTTATAGGATTCAATTTTTGTTTGGTATTTATATTTTATCACAATTTTGTGAACTTTCGAATATAAATTAAAGTTATTTTTATTTTAACTGATTGCGGCAATTTAATTAATGTTTAATTATATTATTAGTCTGTTGCTATAAATAACATTAATTATTTGATAATATTTTTATAAAAACTTCTTACATTACTTAACATTATGAACTATTTAAGACAATTAATAGTATATTTAACCTAAGAAAATATTTTGAGGTGAAGCTTTTTATCAGCTTGTTAAATGTTCCAAATTATTAACTACTCACGTAAAATAGGAGTAAAACGGCGATATTGATTACGTGTGTGCTCCGACCGCCTCATAAATATCTCACCGCTCTTCAAACTTGCTGTAAACTTAGTTTAGCACCGCGATTTGATATAATGCCAGAGACGCAACACCCCAGTGCCAGCGTCGGCCCTGAATAATTCAATAACAAAGTATAGCTGTACTTGCGCTCTGCAGTGAATTATCACCGATATCGACCTATGCTCCTATATCATGAGAGCCCTAAGCACTGTGTATTTTATATCGAACCTACAATTAGTCTACATTAATGATTTTAAAAAAATAATTGTAATAGAAAACATTTTTTCGATCCGACCCGCTTGCATAAATATATATAGTTAATTATCTTCTTAAAATTATCAGTGGTAGTTGTATCATAATCTATTAGCAATAGACAGACCATGTTAAAATATAAAATGTTTTACAACATTTGCCATTTAGCTTCACGCTGTATCCAGCATATATAGCAGGGCACATAGCACTTAGAACATTTTATGACCACGCCGAATTTGAGGCGTCGCATGTTAAGTGGTGGAATTCGACGCCTCGCCTTCGCCTCGTTACCATAGGGAAGAAATGAAAATATTACATTTTTTACTTATACCAGTGAAGTCCTATCGAAGACAACGAACAACCTAACACCGTGGTATTTAAAAACGCGCCTGTCGGAAACAGTCCACTAATTTATAAGTTCTGATCAAGCTTCGTAATGTATAATGGGAAGAAATTATGTTAAAAAGAAAAATCGGTAGATTTTCTAAAATATTTTTAAAAAATTTTAGCGATCATATTAAAAAAATCCATAGAAACAAGCAAAAAGACCAATAACTAAATAATAAGTCGGAAGAAAACTAAAAAAAGCCACAATTATTGAATAATCTTAAACAGAAAATATTCATTGCGTAGTCCTTGAACTACGACTGGATTTCAGCTGCCGATGATAAACTAATAAAGCTTGCGCTTATGTTTCCGTTTCCGAATGGCATGTAACTGCTTATATACGGGATAGGTGCAGAAGTAAGATTTGCTTTTTTGTTTGATTGTAAAATTTGTTAGCTTAGTTTGTATCCATTACTTCATATACTATTTTAACTACAATAAATTACAAGTACGTAAGGAACTACCTCCTATGTATTTATTGTAATCTATTATAAGCCCAAAGTGTATCCGTGATATCAATTCGGTGCAACTGAACTATTTTGTAGACTATATTTCTGACATCGTCTCAGAAATCTTCAAATCTTATGGGTTAATAACAACTAATTATTTCTCAATTTATTTTAACTTTATCATTTTAATTTTATATATTTGGCAGAAATAACTAAAGTATTAACAATGTATACGCACGTATATATTATTACATAATTCTATAGAAATTAGTACTGTGCTACTACGTACTGTTTATTATTTTGTGGCATACGAGTATATTTGACTTTTTATAACTTATAGCTTATAAAGCTAACTAATATGTACATTATTTATATAAAACTGGTCATTATTTATATAAAAGTGTCAATTCAGGGGCTTTATCAAAACACGCTCTTAAAAAATAGCCTTCCATTTTGTAACAATTTATAATATAACAAAGAAATTGAAAATACATTACAAATATATTCATAAGCTTATACACGTTCAGTTTAACAAGAATTTTGTTTTGGGACATTAATGCTCGTACTAGAGTGTGAGGTGACAAAGATGACACGAGATGAGAAATAGTTCTTAAATGGGCAACAGGCATAGATCTATAGATCTTAAACCGAGGGACAGAAAGTATATGTGTGGTAGCAAGGAGAATCCGTTATGAATTAAATATTGCCAATGGACTCCTGCTGCCATTCGTTTACTGTCACAACGATGTGTAACAAAATATCTAAGAAACCATACTGACCACCGCCATATGTTTCCATTCGCCGCCACCTACCTACCCGTTCTAATTTTTACAAGGAATAGGCGGCGATTTGCAACGATGGTTACTTAAAAAAAAAATTCCCCCCAAATTGCTGCCATTTTATATCCTAGCTAGTTAACTACCCAAGAAGTAGATCCTAAGTGAGACAAACAAATAAATTTACGAGCAGAGCACTGGTGGTCATCGAAGATTCACCAGCTTCGTGGGTCTTGCTTACGTACTCGGCGTCAGTACACTAAACCCGTTCGAAAACGAGTGACCTTGGAGAAGACAACGGTTATGAGGTGTCTTTAAGTCGCAATTTCGTAAGCAAAAGCGCAAACTTTTGCTATTTGGTTGGTACTCCTTAAGAAGATATCAAGTAACTAATGTGAACTCTCTTCGTATCACCTCATATGCTTATTAAACGACGTTGATATGGTACTTGAGCGTATTGCAATAATGCGCTAAATCGACTTAACAAGCATCGTGCGATGGTCCTTACATATCGGACAATCAACCTTGCGTGGTCGCAAAATTACCATACATGCTATATCCCAGGTTAGAATATTTTTAGTTGTGAGCCTAAATATTATCCATGCCTTCAGTTTTAATGTTAACGTTTATAAAATCTAATACACCATCAGTTGTTCATCCATCAGCTGCAGGCAGACATTCTATATACGGATCAAAACGGTGACAGAAATCGTAGAAAAATGTATCGTGGGATCCCGCAAGGTTCTGTTGTACGGCCACTTTTATTATAACCTTGCTTACGTTTTGGTTTTAGGTGTAATATTAGTTTAGGTGTCAACGTTATTTGCTACGTAGATGATACACACTTTGGCGCTGGCATCTGGGACCTCATTTCAGGCCTATCAATTCGACAGTGTGGAAATAAAATTTATAGCCTGCAGCAGAGAATGGCTATCACGAGAATACGTGGTTACTGTACGATATGTTATGAAGCAGAAATCTTATTGTCATGTTTCCGACCTCAAATATTATGACATCTATGAATGAGAGAATATACAATCTGATCGAAAGACAACTGGGTCTCAAAGTACGCTTAATATAACACAGGATATACATAACGCTGCTTGCTAACCATGGCACACACGGCTTTGTGAAGACTGGTATGCTCGCAAGAGTATTTTTCAAACACTCCACATATTCTTCGAAGCTTTGATAAGACGAAAACGCTATATATAAGAAAAAAATTGACAGTACATCGGCGTTGTCATGATTTTTCAGACAGAGATGTCGCAGAAGTAAACTGCTGGGTGAAATCAGCACAGGGCCGAAAGTTCTGTTCGCGGCGCTAATGAACGTGCGTTCGCTAATCATCCTGTTCTTCCACCTTGAATTAACCAAAAATTAATTAGTACTTTAACTTAAAAAAACTTAAAAAACAATTAGTACTTTAACTTAGACCATTTGTGTGTGGTCTAAGGAATCTGCAGATAGAAATCAATGTAATCATATTAAAAACAAATTATTAGAAGCCAGCGTATCTTTCCTTTGCGTTGCCGGCTTGATCCTTAGGGTGATATAGCGTAAAATAACCATGGACAAAAGAAAAATAATCGTACAGATTATATACATATTATTAAAAAAAATTAAAAAGTTGGGCCTGTAATTTCTTAACCAGAAATTGATGTTTGAATAATATTAAATTCTTATATAAACTAATATTATTTTAATAATATTCTATAATTACATTGAATCAAAATTAATGTCGGCTGAATACTGACGAAGTATAACTGATTTCATGCCAATTTCAGCTCTATTACGTTTCAATCCCGGGACCTCGACTCTTCATTCTATATATACTGAATTACGTTTTGCAATCATCTGAGCATAATTTAAATGTGATCAAACTCAATTTTCTACTGGAAAATATACTTATCTGCATTTTATTCAATTCGTCTTTTTAAATTTTATCTCATCTTAGTCGTTAATATATAAATGTATAATAATACTTCACAATTTACACAATGGAAGTACACCTACATAATAATATATTTTTTATTGTACATCGTTGTAATTTATTAATTATTATTTATAATAATAATGTTAGCTAGCTACCTGTAGTGCTTTAGGGGCGATATACCTATTAGCGATATTTGAGCAATATATTACTTCCTCAAGTTTTGTGATGTTGGCGACGTCCATTGCATCAGGTGGTCGTTTGCTTTTTTATGCAAATAATACTCAGCTTCACGCTGTATCCTGAACATGGCACGCAAAGGCATGGGAGCCTGGTGTTAGGACACTCCGTTCAACTTTGGTTCCCCACTTTTCGCCGAATTCGAGGCATGTCGTGTTGAGAAGTGGAGCTCAACGCCGCGTTTTGCCTTGTACCAGAAAGCGAAGAAATGAAAACATTAAATATTTAAATTGAAAGTATTAAATAGTTCATTTTCTCGGGTGGGAATCGAACCCACAAACTGTCGGTTACAGTCACACTCTTGTGCCGCTGCGACACGACAGGCCTCAAGCAAATAATTATAGAAGTAACTAAAATTAAAAATGTCATAGCTTATTACAAAAATTGTCATAATTAAAACAATATTAGATTACAAAGAAATATATAGATACATCTTATATGTTATTTGTTTATAGGACTGTTGAAACTTAAAATATAAAAACACGTTTCATTGAATGGTTTATTGGAATTAAGTGAAAAAGTGTAGATTCCAATTTCATTACGTCTCAGTTGATTTTTTTCCAACTAAATGAAATTTCTGCTTTCGACCGAATGCATTTCAATGAAATCGGTATTTCATTTTAAAATAAAAGTATTTAAAAACAAAATTTCTTGAAATTGCGTTGGAAACAATAGGAAATATATATGATATTTTTTCTATGGAATATATAATATTATTTCATTAAAAATATATATTTGGTACTATTAAAAAAATGCAATGACATAAATCTATTGAAAAATTATACTTTACCCTAGCGTTTGCTAGCACTTGTACGACTATGGTTGTTATATAACATTCACATTTTAGCCAGTAAACGAACAAAATGTTATATTCTTAGCCTTACTCTACTATAGTATACATACATTTATTATACATTTAAACTTTCCTCTTGAACCATTTGTTTATTATTGAAAACCACATGATGCATGCAAATCCGTATATGTAATAAAAGGGTAGCAGAGTCAATTCTACACATTAAAGCCAAAAAAAAAATATTAACTAGACCCATTAATATATCAACAAAATCTATCAGCAGATGTTTTTTGGTTTGTCTGTCTGTTAGATTGTAGAATTTTGGTATGGTAATAACTTAAGGTCTGTAAGGACATCTTTTTTATATTTTTTTCATATAACACAAATAATATTTAAATCAACAACATTAATAACTTTGTACAGAAAAACAATTATTAAGTATTGGGAATAGATTAAAATTTCGACATATATGTAAAATTAAAAGAAACAAATAGTGACGTGGGAATCAATCAAAAATAAGCTCTATTTGTCAGTTGGTAGTAGGAATAAAAAAATTTATTGTACCTCATTTACGTGATGGTGTAAATTCAAATGGAAAAATATCAGTTTACATATGGTACGTATTATATTCATTTATAATAGATAGATTTACTTTCTTAATTATTCACATAAAAACATATTGCATACGAAATAATATAGTGTATTTATATTTTTCATATAAAGAACAAAGACATTGTGTTAAATACAAGAGACATGTATATTATATTAACTTAATTGATTATTGTATTAAAGAAATCTTTTTTTAAAAAACATTTTTCTTTTTTTATTAATGTAAAGTCCCATTAATTACTTCAATATAAGTTTTTAAACACAGCTTATTTTTGATGACAAAAATCATTAATATATTAAAGATTTAAAACGTGGACATCTGCCACCGTCGCTCTTTTTAGTGTAGCCTCTAAAGAATATGTTTATATTAAAATATATTTGTTGAATAAATATCGACAAGATTCGATTTCTGAGTAAAAATAAATTTAAAAATTCCTGATTATGTAATGTCATTTCCCATTATTTTAAAAAAGCTGGGACTAACATAGGTTTTTTTTTATTTACTTACCATACCTTATTTAATTTACTTACCTTATAATTGTTGATAGATTTACTAAAAAAATGTCGTCTGCACGCTCTTATACACTTAGCAAATCGTAAATAATTTGTAAGTTTGGTGTTATAATTAATCTTGGATTTAATTTCATTTTGCTCGCAAAAATGTCGTATTAAGATTCAAAAAATGAAAATTAAGAGAAAAAAATGTTTATATGTTTGTATCTACTTGGCGCAGTAGTTAAGTACAGGTATATGGTAAATATAAATACAGAAAAACAAACAACATTTTTGAAAATTATTATTTTTCGTCATCGACATCGTAATCATATAATAATCATACATAGATATAGTTATTTTCAATAACTAAGTATATCTACAGGTAATTAAACACTGTTTTTTTGAAATTTTAAACAGACGTTTTAATTTTATTTATAATATGTAACTAGGAATCATTATAACCAAACAAATTTCAGTGTATAAAAATATCTTCTAGTTAAAGCGGACAAAGTCGCCCGCCGGTCGCTAGTAGTTAATGATGTATTTTCTTTTTATAACAGTTAAGTGATGATTTTGCAAGCATATTTATAATTTAAATTTATAAGTAACAAAATAAGCCATTCGTTAAGTTATAAAAACTGCGTTGTTTCATTTAAAAAAAATAACACTTAAAGGATTGCTAATGTAAGACGGACGTGAAAAGTGTACAAAAATCCAGGGACATAAAAAACTGTTTTAATTATGAACCCAGTTAGGTGAAAAATGCGCCAGGAACAACTCGAGTTGTTTGCGTTGCGTGCTGTGTTGCGTTTTCTATCTTGTATCTTGTATAGATAATTACAACTATATATATATATATATATATATATATATATATATATATATATATATATATATATATATATATATATGTATATGTATATGTATATGTATATGTATATGTATATGTATATGTATATGTATATGTATATGTATATGTATATGTATATGTATATGTATATGTATATGTATATGTATATGTATATGTATATGTATATGTATATGTATATGTATATGTATATGTATATGTATATGTATATGTATATGTATATGTATATGTATATGTATATGTATATGTATATGTATATGTATATGTATATGTATATGTATATGTATATGTATATGTATATGTATATGTATATGTATATGTATATGTATATGTATATGTATATGTATATGTATATGTATATGTATATGTATATGTATATGTATATGTATATGTATATGTATATGTATATGTATATGTATATGTATATGTATATGTATATGTATATGTATATGTATATGTATATGTATATGTATATGTATATGTATATGTATATGTATATGTATATGTATATGTATATGTATATGTATATGTATATGTATATGTATATGTATATGTATATGTATATGTATATGTATATGTATATGTATATGTATATGTATATGTATATGTATATGTATATGTATATGTATATGTATATGTATATGTATATGTATATGTATATGTATATGTATATGTATATGTATATGTATATGTATATGTATATGTATATGTATATGTATATGTATATGTATATGTATATGTATATGTATATGTATATGTATATGTATATGTATATGTATATGTATATGTATATGTATATGTATATGTATATGTATATGTATATGTATATGTATATGTATATGTATATGTATATGTATATGTATATGTATATGTATATGTATATGTATATGTATATGTATATGTATATGTATATGTATATGTATATGTATATGTATATGTATATGTATATGTATATGTATATGTATATGTATATGTATATGTATATGTATATGTATATGTATATGTATATGTATATGTATATGTATATGTATATGTATATGTATATGTATATGTATATGTATATGTATATGTATATGTATATGTATATGTATATGTATATGCATATGCATATGCATATGCATATGTATATGTATATGTATATGTATATGTATATGTATATGTATATGTATATGTATATGTATATGTATACGTATACGTATACGTATACGTATACGTATATGTATACGTATACGTATACGTATACGTATACGTATACGTATACGTATACGTATACGTATATGTATATATATACATATACATACGTTTTGAAATTTCACTATGCAATTTAAAGTTTATAAAGGTATCCGAGTTGTGGCTTGAATATTTGATGTATTGTTTAAGCTAACTTGCTCGCCAGCCTTTCATACTGATGAATAAAATTATCTCGCACCAATAAACAAAGCTCAATGTTTGTCTAACATTATAGAAAGCCATTTTACGGTTGCTTTCGATGTAAATAATTGTATTCATATCTTATTTACTCAAAATAGTTGGCTAATTAAAACCGACTAAACAACTCAATACGTACCAGAAGATATGCAAATATGTATCAGGAGATTGATTGATGAACAACGTTTTCTAAAAAGGAATATACATATAAAATAGACGTTTAATTTGAAACTATGTGAAACGATACGGAGACGTAATAAAAAATAGTTGTATTGACGCTTCAGTTTGACCTCTAACAACGTCCTTTTACTAATAGATTCCTGCACAGATACAAACTCCAATAGTTACAAACAGCAGAGTAGCGTAGGCCACATAACTTATAATTATAATTAAAAATGGCTTTACTGCTAACTCCACCTTAGAAAGAATAAATTTTGAATGACTTTCTAAAGTTAAACCTAAAATATGTATATCGATATTATACAAAGGTATAATCGCTCATTCAAAGATCTAAGACCCAGTACAATTTTACTTGCCTCGGAAATACGATTAATAGTTGCAGATTTGTGAACTAAACAGAATAGAAAATAAAAAAATACCAAACACTGACATTCGATCAGATTTTATGTTAGACAGGTAAGATGAACTAATAAATCAAATGGCTATTGGAGTCAGAAATAAATGTTTTAACACCTAAATCGTGAATTCCCGAAAAGAGCTTGTCTATAAATAGAAGCTATAATTAGAAATGTGGTGACTATAGTGAAACAACGGACATTTCGTGGAAATCTAGAAAGAAGAGCATGTAAAGTTCAAAGTGTAAAAGTGACTTCTCTTCTGATGATCCTAGTGCTAGTGCCGCTGCTGTCGCCGACGTGGTTCTGCAGGGTATGGAACTTTACATTCCTAGCTCTGTAGTGCCAATCGGTGGCAAGTCACAGCCTTGGTTTGATACGTCTTGCAAACTTGCAGCTTCTGGCAAGCGCGAGGCATATCGAATCTGGGCCAAGGCACTTGCCACTAAGGATCCGAAGGTGAAAACCTTAAAAAGAAAGTACAACCGTGCCTCTAGGTACTTTAAGTGGCATATTGCCAGAGCAAGGTCCGAGCACATCGCTAAAATCGGCGAGAAGCTTGAGAGCTATCCGTCCGGAACTCGACAGTTTTGGGCCCTCTCAAAGGCTGCGCTTGGCAACTTTAGCCGGCCATCGCTTCCACCGCTTCGCACAGAAAATGACATCCTGGTCCATACGGCGAAAGAGAAAGCCGATCTCCTGGGCGCTCTCTTTGCCTCAAACTCGACTATGGATGACCGAGGAACAACGCCGCCGACCATCCCGCGGTGTCAGAGCTCAATGCCTGACATTAAATTTAGTCAGAAAGCCATTAGGCGAGCTCTGTCTTCCTTGGACATCCACAAGTCGAGTGGGCCAGATGGCATTTCTCCTCTTGTGCTCCGTTCGTGTGCTCCTGAGCTGACACCGGTGCTAACGCGTCTATTTCGGCACTCTTACTCAGTTGGCGTAGTCACAGATTCGTGGAAGAGCGCTCTTATCCACCCGATTCCGAAAAAAGGCGATGGTGCCGATCCAACTAACTACAGGCCTATTGCTATTACCTCCCTGCTCTCAAAAATTATGGAGAGCATAATTAATAGCCAGCTCTTGGTTTACCTGGAGGATCACCGATTGATTAACGATCGCCAATATGGCTTTCGTCGGGGTCGCTCAACCGGTGATCTTCTGGTTTACCTAACCCACCGCTGGGCTGCGGCTATTGATAGCAAGGGAGAGGGCCTGGCAGTTAGTTTGGACATGGCAAAGGCCTTCGATCGTGTGTGGCACGGAGCGCTCCTTGCGAAACTTCCATCTTACGGGCTTCCCGAGAATTTATGCAAGTGGATTGCTAGCTTTCTCACTGGGCGCAGCATCAAGGTCGCTGTCGACGGTTTTTGCTCCAAATACATGCCCGTGAACGCCGGCGTCCCCCAAGGCTGCGTGCTATCCCCTACGCTATTTCTTCTGCATATCAATGATATGTTAGAGGACTCTAACATACATTGTTATGCAGATGATAGCACTGTGGACGCTGTATACTCCGGCCATGCAAGTCTTTCTCGGGAAAACGTCGACCAGTGCCGAAATCAAGTCATATCCTGCGTTGAGGCATCCCTCGAGAATATCTCCGCATGGCGTGAAAAGAACCTTGTTCACTTCAACCCCCAGAAGACTCAAGTCTGCGCGTTAACCGCTAAAAAAACCCCATTTGTCGTATCACCAGTTTTCGAGAACACTCCCCTTAAAGCCGCGCCCTGTATCAGTATATTGGGTCTCAGCTTTTCGAACGACTGCCAGTATCGCGATCATCTGGAAAGCAAGGCCAAGTTGGCCTCGAAGAAACTGGGGGTCATCAGCAGAGCGAGACAGTATTTCACGCCAAAACACCGTTTAGCCCTGTATAGGGCCCAGGTGCGGCCTCATATGGAATACTGTTCTCACCTTTGGGCTGGTGCACCCCAGTATCAGCTTGAACCATTTGATCGCATACAACGTAGAGCCGTTCGAATCGTTGGGAACCCAATAATCTGTGTGGGGCTTGATACTTTGGCTTTGCGTAGAGACGTATCCTCCCTGTGCGTTCTCTACCGCATTTATCACGGGGAGTGTTCTGGAGAGCAGTTTGACTTGGTATTTGTCGCCGAATTTTCCAACCGCACAGTATGTCACAAACTACAGTACCATCCACATCATCTGGACACGTGGCATTCGACTACTGTGCGGTTTCGTAGGAATTTTCTTCCACGCGCCACACATCTGTGGAACGACCTACCTGCGGCAGTATTTCCAGGTCGATACGACATGGGTACTTTTAAAAAGCGCGTCTACCTCCACCTTAAAGGCCGGCAACGCACCTGTAGCTCCCCTGGTGTTACACGGGGCCGTGGGCGACGGTGATCACTCACCATCAGATGACCCGTACGCTCGTTTGCCTTGTCTTTTCAATAAAAAAATAAAAAAAAAAAAAAAAAAAAAGTGACATGTAATATTGTCAGTGTTATATCGGATTTATCAACCAGCAGAGCTCGATGATAATATTTTTTGCCAGAAAACAAGCGCGAGAACGTGAATACTACAAATGTTTGTCTTCCTTTGACATAGTTTTTTATCTAAAATATGGAAGATTTACCTATCACTATCTATGAACCCCATATTGGTTTATTTATTTGTTCATTTTTAAGTTATATACTTTTATCTTATGAATACCGTAACTGCAACTGTAACTTACTCAAGTTATAAATGAGTAGAACTTATTGATTTTAGTAATAAGAAAAGGAAAAGCAACAGGAGTTTTATTATTATTTCAGTCGGGCACTAATATTATCTCTTGAAATAGGAATCTCTTATCTAGCATGAATTTATTGTGTTCAGTTAGATGTTTTATAAACAACCCTTCAAGTTTCTCTTAATATTATTTAACAATAAACTGCAATCGATTTAATAACAGAGATTTGGTTTTTAATACTACAAGCATCTATTGACACACCATCATATTAGAAATTATAACATCAATTGAAACTACCTGCCGCCGGCATCCGGCGAGCAGCTTTGTCTGCCTCCAGGCTATTTAGTAAACTGTCCGGAGCAGCTTTTGGAGTATTATACATCGTTTATTATACTAGCACACTACATGAATAGTTCATGTAGTCATTATTCAAAAACATATAAAAACGTTGTAACTTACATGTTATTAACGTATTTATTCTATAATTTCACTTATCGGAGCTTTCTTTGAAGAAAATTCGGCAGAAACCGATGTATGCATAGGCGTCTGTATTTTTTGATTACTTACCTTCAGTACTTCGTATCTCTTTTTTTCATCCATGGGACGTCTCTAAATATTTCTTAATAATTATGATTAATGTATTTTCCATATTAGGAAAAAAAGTAATGACACACAGATAGATAAACAGACAGACTGACAGACAAAAAATGTTCCGAATAGGGTTCAATTTATTTTCTTTTGAAATAAGTAACCCTAAAATAACATGTGCTTACTATTATTATACTCTTGAAGCTCTGGGATTTACGTAATCTTGGTAAAATGCCCATGGGGCCCAAAAATATTTGATTTGGAAGTAATAGTCGTCTCGTTTGATATAAATGTTTGCTCGAATAACATACCATATTATATCTATATTTATAAAGCTGAAGAGTTTGTTTGTTTGATTGAAAGCGCTAATCTCAGGAAGCTGCGTTTGAAATCATGTATGACAGAATTGATCACGTTTAAAGTTCTTAAAAAAAGTTCACGAGAGAATATCTCATAAGAACAACACACCTTTTTTACGTTTTACAATTTACAAAAAAATTAAGGATTAATTTTTGAAACCATTTTAAACTACACAGTATTATTTCTTATTAAATATGATAATAATGTCTTATTAAATATGATAATATAATAGATAATAGATTAAAAGCCCGAAAGGCGTTGAATAATATTCTTTTTCACGGCTTTTGGGGCTTTTAATCAATTATCTATATTATTTACTATAAAGCGCTGTAATATGAGAACATCCGGGTTTGGATAGACAAAATAATTTTGTGTGACATAGTCCATTTATCGAAAAATCCTATATGTAATTAGTAATTTCCATTCCATTATGAGGGCAGAGCCGCAAGCAAAAGCTAGTAATATATAACGTTACATGTTCAGTGATGGCTACATCAGTAAAGTCATTTTGATAATATACAATATAACATTATAACATTTTACAGTATTTCGCGTATAGCAGAACAGGCAGAGTTAATCTAGCAACCTTGTATTGAGGGTAAAGTTCCGTTCCCAATAAGCTCGTCTTTTACCGAATTCTAGACGCATTGCTTGTTGAATTGCGAAACACACTAGCGCGCTTTGCCTTGTTTGGAAAGCGAGGAAACGATATAAGATGCATACCATAACCTATAATAAAAATAATATTTACATTATTACTAATATATCATTAGCGTTTTATATCTATACACTCTAAAAATAAATAACTCTTGTTTTATTAAATAAATCTTTATAGATATACTCGTTTTATTTATTTTCATGTATGTTACGGTTTGTTTGCACTGAATACATAGAGAATTTAATATATTCTCTATGATCCTATCTTTTATATTCTTTCTTTCGAAAAAAACCTTTTCATAGACTTAAAGAAGACGAAGAAGACATTAAAATTTAATATCTCAAGTTGCTCTAAATATAGTAAAGATTTAGAACTATTTTCATAGTACGACAATACCACATTATATATTATGTGGCGTATAGATTAATGTACTTTACATTTTTAATTTCTGAAACATATCTAATTCAAAATGATTAATTTTAAGTATTTAATAATTCTCTAAAAAATTTAAGTCAGCTTTAAAGCATTCGACAAACGGGCAAAAACAAAAACGTTGTAAACAATCACAACAAACCCCTTCCGTGACCGTTTAGTAAAATATTTGTAACTCGGAACGGCCTCATCCATTTATCACCTTGTCCCGAAATAACTAAGAATCAAATGTCTGCAACACAAGCCCGTTTCAATTACAATTCCCGCTTTGGATATAGATAGACAAGTAGCAACGGAATGAGCACTGTTTTAAATCCCCAGGCTTAAAATTAATTCCCTTTGACGGACTTTGTTGTACGCTTCTTCTGAGCCTTTAATAAAAACCCGATTAAAATACGATGCTTGCAATCAAAAGAGAAACATTTTTTAACAAAATGAAAACGTTGAAAAATAATTAGTTTAACAATGTTATTACAAAGAATTATATCTATTTAACAGAGACGAAATTCTTTAAAACTTATGTACAAGAATGAAAATCAAAAGTACAAATTTTATTTAGCCAAATGATATTAATATATAAAATAACTTACGGAAAGCTATTTTGGTTATGTAGAGGTATTTTGAAATGATTATTATAAAAGGTACGCTGTTATCTTTATTTTACTTACCTGTTACAAATGCCATATTTGAAGATGTTTATAATAATAATAAAATACATTTTTGATAATTTATCTATTTAGTTTAAAATAATAAATTTTAGTACTTAATTCATTAACTAAATAAGTAATCATTAGATCAACTTTTTATATTTTTTAAATTTTATTTTCATAATAAGAGATTTTTATTATAAATATAAACTTTTGTTAATATTAATATTGTCAAATCTTTCGACAATATTCTGACTAATAATTATTGTTATATTTTTTATGAATATTTTTTCTTTAAACAGACAGATAGACCTTTAAATAAACAGAAATAATTTTAAGCAATATTGAATGATAGAAAGAGTAAATAATAAAAATATATTTATTTTAAGTCATTTATTCAATAAATCACAACAAATTATCGAACAATCGATGTTGCCATTTAAAATTTATTTTATAATTGACTCTAAGTCTACAGAAAATGAACTTATATTGTATATTAAAGTATAGTGCTCAGCATCTCTTAGTGATGACTTAAGGCTTTTACTTAGTGAAGTTCATAATATACTGGCGCCAAAACGTTGTTAACTTTACATAAATATTTTTTTTTTAAAAGACCTGATATATTCAGTAATGTAGTAAATACATCCATAATTATCTATTAAACAACATTAAATGAAGGTACTTATAGAATCCATAAAAGACTTTGATATAACATAACGCAATGCCAGCTAAAGAAATTTATTAAAACAATAATGTTCAAAAATATCGAAATTCTTATTCTCCTAAGATTTGTAATGTACATAAATAAAATTTGTTTTGTAAATTTTTGGCAACCATTCTGGGAAACTTTACTTTGTTAAACGAAAACAAATTTAAACATTGTAAAGTAATTTTGTTCCCATATTATATTTACATAATTATTAAAGTCAACACTATGGTGAATATAAATTCTCTGAATCATTTTTATCAAGATTTTTTTTATACTATCGTGAGAAATAATAATAAAGTAATTAGTAATAACAATATTTTCGAATACAAAGCTGAGGCATTATTTTCCTCTGCTGGTAAGAATGAGCTGGGAGCGGCGGGTGCAGCTTGAGATTTATTTTCTTCAAAGGTACCGCTTCCTTCTCCTTCATCTTCGTCATCGTCAGGTGGAATTGTCGCCTTATGTTTCAAAGCTTCCACCCGCGGTTCTTCCTCTGACGATCTAAAGGATAACTTCTCAATAGCTAGCTCAGATAGAGATTTTTCTTTGAGCATGCTTTCATTTGTTATAACTTTATATAACTCTGATAAGGTAATATTTTGGAAAATAGAAGAATTTAAAAACGCTTGAGTTAGCCCCGTAGTGTTAGTTGGAATTTTCGTTGAAAAATTAAATAGCTCATTTTGTAGTAGTGCAGAATATGGCGCGTTGCAGAGGTGGCCGTCGCATATGCAGGTCATCTCCAGGGCCAATTTCGAATTAAACGTTAATGAACACGGCAACTCGCTTGTAGCTGCGCATGTTAATATAGACGTAAAATCTGCAAAACGAGAATTATTTAAGCTGAAGTGTATTATTAAACTTTGCTCAATGTCTAAAGGCCTGTAGTGACGCAGGGGCACAACTGTGCGACTGTAAGCATGACAGGTTATGGGTTCGATCCCCACTCGATTTTATGAAATATTTATTATTTTCATTTCTAAGCTCGAGTAAGGAAACGCATGCGCCATTCAACACATAAGCAAAAAATCGGCCTCAAATTCGGCGGAAAGTGGGAGCTTAAGCAGAACACAATATCATTCTGCCTAAGCTGCCATGTGCGGAATTCATGTACAGTAAATAAATAAACATATGCTCGTTATAAAGAGTATTCTGTACTTTAAAAAGAAAAGTATTTATGAATAAAAGAGGATTGTAAATCTGAAGAAGTGGAGCTATCGATAACGTAGACATAAAAATCCCTCGGATCCCGATTACGCTATTAACAACCTTTATCACGTTGATAGCGGTTATATTTCTAGTATTATCTGAGCTTTCGGTAGTATATCAGGAACCATAAAAAATACTAGCCATTTTTTTTATTATTTTTATCTGTAGAATAGATAGGTCGTATACTATGTTAGCATTAACATTATATCATCTAATAACGCAAAATAAAGGTAAATAAATATATTTTTTTGCCATATTTAAAACGAAATATATGGCGAATGCAACTCATATAACTATGCTAGATTTTTTTTTATAAGTATTAGTTTTAAAGCTTTAAATTTGTATTTATATATGTCTCAATAAATAAAAAATCCGGTTAAGTGTAAGTCGGACTTGCTAAGCAAGGGTTGCTGCACACTAATATCAGAATATATAATTTAACTAACTAAAATAAAAGTTTTAACAGTTGACAATTTTAAATATAAATTGTACTACAAGTATAATTTTATAATAGGAATAAAGATTATTGTTTTTTGATTTTTTTTTATATTCCTAAATGACACTTATGATACTGATTGCTCGCAAAAAGCAAGTTCTCACCTCTTTTTACTGTTTTAAAGTGTTATTTCCAACTGCTAACAACATAAATAAGTTGTAACAAGCGTATAAGAATTTCAACGGAGCTTGGTGAGAACGAATGGCTTAGTCGGTCAGAGCGCTGGAACGGTATTCCAGAGGCGCGGGTTCAAATCCTGCTTCGTTCAAAATTTTTATACGCTTTTTAAATTTAAGTTTAGTATTTTCTGTCCTAAGTGTGGAATAACACTTTAAAACATAGTAAAAATATTAAAATAAATAGTATTCTCTCTTGCCAAACGATAATTCTTAAGAGTTGTCTTTGGGTAGCGGAAATTTGTAAAAATCTCTCTACAGAGATGCTAACAACATAAATAAGTTGTAACAAGCGTATAAGAATTTCGACGGAGCTTGGTGAGAACGAATGGCTTAGTTGGTCAGAGCGCTGGAACGGTATTCCAGAGGCGCGGGTTCAAATCCTGCTTCGTTCAAAATTTTTATATGCTTTTTAAATTTAAGTTTAGCAAGTTCTCACCTCTTGCTAAACTTCATAATGGAAAAAAGTGGCGAATACATAATAAATTAGAAATATTAATTTATAACTTTATAATCTTTTATTTAAAAAAAAGGATCTATAATTTTTTACTTTTCGATATTTAAATTTTGCCTAATTTCAAAGCTGCATGTCTACGGCAAGTACCGTAGATTTTGATTATCCGGCAAATTGTAAACAAAATGCAGCAAAACGATACATAAAAGCTAGTATCTTTTAATAAAGTTCACGTCGCTGCTTATGTTTTTGCTGTACCCTAATTGATACTTCCACCCGATCTCAGGAGAAATTATTTTGACAGGCGGACAAAGAAATAAAAAAATCATCGTATAACAGTTTTAGTCCTTTTGAGGTACGGAACCCTAAATATATGTAGTTTTTAATTAAGCCAAATATAAGATATTACAAAAAAAATAAAGATTAATAATAAAGTTAAATAAAATGATCTCACTAGGTGAAGTCGCTATGGTAGCGCAAAATGGCTGACCAGCCGGACACACGACACTGGAACCAGGGATTTCACATGGTGTTCTATTTTTACTGCAATTATGACATCTTCTAGGTGATAACTCTGAAAATAAGGTATTATTATATTTAACCTATATTAAATTATATAACAGAGCATTGTTTAGAGGCCACTTTCAAACTGTCCATTGTGTTTTTCCACTGTCCAAATCTGAGACATTTTCTGCAAAGTAGTGGAACTCAGCGCCACGTTTTGACTGACTACTAAGAGTAAAATAAAAATAATTATTTCAATGAAAGTTAAAACATGGCATTATAACTATAAGTTTTATAAAACACGTATATAACATTATAAAAACATTAGTAATAATCGTTTAAACTCAGGAAGTGGATCGGGTTAGTCTAGTAGTAGTTGCTTAGGCTTAGGTTTTCGTTTTTTTGTAATATTTTTTTATTTCAATCTTTTTTGTTCACTTTAATTTAATAATTTCGTTATCAAGATTATAAAATAAAACATTCTGAATCTTATTATTTTATTAAGGTTCACTTTTACAGTTCACAAAAAACGACTATGACTGCTACTACCCCCGCGTATCTATATTTATTAATTTATTGTATTATTTTTATTAGTGTTACGATAATAATCAACATGATATACTCTTTTAAAATCCTTATGTTGAGCCCTCTTATTTGATAATTATTATAGGAGCATTCGATTTTGTTTTATTCACTAAGTGCAATGGTATAATGCAGTTGTGTAGTTTTTTAACGTTTCATCTGAGAACACTTGAGCTGTTAAGAAAATTCTTACATTACATACTTATATTATTTAAATTCATTTAGCGTTTCTGGAGCTATGAGGTAACAGAGAATATCACATATATACATATATACATACGAGGTTCGCGTGAAATCCATACCTTCCTTTACAATCGGGTAAAAAAAACAATTACAAATCTTATTTTTAAAAAAATATATCCAGACTTTTTTAAAAAATAAATCTAATATGTAACAAAAATATTTTAATTCAAAGTACGATTTTCTTACAAAAAAGTATAAGATCCATCTCCTCCTGTCTTTATATTTTCGTTTTCAATTTTAATAAGCTGAATAATGTCTTTAAGTAGAATTTAAAAGAATAGGAATGTAGAGTTTGATAGGCCATTAATATTAAAATTATTATTTTTTTTCATTCATTTATAAGGATAAAAAAGACTACGAAAATGTTTTGCACTTTAATATTTTTTCTGAACAATACATAATCAGAATACACTTGAGAATAGTCCGTCACAATTTATGTTATACAATTTTTTTCCCTCCGGACACCAACCTTAAAAGTTTACATGTAAAAATAAATTTTATGTCCTTTACAATGTTGGGTTCATAAACATTATAATAGAGTATGCAACTTATTTTTTAAATATTCTTACAAAGCTCAACGACCGTGGCATATTTGGTTCCGGAAAAAATATAATAAAAAAAATATTTAAGAGTATATTTTATTGGCAGGTTGAACAAACTGCACCTCTACTTAAAAAAATAAATACTAAAACTATCCAAACTCGATGGATATTAAGATGGATTATAATGTTAAAAAATAAAATCTACACACACAACGTGTGAAATAGAAATTCAATTAGCATACTGGAGATTCGAACTATTAATGGCAAAATAACAATACCAACTTTTTGAAGGACTACAACTATATAATAATTTACCTAATAATATAAATGACTGCGAAAATATTTATAATTTAAATGTATGTATTAAATTAAATATTTAATGATTTCTTTTCTTCACTCCAGAGCTACAAAGCTAAGCACGACTTTATTTCACTATTCAACACGCAATCATCTCAAATACAGCGGAAAATGAGGAACGGAACGTCTTAACACTAGGTTCCAAACAAAATATTTTCAAAAAAATATCGATGTCATCAATTGTACTATTATATATTGTCTTTTTAATTAAAAAATTAATTGCATTGAAAAAAAAATATCTATTTAAAGTTACAGCTCCAGAGACAATATGTTGTACTTTAACCTATGACAATTATTGTATCTCTTTGTAAGTGGAACTTTGTTTTTTATGAGAAATAAAGTCTTTGAACTTTAATGGTGAACTGAAATGAAAATAGTTATATCATTGACAATACAAAGCATTGACGTACAATTATAAATTGATTGGCTATATATTTGATAGTTGTGAGTTGAAATTCACTCGGTAAAATGTATTTTTTTTTGTATTTAATTTATTTTACTCGCAATGTGTGTGTGGGACACATTGTTGACATGCAATACTTACAAAGACACAATATTACAACACTAGTTTTCTATTTCGTTAAACGTAAGAGGTACATAAAACACAACCAATTATTAAAATTTTAATATTTAAACACTAATAGTACAAGAATATAACAAAATATAAATAAATTTTAAACTTAAAAATATTTAAAAAAATAAAACTTGCAAATTTAAAATGGATACCAAACAGTTTCAAATTTATACCTCTTGTAAAGTATATAAAGCGTCCAATAAGAGCCTTTCAACGCAGACACAACCCCTTTAACAATGCCATTATAAGTACTATAAAGTTTAATGCGTCGAACGCGGACCGCTTTAACGTAAAGTGCTCTGGACAGTGATCCAATATAAGGTGTAACAGAATGTGCTAATTCAGCGTAAATGTTCGCTTTTAAAACATTCGCTTTTAAAGTAATAAAATATAATAGAGTTTTTTTAAACATTTTAGTTCTGCTCCATGTTATATCAAAACTTTTTGTGGTATAATCAAAATCGTCTTAAGGAAAGACTGAATTTAATCATTAGAGGAAGGTTGAATGACAGATTTCTTAAAGAAGTAAAATTTCTTTTACTGATAAATAATCGGAACTATACGAAATCTTACGATTGATTTAATACATGCAATAATGTCACATTTTAATATTGCTGATACTGTTCAACATTTAAAAAAGCATCTGAAACAGCTGCCTATAACATTATAAGTCACCATTTGACCTTATTATTGCTATAAAAGCCAAATCACACTTTATTCAATAAGGGCCCTCGTCGCTTTTGTATTTAAAGATGCTGCCATTTTTTCATGTATTTTTAGATAGAAAATTTCAATATTTTTTAGATTTCTCTATTTATTACTAATCTTCAAGGGGAACTTATTTTTTCTTTCTAAATAAACTCGATCGTAGTACACTTAAAGTTTTAAAAATAGCAAATATATTCATTGTTAATCTGCTGTCTTTGAAGGATCATATTTTGCAGGTAGCGCAATTGTAGTAGTAATAGTTATTACATGCGCCTTTACTGTCTTGGATATTAATATAACATTATTGAAAATCAAGATATTTGGTAGCAATTTAAAACTCACCTTTTTGCTGTAAAGTACCCGTTTGCACGTCTACAATGAACAATGACAGGATACTTAAAATCCACAACAAAGAAAACATTATTATTTTCATTGGCACTTTTCTGTTACACTCAGTCTCTTATAGAGGTTTTTTCAATTCACTTAGTGAATTTTATTGGTCACGAGACGCCTGAAAAACAATTGTGAATAATTTTCACATCAGCACATAATATTGTACAAGATCGCTAAAGAGCTAACATTTACTTAATCGCTTCTTTTGTTAAGGAAATTGAAACATTTTGCAAGTTAATTTGTTTTAATCAGCTGCGCCTCAATCCTCCTCAGTGCCCTTTTTGTAAGAACTGCCTATAACTTTTAATTATATGTTTTAAAAATTATTTATTAATGTAAACTGACTAATACATTCAGGCTTTATTTTCTGTTATAACGTAGATCAATGGAGTTAAATCGTCGCTTGTGGCGTAAATATTGTACAACTATACCGACAAAAAAAAATAATACAATGTTGACAAGAAACACAATGACAAATATTCTTATGTTATTTTAAGCAAAATCATTTTCGTTATCTGTACTTAAATCAATAGTAATTATGATATCAAACAATAACACGAACATTAAAAGAACCGTTGAAAGAATCAAAAAATATATTTTATTATTACCTTTTAAATTGTTTGTTCTCCGTTATTTATGAAAATATATATAACTTAAACAATTTAAGCACGTTTGTTTAAATTAACCAAAGGTTTGTACACAATAGAATGAACGCGTATATTTACACTACGACGTAGCTGAACGCGTAGCGTTTGCAGCTACGTCAGAGAGGCGACTGCCGTAGCGGACGTGATGCTGGAAAGTCTGACGGCTGTACCTATTTTCTTCGAGATCATTTCAATAAACGAGATTAATTCTTTGTTTCAATCTCGTTGCTGTTTTCTTTATTATTATCCTACGATGCAATTAATAAAACGCAAATGGATTGTTATAATACATCGGTAATATGGATTATGAGAGAGGAAAAGGGATAAACACATTAATTGGCAATATTCGTATACGAATGCCCATTCTCCGGATCCATCAAATATTAGATAATAGCATTCATTTGCTCACTTGCCTCACGTGATTTAGTTAAAACATTCTATATTTCTTAGGAATACGAGCTAATGTACTGCATGTGTTTCTAGATTCCTAGTTCCCATCCTTTTTTTTATATTAATAAATGAAAATGATAATATTTAATCCCATTTCATATTTCATTTGTAAACCAAAATATTATTTGTTACATCTATACTAATATAATAAAAGGTAATTTTGGTTGTGAATTGTTTGACAGACACTCATTAAGGAAACACTCTTATAAATTTCAAAACATCTGAGTCATACATTATTTAGATATGTGTAAATGTATATTTATACATAAATAATTTATCCTTTTCGTAATTTATAATGTTTTGCCACATGTATTTGTTATCTTCAAAATGAAATGAATTAAATTTACGAATTTATTTTAATTTTATAATTTTTTGATGTCTCATATATTTGCTCCATTTAAACTTAAGAATCATATAGAATTATAATAGTATCTCAATAACAAAACTCTGTATTATTTAAAAGACAAATTCAATAAAACATTGAGTTCAAACTTTAGTTTATCATCTCGATTCGGCGCCGACCAAAAATTATAGGGCATTCTACATAGAGCTATTGAAATTTGAAGAAGTGAAGCTTGCATTCGTTTCTTTTGAATGCGTTGATTGAGCTTGATTGTTTGTGAATTCCAAGAGATCCTTATCATGTTTGATATTAATTTCGACCTTCAAGCGATCTGGAGATAAATAGTCTTAGCATACGGACAAATGGACAGTAAGAGTTCCCTGTCTTCCATTTGATACCTCAAAAGAACGAAGCACTAAAAAGGACGTAACAATAATAAACATTTTTGATAGCATATATTTTTTTAATCAGGCGACAGAACACCAATTAATCAAACTAACTATATTGTCTTAATTTCGTATTAAAAATAAAATAATTGTGTAGTTGTTAGGACGTTGGAAATGCCCTCCTTATATTTTTGTTTCTGAGATCCCAACAACGTCATCCGCTACACAGTTTGCCGGCTCTACGAAGTTGTAACAAGTGTTGTGATTTATACTGGATCCTAGTATTGTCACAGTTCGTACATTTAAAGTTTTAATTGCATTGATGGAATGTTGTGTATATTAAATATTAAATTCAACATGAACTTTCCCCCAAGTAAGCGTTTGCCAAGTGGTGCGGTGTCATCGGTGTGCGAATCTAACACGCATGATTTTTTTTTAAATAAAAATGTTTTGAAGATTTTCAAATATTCCCATATGAATTTCTTTATTTTAAAGTGACATTAAGAGATATTAAAAAATAAAATTTAAGATAAATCTTTTATTTTTTTCATCCTTCTACTAAAAAAAAATTGTAACTCTTAGTCTTATACTAAAAATAAAGTGGTTCAATCGCAATATGGCTAGATCAAATAAAAAGTTGACGCTCGTTGAGTTGAAACGTAATGAAAGTCTTAGAAAAAGTAATTTATATCAGCAACAGTGTGTATTTTAACTATAATATAATATATTAACAAATGTGTATATGTACACATTTAATAAAATTTTATCGTATATATGTATTTATACAAGCTATAGCAACTTTATGTCTCAATTTCAATTATCTAATATATTTGTATTCCAGACAGATGTAAGCAAAATATTAATTCGGCCATTAGGGGCCCATAGCACAAATCGTATCGGCACCGCTTGAATATTAATATGTAGAGAATTGTAAAGTGAAGTAACGCTTATTCTGGAACTATAATGGACTAAGTTTCTATGTAGTATATAAAGTTACATTATTTATGTATCTTAATTGTTGAAAACGTACAGTTCGTTCAATAAATACTATTAGATTTTATTTTACTGTAAATGTGTGAAAAAGTTTAGATTTTTTAAATTGTAGGTCATATTATTTAATAATTAAGTTGCTGCCCGCCATTATATCAACATGATATCTTTTAGCACTAAAGTTACGTTAGTAAAATTTTCCACTGAGCCACGAATATTTTCCAATGTATTTAATTGTAGATATTGGTTAGAAATATTGTACAAATTAAAATATTTCTTTGTATACTATGTTCGCAGATTTTCTCACAGGTGCCAATACATACAGGCTTGAAACATTACTGACTCGCGAATAAGAAACATAAGCTTGTCAATGGGTAACAAACATTCATTAAGTTGATACCAGCGGCTTTAAGCGCTTATTCTTGTTTAACCATAAAATTAAACGTATTCATTTCCTTGTGAGAATTGTGACACTGGTACGTTTAAATTGAAATTGAAAGTGTTAGGTATAAGTGGTAAAAACAGAATTTCACCAGCACCATATCCAGTGAGTATTTCCGCTTCAATAAATTTCCTGTCCAACACTGTTCAACACTTTGACTTTAAGTCGGGTTCCGATTGCATAATTTCAAAAGAATCAAATTTGTCATCACTATTACCGGAACACCAATTTGTGGCGTTATTTTCATCCACTACTTTTATTAAAGGAAGTACATATCAAGTTGTCTCCAAGAAAAACTGCAATTTTTCATTTATTGATTATGTCATGCTTGGTCATTTTTACGGCTCAAAGCGTTCACATAACCATAATTTTTCCTTAGTTGGTACGTTATAAATGACTTCAAATACTGAATTAATGAGTTCCATATCGAAGCCGACTATTTTGCCAAGTAATTCAGGAGTTCTGATCTTTGACCTTTCTCTTCGAGTAGGAGAACTTCCCCAACTTATGATACACATAACATTTCAATAAATTCTTGGGAATATGACCACTGCCAAGCTGGGCTTTCATATTGAATGATAGTTTAGTTTTTCCATCTGAGGCCATAAATAAATACATTTCAGAGGCGTTGATTTTACCAGCCCTAGTCTATCGATTTACAACCTGAGTATAAAATTGTAATTTTGCCCATTGGCCTGTCATCTCCATGAATGTCCCGCAACATCTAAACAATCTCAACCCATACGATGAGGCAGCAATCCTTAAACAATTTTGCTCTTGACTACTTCGTGAAACATAACATGTTGTGTTTTTATTCAGTCAAAATCGATTGAGATTTTCAACATTGTTTGTGCCGTCTTTCTGTCAGAAAGTAACGTGGCATTAATACCTGAAGATGCCTATTCTTGATCTTTAAAGATAGTCTTTATTTTTTCATCTCAGTTCAGGTAAAAACTACCTTCATTTCTTAAGGCAGTTTGGGCCGCCTTACGAAATATTAGACGAATATTTAGTTTCGTTAATATTTTGTTTCGTTGTAAATATGGAAGCGCTCTTATTAACTATAGTAGTCAACTCGTTAAGAGGTTAGTTTGTTTCAGCAATATATGCTTAATTAGTGCATGTTTGACTGGATTCTGGTAAGGGAACAGGTAGACCATAGGCAGTTAGAGAATTGCCCCCAATTGAAAATACAATATCCTGTTTAGAACCAAGGGAACTATTAATTGCTCTTTCATCTAATGGACTGATATTACGTTCCGCATTACGCCTAAGAGTACACAAAAATTTTCTGGTAAAAAAGTTTTGTATTTTTCCCACAATCTTGAAGGCCATAATGCCAATGCTCAGATAGATGCCATTGGCATTGGCAAGACCACTGCTGTCCTGTATCAGGTGTGGAAGTATTCGAAATTACATATAGCCCATGTCTTGTCCAAAACAAAAAACTATACAACGTTCTATTAGTTATTTTAAGCCCCCATTGTTAAGCGCAAATGGTTTTTTTTCGTAAATACGGGTAGATTCAATGTACAGACACGATTTTTTTACTGTTTCGTTATAATATAGATAAATATTCGGTAATTATATAATATAATTTCATGTCTATGTAAAATTACGTCAGTATAATAAATTATATCCACAAATAGTCTTACTAAGAATTTTAAACATTTTCCTACGTTTAGGGCTCACATTTTGGTGTGTCTTTAAAGATCATTTATCTCAAGATTCCGTAGAGGTATCAAGCTAAAATTAACTTGAAGTATTACCTACGATCCCTTGAGGTAAAGAAACATGCAAGCTTCCAGTCAACGCCTTCACAAGATACGATTAACGTTTGTGCTACGTTTTATTCAAAATTCACCGCGTAATTGATACCTTTAGGGCACTTCCGTAGACATATAATTATGAAACTTTTCATAAGTGATTAATATACATTACAAAAAAGGGGAAAATTCCAAATGTGGATAAATATAGATTTTCATGTCATGCTATTAAAAAATTGTTGATACGATTGCAAATTTAGAATTATCAATTTCATTCAACATATAATCAAAACCATTATTTGAGTATTTCCTACGTGACTGATTTGAAAAAGTGCGAATATGCAGTGTAAGTATAGGAAAATTATGAAAAATTAAAACATATATTTCAAATTACACATAAAAACTATTACGAAGTTATAATTGTAGTTTACATGTAGTGTAAATTATGTTTTGCCTTCCGAGCCGGTGGTTGTTTCCTGTAGGACTGACACTACAGAATACACATTTCTATACATATATATATATATATATATATATATATATATATATATATATATATATATATATATATATATATATATATATATATATATATATATATATATATATATATATATATATATATATATATATATATATATATATATATATATATATATATATATATAAAAGTAGTGATCAAGATGTAGCATCGATCCAATTAAAACTTGTGCTGGTGATAATTATACTTCGCTTACTCTTTCACGCCCGCGCAACCTGACGTGACATACCAAGAATAACTTATAAGACTTGTTACTGAATTATAAACTTAGTAGGTTGGCAGATTAACATTTCATTTAAAATGTATATGTATTCTGTGAATATACTTCACAGATTTTAAACGCCAGCGGCCACCGGCGTCATCTTACGGCTACAGTATGTGACTTTAGTGGGTTTGACACCTTCTCGTAGGGATTATTTGCTATGTTCGTTTCCTCGCTCCTTCTTTCTCTCTGTGGAGACAAATGACAAAATTATTTAACGTGATATCCTCAAAAGATGTATTTATGACTTATTCAGATGACTGTAAACATTTTTGTTATGTCTTGGACAGTGTAATAAACACATTATATTAACGAAAAATATTAACTATAAAGTTCCGTATGGTAAAATTATATCTATATTTATAATAAATTTGTAACCGATCAGTGTCTGTACATTATTTACTAGCTTCACGCTGTATCCCGCACATATTAGGGTAGACAGAGGAAACTTGGGAACCTAACCTTCATATATGATGAAGTACACAAATTATTAAATCTTAGTACTATATACATTAACAACTAAGTTCTATAGTTAATCATCTTGTGAGAAAAATACTCCATATCTAGTCGTAAATATCTGTCTTCATAATTATTTTATCAAAATAATATGCATACTATAAAGTCAATTTATAATTTCAACGTTATTTCTTAAAATAAACTGACCATTTCCGTTATCGTTTTTTTTTTACAATAATGAAGCATCTTTCAAGCTTCATAACTCGAGTTTGCAACCACTGAGAGCAGGCAGACCGAGTTCGTTCACATGAAGGACCCGCCCTACAACCCATAAATGTAAATGTAACCGTTTCCCTGATCGTTACCAAAAATCCCGCGACATCTTAGTCTAATATAGGGCAATGTCAATTTAACCTTGTAATTAGAGTTCAGTTTAATGAATGGCAGTTGCGTAACAATTTAATGCAATAACTACATACGAGACGATTTTTTAGTACTGTATGTATTGGAAACAACATTTTTATAAGAAAATATTAGACGAATATTTAGTTTCGTTAATATTTTGTTTCGTTGTAAATATGGAAGCGCTCTTATTAACTATTGTAGTCAACTCAGATGAAAAAATTAAATTAAATTTAACTCTTAATTAAATCATCTTCATAAGTCGATAATTTAATTTATTTATAAGGTAATAAATTTATTTATAGGTAATAAGTCGATCGTAATTATTCTTTTTTTATCTATTATTTTTAATTTAATGTTTTTTGCTTGTAGAACAAATACAGCCGTAACATTCTTATACATAAAATGTGATGCTATCAATAAAGGCTTGAAAAATATGTTACGTTTGTTTACATTTTGTTTGAAGCCCAAAATAGTAAATAGAAATTTCTTTTTAAAAAAAATTTTTACAGATGAGTAAACTTTTGCAATTGAGCAAAATTTAAACAAACAAAATGACCAAAAGCTCTAAAGAAGATTTCTAATTGGCCAACAAAGTACAACGTGGGCATTATCCGAATTGTATGTGATGGTTTGAAATGTTAATTGTGAATTTGTATTTTTGTGAGAAGGTGTCAAAATATTGGCACAATAATACTTCGTTTTATATTAATGTATTAAATTATCACACTTTAAAAGTAATTGATATTAGGAATTATTAAAAAATATATATTTGTTTCTTGGTAGCACAAAATATATAATTGTGGCAAACACACTTACACAGTATACACCAATCTTAACTATATTTCCACTAATTACTTAGACTACGTAATGCAATGTTAGCTCTAACGAAGTCGACTCTTAAAATACCTGACTAGAACTTTTATTCGTACTGCGTTTGCCAACAACTTTCACAGCAGCAAAACAATTTTCCATTGCTAACCAGATGTTAATAAACAAGGTGGTTATGGGATAGTACAAGAGATTTGTATTAAAATTTTAACAGAAAAAAAAATATATTTTCATAAATATTATCTCATTACTTACACTGGCTATACTCGTAAGTATAAAGTCTATATTGTTATTACTACCACTAGCTTATTATACGTACAGAATCGCGATGTCTAATAATACCTACTTAGGCACTTACTAGCGTAAACATATTGAATATTTTCGTCATTAAGTACGCGTCGTAACCCACAGAATCTTTTGCATGAACTATAAAACATAAAATCCTGTTCATAACGTATTTCGGGAAATCTTTACTCGACCAAATTTCAGGATTCCACGCCGCGAACTATCGCATCCTATCGGACACAAAATAACAAAAGAGTTGTCTTTGATTTTCGCAATTGTTACACATTAATTTGACTGTCCCTTGTAAGGAACACCTTACTCCACAGGGTAGTTGAATCACAGACCTCCACTTTTCTTGATCACTTTATTTACATTTATTCACTTTCTATTATTATATTTAGTTACAACCTTTGCTGTTACAATACACAATTCACTAGATAACAACTTTAACCTTAATAAGTTTCACTTAGGACAAGCCAATACTAGTGCTACGATGGGAATAATCCTTAACTCTTTTTTTTTTTTTTTTTTTTTTTCTGAGGGACTGAATTGCTGTTGACCTGGGATGGTCTTTACAGCGTCACCGGGGGGGGGGGGGGGGGGGGGGCCCGCCCCTGGAGGAATATATACGAGATTTTATGGATGCTCGTGAAAGAAACAGCGATCGCAGGGGAATGCCCTGCGTACGCTAATCAGGATGGTCTGTGACCGTCTGGCCCCGCCGCGCCGAGGCGCGGACGTGCCGTGAGAAAGGACTGGCCTTGTCGCCTCATACGGCGACGACGAAAATGTCTTGGGACTGAGGAATGCAACCTGCCAACATACGGGGCGTTTGCGACTGTGATTGGGTCGTCGGGATCTAAGAGGACGCTACGAGGGCGTCGAAGAAGCGGGTGTGGGTGCGGAGCGTATTTACACGCTGAAACAATGAGGGGGTTGGAGTGGTCATCTGCACGCTCATAGTAGCGTTTGGCTAAGCCTTTGCAGAATTCCTGGAGTGACTCTAATTCGAAATCTTTGTGTAGGTCCACGTTGCGTACGTACCAGGGGCATCCGGATGCCATGCGGAGGAATTTATTTTAGACCCTCTGAAGGAGGTCTATCTTAGTGTGCGCGAACGCAACACAAGCATAGGACATGATGGGACGGATGCAAGTTTTGTACAATGTCAGCTTGTTACGAAGCGACATTTTACTCCGCTTGCAAATCAGTTGATACAGCCTGTTCATGACGAATGTTGCTTTGTTTTCAACATACATGATGTGCGGTAGGAAGGAGAGTTTCGAATCTAGTACGAAGCCTAAGTATTTGACCTGGGACTTCCAGGGGATTAGTTTATTTTGTAAGAAAATAGTCGAGACGGTCTCGTAACGCTTTCGAAGAAAGAGCACGGCTACGCTTTTTTCCGGATTGACCTCAAACTGCTACTTGCTGAACCAATCGCCTAGTGCGTCGACAGATTGTTGCAGTCTTTCGGCCAGTATCCAAGCGGAGTGGTCGGTGGTGTAAAGGGCGGTGTCGTTGGCATACGTTGCAAGTTCGACTTTATCTCTTCACGGAATGTCGCTGGTGTAGAGCGCGTATAGGATGGGAGATAACATGGAGCCTTGAGGGACTCCGGCGCGGACGGGACGAGCGGACGATAAGGTCCCTTCTAACCTATATCTGAACGAACGATTCGACAGATATTCACGTATGATGTGCACGAGAGAGTCTGGCAGGGCCATACGACGGAGCTTGAAGAGCAGGCCGTTGTGCCAGACCTTGTCGAAGGCTTTGGCGATATCTAGAAATATGGCGGCCGTGTCGCTACGGATAGACCTATGAACGCTATATTTCGAAATGTGTTCCGTTAACCGATGAACTTGGTGTATGGACGAGTGGTGGGATCTAAAGCCAAACTGTTCGTTGATGAGCAGTTGCTTTGTCTCAACTATTTCTTTTAATCTAATCAAGATTATTCTCTCGTATACTTTCCCTAGGCAGCTAATGAGGCTGATGGGTCTGTAACTAGAGGGGAGGTTGGCGGGTTTTGTGGGCTTACGGATTCCTATAACTATTGCTTGCTTCCACTCGGTAGGGAAGGAGCAGCCTACTAGGAGCGCGTTAAATATGTGGACCAACAAAGAGACGAATTGGATCGGGAGATTTTTAAGGACCTTGTTCGATATTCGGTCAGGCCCCGGGGCCTTTTTGGGATTGAGGTCCTTCAAGATGGATTTTACTTCATCCACGTCGGTTGGGCGAACCGGTTCGCCAGTCGGGGGCATCGAAGCCCACTCTGGAACCTCGGAGTCCACTTCCGACAACTGATCCGGGTCACATGGCTGATCGCTCGGTGAGCATTGCAACTCTAAACTGTCCGCGAGGCATTCCGCTTTATCAGTGTCATCGGCCGCGATTGTGTTGTCGGGTTTAATGAGTGGAGAAATAATCGCCAATGTGACGGATCGAAAGGTTGTTGACAGCGCCCAGAAAGCCTGGGACGATGGCGTGAGCCCTTCGAGTCGACTATCCCAAGACTCGCCTCTGAGCTGTTCAAATTGGGATTTGACTCTTCTCCTAAGATTATTGAGGGTTTTTCGGTTTGCGGCGTTCGGGCACGCGTCGTGAGCTCTAGTGGCTGCGTTTTTACGTCTTATTAACTCTCTGAACTTCTCTGGGATCTCGGGAAGATTCTCCTCGGGAAGATCTGGGATCTCTTTTGAGCAGATTTGGAACGTTTCGTGAATAAAGGTCGTGAATTTAGACGTGGCTTCCCTAGCAACATCTACTGAGTCTATAATGCCAGGAATGAGGTCGGTAGGAGGGGAGTCGTCCGCCCTGATGAGTTCGGCGAACTTTGTCCAATTTGTTACTGTTTTCGTCGGTAGGCCTGAAGGGCTGTCTGTCCCTAGCTTAAAAACTACTGGGCGATGATCTGAGTCGAGTTCCGATAGTGATTCTATAGAGCGCAACCAGAGGGCGACGTTCTGTAGAACCACTATGTCTAGAACTTCGGGGGAGCCTCTTCTTCCGGTGGGAAACCGGGAGGGCGTCGGGGGACCTATTACTGAGAGGTTATACTTGTCTATGAGGCTTTCTAAAATTAGGCCTCTTGTGCAATTTTTTGTAGAATTCCAGTTAGAGTGTTTGCAGTTTAGGTCTCCGGTCAGAAGGACGGAGTCTCCCATATTAAGTAGCAAACGAAGATCTTTTTCTAGGACTGGTTTCTTCGGTGAAAGGTAAACTGACGCTATGATAATTGGCTGATGGCCTGTAAGGAATATCTGGCATATAGACGCTTCGATGCTTTTTAAGGCTGCCGGTGGGTCTAGTGGAACGCAGTGGAGGGTCTTTTTGTAATAAATTAATGTGCCCCCTCCTGGGCTGGTCAGTATGTCGTTTCGTACTAGTCTGTAATTCGGAATTTTCGGATCGCGGATGGTTGGTTTTAGAAAGGACTCCTGTACGCACAGGATGTCCAGTTGGTGTGCGGTCGTGAAGTCGCGGATTAGGTCTTTTTGTCCTATGACACTGTTAGCGTTAAACGTCGCGATTGTTAGGGCTCTTGGTTTTAAACGCGCGAGACGCGAATCAGCGGGCAACGGAATATTATTATTTATTACCGCCATTGGAATTGTTAGTAAGCGTGGAAGCCCACGATGGCTTTAATGAGACCGGCGTGTTCTTGTGTGGCCTGCATTCTGGCCGTCGGATTACCGTTTGAGCGGCGTATTTTTTCGGCAAATACGCTGAGTTCGTCGATATCGAAGAGACCTATGAACTCCGAGACTAATTCCGCGTCGGACGAAGGTTGACGGGGTGCGTTCACGGGAACGTTGACCGGGTGTGGGTCGGCGACCGGGCGTGGAACGGCGACCGGGCGTGGGTTCGCCTTAGGCGCGGGCGTGGGTCGGAACCACGCGTTTGATGCCGGCATAGGTGCGGGAACGTACACCTGCGGGGCTGAAGGCACCGCTGGTGCCCTGTAGAAGTTGGAGGGTCTCGAAACCCTCCCTGCCTGGCCGCCCTGCCCAGGGTACCTGCGGCGCGGGGCCCTGGGACACCCGAGGTCGTTCTCGGGGGGCCCCTGGGAATCCCACAGCACTCATCTGGGTTGGACGGTGGGGTCGGGGACCTTACGGGGACAATCCGCCGTCCCGTAGTCAGCCAAACACTTCACGCACCTGGGGCGAGCGTTGCAATTTCGGGCCGAGTGTCCGTACAATTGACAGCGGTGACACTGTCCTATTAAACCACGGTTACGTGGGAGCTCCACGCGGAGCCCCGTTAAAAAGCAAATTGCCCTAATGTCGAATATTTTCTTTCCCTCGGGGGAAAGATCTAATATGACGAGGCAGCTGTCGTATGGTCGTTTGGTTTTAAAGTGGTACATCCGATGTACCTCTCTGACGGGTAAGACTTGGGACTTAAGGTCCTGCAAAATTAAATCTGTCTCCATCTCTTTTGGGAGACCTTTAATGACTACGCGGAGGTGCCGTTCGTCTTCCAGCGCGTACGTATGGAAGCCGACGTTGGCCTCCCTGAGGTGGGCCGTGAGGCGGCGATGGTCCGAGGTCAGGGCGCACTGGACTTTAATGCCCTCCCGGGTAGATCGCGCAGAGGTAAAGTTTACCTTCTGCGCGAGCATCCAGGCGGACACGTTGTCCCAGGCGCCCTTTTCTTGGACGATTACGGGGGGCGGCGGTTTAACGCGAGGAGGGGCTGCGGCGTTGGCCTGAGGGGCCGGAGTCGGGTCAGTAGTCCGTCTGTTTTTGTCACTCAGCGCGGTGGGAGACATCGGGGAGGAAGTGCTTATAGGGGCCTGGCTTGTCTTATCCAAAGGTGGGGAGGCCGAGCCTTTGCTACCGTGCGAGGTGGCAGCTGCCGTTTTTTTGGGCGTTTTGGAAAGCGCCGGGATTTCTCCCTTCGCCTTCCTTTTCGCCGCTTTGGATACGACGGTCTCGAAACCGCCGTCCTCAGCATCCATCGGGGCGGTTGCGGGGTTCGCACTGCCTGCATTACCCTCGAGAGTGTCGGGCGAGTGGTCCCTCAGCGTAACTGCGTATGACGCGAGGTTTTTGTAGACATCGCCGTGGAAATTTTTGATGAACGTAATCAGTTCATCCTTAGGGAGAGACCCGATAAGTTTCTCCATGTTGTCGGTTTGAGCGGGGTATAAAAGTACGAGTCACCGGTAGGCGAAGAAAAATAGAAATAATTAATTAAATCTAATTATACCTATATCTGGATCGGGCGAAGCGGGGCAGGAACCACAGCACAGAAGCACTGCACTCCACTGCACTACACTTCACAAATATCACGCACAATAGTTGATGACGCATGAGCGTCCTCGTCACTGCGCGCACAATCGGTATCGCTACTAGGCAAAGCCGCTTGGGCGGAGACGTACACGTCCGAGCGGTTCGGCTGTTGAAGCGAGAGTAGTTAATCCTTAACTCTAGCTTGAGGTGTTTATATACCCTGTCTAACGGAAGTTCGTTAAATTTTATTTATAATTTACATTAAACAGTTTCAGTGCTGCCACCACTTATACTTTTACATTTTATTTATAACCTACAAATTATTAATTATGGTATTACATTAAAATCACACAAATTGAAACTGTATTAAACATATTATTTGTTTTTAAATTACATTTATTTCATTAATAAAAGTATTTATAATTTTATATCCACACTTCCTGCAAAAGTACAACTAATAACTTCCCATTATATATACTAAGCAACTTAATTTTTAATCACTATTAGAATATTCAATTTACAACAGATATCTGATGATTAATATTTTTTTTATTTATTATTTGTATTTACCGGTAGCAATATCATAACACATTTTATTTTAACACTGTTTCATTGATCATAATACAATCTCTTTTTATTTTTAATTCATAATGAATACCACCGCTTACATTCAGCCAATTCTGACATAAACGCGCCCACGCGTTTAGTAGGTATTATAATAATTATACAATGCTCTTTACTTAATTCATAGCTATTTTAAAAAAACAGTATGTACATATAAGACAACAATTAACTTTAAAGACTAAAGCCTTTGATCGGACCAGTAGTTAAACAGTATTATTTTTTTTTTATAAACTATTCTATGTATCGTCTCTAATTTATTACCCTTTTTATCACTCACTTTTCCTTTATATCACTATCGACTTTTTCTCCTTTTTTTTTTTTTTTTTTTTTTTTTTTTTTTTTTTTTTTTTTTTTTTTTTTTTTTTTTTTTTTTATTTTGCCACTATCACCTTTCATCCTCTTACCACTCACACTTCACTGACACTAACTGCGTTTCGATTATATTTTATACAACCGACACTTCATCATCACCGAACTGCGCGTCGATTGCATTCCAGGCAACCGACACACTTCACCAGCACCAACTGCGCGTCGATTACATTCCAGGCAACCGACACACTTTATCAACACCGACTGCGCGTCGATTGCATTCCAGGCAACCGACACACTTTACCAGCACCGACTGCGCGTCGATTGCACTCCAGGCAACCGACACACTTCACCAACACCAACTGCGCGTCGATTGCATTCCAAGCAACCGACACACTTCACCAATCTATTGCTCTTTGACAACCATTTCACTTTTCATTAACATCGATTACCCTTCGGCAAACGACTCATCTTTACTAACGTCGATTACCCTTCGGCAAACGACTCATCTTTACTAACGTCGATTACCCTTCGGCAAACGACTCACTTTTACTAATATCGATTACCCTTCGGCAAACGACTCACTTTTCAATAATATCGATTACCCTTCGGCAAACGACTCACTTTTACTAACATCGATTACCCTTCGGCAAACGACTCACTTTTACTAACATCGATTACCCTTCGGCAAACGACTCACTTTTACTAACATCGATTACCCTTCGGCAAACGACTCACTTTTACCAACATCGATTACCCTTCGGCAAACGACTCACTTTTACTAACATCGATTACCCTTCGGCAAACGACTCACTTTTACTAACATCGATTACCCTTCGGCAAACGACTTACTTTTCAATAATATCGATTACCCTTCGGCAAGCGACTCACTTTTCAATTATATCGATTACCCTTCATTTTGTTATATAGTTTGCAATTTATTTGATAAATACAAAAAATTATAACAATATCACATTAGATTTATTTACGATATATTTATTTTCTGCAAATCACTAGAGCACTAAATCTTATTTTTTTTTTTCCTAATATTTATACTTCATTTTTTACATTTTTTTTTATACTTTAATCTCATCACATAAATAATTTTACAATACTATTAATCCCTTATTAATTTTCATTATCATCTGAATCACTAGATATTACATCATTATTAAAAACCAACCAAGGGTGTAGTTTGTCTACCGAATATGTACTTTTATAAGCAATACCCCCTTTTTCCTGGTTATCGGAGTGTCAACTATTTCGTAGCGATCGTTTCCTAATACTTTATTTACCTTAAAAGGCCCACTATTATTGATTGTATTATTTAACAACCATTGAACTTGCGGCAATAGTACGTCCCATTCATTTTCAGGCTTTCCGTGGTTTATAGACGATAAAGAATCTAATATTGTACGATTATATCTTTCAATTTGACCGTTTGCTCTAGGCGTTGCAACCGAATTTAATATATGCTTAATACCCTTCGTAATCATAAAATCCTCAAAATGTTTACTTGTAAAACTAGTTCCTCTATCCGAAATTATTCGTCGCGGTACACCAAAAATAGAAAAATATTCAGTAAAAACTTGTATAGTTGTGCTACTTTTTAGATTTTTAACTAGTTTTATATAAATGAACTTAGTAAAAGCATCTATTATCGTCAGGATATGACAGTTTCTTTTTTTACTGATAGGAAAAGGGGCGCAATGATCAGTATGCAAGGTATCAAAAGGCTTACTACCTTTGGGGATAGGATGTAGTAAACCTTCTTTAGGACCAGTTGGTATTTTATTATGGGAACAACTTAAGCAAGATTGACAGTATTTTTTAATGAATTTACGCATTTTCTTAAACCAATAAACTTGACTAATTTTTTTTTTGTAGGTTTTGTCAAATCCAAAATGACCTGCATCATCGTGATTCATTTTTACTATTTGAAATCGAACCGACTTTGGTACAACCCATTTTAAATCTGTAGTTCCATTTTTGTTAATAATTCGATATAATTTCCCATTCTTCACTACATCATTTTTGTAAACCTCTACTATATCTTTAGTACTTGGATCATTTAAAATAGCTATAATACGTTGAATTTCAGAGTCTTGGCTTTGTACCGTTTCTAACCACGTATTTTCATCTAACAACATAATATCCGGTATATCTCTAATGTCAATATTCTTTTCTGGTATAGGATTACGCGACAACGCGTCAGCGTGTGCCATTCGTTCACTTTTACGGTGCTCAATAATAATATCATATTCTTGCATTAAAATATACCACCGGGCTACCCTTGGTATTAAGTCCCGTTTACTCATAGTACTTCGAATTGCAGCACAATCAGTGACTACTTTAATATTTTTACCTAATACGTATACTCTAAAACGATCTAATGCACAAACTACTGCTAACGTTTCTAATTCAAAAGAACCGTAGTTTACTTTCGTCAGATGTAGTTTGTCTGCTATAATAGGCTATAGGATGAAATTTTCTAGTCTGGTCAGATTTTTGCATTAAAATTGCCCCTATACCATATTTACTAGCATCAGTATGAATTTCAATTTCAGCTTTTGGATCGTATAAAGAAAATACAGGTCTTTTTATTAATGTTGCTTGAAGTTCTTTAAATGCTTCTAACTGGGATTGACCAAAATTCCAAGGTACATCTTTTTTTTGTTAAAAATGTCAATGGCTTAGCTATTGTAGGAAAATTTTTGACAAAACGCCTAAAATAACTTGTCAGTCCTATAAATTGTCTTACTTCGTGAACGTTTTTAGGTATAGGAAAATTTCTAACAGCATTTATTTTATGTAATCCTAGCTTAACACCTTCGACGCTTATTTCATAGCCTAAATAATTAATTTCAGCTTGAAAGAAACAACACTTTTTCAAATTTAACGTTAATTTTGCTGATTGGATAACTTCCAGTAATGTTTTTAATTTATTTAACCCCTCCTCAACCGACACAGAAGCTATTAACAAATCGTCCATATAAGCTAATGCTATTTTCCTACCCAAGCCTCTTAACATTGTATTTATAGTCCTTTGAAACACACTAGGGGCATTTGCCAAGCCAAAAGGCTTTCTGTTAAATTCGTATAGCCCATCAGGTGTGACAAAGGCAGTAAGATTTTTACTGGATTCTTCCATCGGTACTTGATAATACCCAGAAGCAAGATCCAAGCTTGTAAAATAAGTATTTCCTCCTAAATTATCCAGTTGATGCTCAATTCGAGGTAAAGGATATTTGTCTTTTATAGTTTTTCTATTTAAAGCCCAATAATCAATACACAACCGCTTTTCACCATTTTTCTTTTTGACGAGAATGACAGGGCTAGCATAAGAAGAATTACTTGCTCTGATTATATCGTTTGATAATAAATCATCTATAATACGAGTTAACTGCTGCCGTTCACTAAGAGATAATCTATATGGGTTATGTATTATGGGTATGTTATCAGTAAGATCAATCAATACGCATTTCGGCTAAATTTGTTTTTCCCAATTCTTCTAAATTCATCGCAAAACAATCTCTATATTCTTCTAACAAGGAATATAACTTACTTTTATATTTTGCTTCTAATTCTGTTCCTATATTAACTAAATTTAGTGGCAATTTTCTATAGCTTACGTTTTCATCTGTTATTAAATTCACGTTATTTTGTTGTTCTGAAAAGCAATATGCTCTGGTAACCATATCATTCCTATTAACTTGCAATACATTACAAGAATTATTATATATCGTAATATAGCCTTCCCCATTAATGAAATTGTAAATACCAGGTAATATAAAATAATTGTTATTCATTATAACTCTGCGGCTATATTGTACATATAAACTACCAGAGCAGCCAATAGCAAAAACATCTACAGGCATAGTACATCGCGCCTCAATAACATGATTTTTTACAGCATATAATTTAAATTTATTACTATCTGTACTAATATTAGGAGTCTCAACAAATACTAAATCCGTATTTGTTTTGGTAATCATTATATTTGGCTTTTCTGTAAAATTATGTCCAATTAAGATGGGTACTTTTAAATAAAGATCTGCAACGACTAACAGGTCTACGTATGCGCTTACACCGTCTACTTCCAATCTCGCGTTGAATTTACCCAATGGGGATACTGTTGAGTTTCCAAATCCTTTTAGAATGGGCAAACCGTCTTTGATCAATTCTTTGGTTAAACTGCTTACTAAGATTTCTTGTATGAGAGTAAACTTACTGCCTAAGTCCACGTAAGCTGTAGTATCGACACCATTAACATGATTTTTTTTGTAAAATTTGTCATAAGTATCGTTATTAACGCATAAAACATCTCCATTAGATTTTGTATTGTCTTTATTAGTATTGGAATCATCTGTTTGATTACATTTACGACAATCTTTAGTTTCATGCCCTAATTTGAAAAAAAAGTTACACTTTTTAATTGGTCGGTTACATCTTGTACTAATGTGCCCAATTTCATTGCAATTAAAACATTTTAACTCTTGGACATTTCCCCTATTATAGTTACTAGAATTGAAAGATCTGTTATATTTTTATTGAAATTTCTAAATCGGTTATGTTGAATAAAATCATTTTGAGATACTGTACTTAAATAATTTAAAACTTGTTCGGGTTCTTTAAACATGCAAGTTCCCGCACCCATTCTTATAAATTTATCATCTTTACCATGTATTAAACATCCTACCGCCTTAGTACCCTTAATTTCGCATTTGTTAATCAAAGTCATTTTATCATAATAATAATTTTCTAAAGATTGGCCTATTTTACACCTTATTTTTAACATATCCGTTAAAAGATCACCGTAATTATCATTGGATGGAAATGCTCGTATTAACTTTTGTGTCCACTCCTCCCAAGAAAATAATAACGTGGGTAATTCTTGAAACCATTTTCTTGTAAGCCCGCTTAATTTTGGAAGGGCGTAATGACATATTTGATTGTCATTCCACGAATATATTGTTGCACACTCGTTTACTTTATTTATCCAAGAACCCATTGTTTGATTATTATCACTAGGATTAAATTCAGGCACGACACTACAAGAAATCGGAAAATTATTTTGAGGGTAAAAATGTTCGTTTTCCCGGTGATTACTAATATTTTGGCCGCGATTATTACTAGTCGTAGGTAACGGCAATGGCTGTGTAGTGCTTTTAGCCCTAGTTGGAATATTCATTCGCTTTTTATTGTTTCTATGCGATTCCTTTCTTTTATTTCGATGTTTTCTTTTATAACGCCTAGACGACCGTCTATGATCACTATCTGTCGAACTAGTCGATAAGCTACGACTTCGCCTATGTTTAGACTTTACCATTTCAATAAAAGGTAAATTTTAAAAAAAATACTAATGCAATAATAAAGTGATTCAGACGAAAATAATTTTAAATATATAACAAACACCTCAACGAGACAACTTAAATCTTAATAAGACAAACAAATTATACTCAACTCAAATTAAGTACTTAATAATTAAATCACTTGTGGATATATATATATATATATATATATATATATATAAATAAATTATATCACTTCTAACCTTCAGTCTCTAACGGGCGCTTCTTCGTCCTGATGATCCCACTTCTGAAGTGTAAGGAACACCTTACTCCACAGGGTAGTTGAATCACAGACCTCCACTTTTCTTGATCACTTTATTTACATTTATTCACTTTCTATTATTATATTTAGTTACAACCTTTGCTGTTACAATACACAATGTTCACTAGATAACAACTTTAACCTTAATAAGTTTCACTTAGGACAAGCCAATACTAGTGCTACGATGAGAATAATCCTTAACTCTAGCTTGAGGTGTTTATATACCCTGTCTAACGGAAGTTCGTTAAATTTTATTTATAATTTACAATAAACAGTTTCAGTGCTGCCACCACTTATACTTTTACATTTTATTTATAACCTACAAATTATTAATTATGGTATTACATTAAAATCACACAAATTGAAACTGTATTAAACATATTATTTATTTTTAAATTACGTTTATTTCATTAATAAAAGTATTTATAATTTTTGTCCTCACTTCCTGCAAAAGTACAACTAATAACTTCCCATTATATATACTAAGTAACTTAATTTTTAATCACTAATAAAATATTCAATTTACAACAGATATCTGATGATTAATATTTTTTTTATTTATTATTTGTATTTACCAGTAGCAATATCATAACACATTTTATTTTAACACTGTTTCATTGATCATAATACAATCTCTTTTTATTTTTAATTCATAATGAATACCACCGCTTACACCCTTATTCGAAGCTTATTAAATGAGATAGGCACTACGTTTCCCGCCTGTCTATTTCCTCTTTAAGCCCCGCCTTCTTCACTGACGTCACTTCCTCCTGGCAGTGCCGGCGCATTTGGTGAGCCGCATTTTATAATACTCATTGGCGTTTTAGTTTCCCGCCGAGTCGGTCGACGTACAAGTTACGTTCCCGACTCTTTAAAGATATTATTAGGTAAGTTTTTTACTACATATACCTATAATAAAAATATATATATTTAATATTGTTTTGAATTAATATTTTATTTCGTCTTAACTCTAAATTTATTTGTGAAAATAGAATATGTCTAAGCAGACTGTTGTAATTTGCAAATTTACCTTCATGTTTTTGTTTATTGTATAACGTTTTATATTCGTAAACGTTTAACGCATTTATTAAAAAGGAAAATAGTATTAAGCGGAAGGTCTGAAGAAATCGTTAATCGGGGGTATGATCTCACCCTCTCTTTCGAAACAAAGGTAAAGAATCTTTAATTCCTAAGGATGCTGCCTTTATTTGAAATTCTTATCGATTATGAACATTTGGATAAAGATGATTGATCTGATGTCAGATACGTAGATGTTCAAAATAGTATATTTTTACGGGAAGTAAACTTCACTTTCACTTGAAGTTAATCACCAAACAAATTATTATGAAACTCCTCGGTATCTCGGTAAGATCTTTGCGGCTCTGGCGGATGATGTGTGTTTAAGCAAATGGAAACCTTACAAAATGGTTTACGGGATTTATTGTCCTGGGTGAAAGATTGTAACCGTGCGACATCTTGCATCAAAAGATAAGCACTCTTTGTTTTTCTAGTGACTTTCATGAGAGCTTTCAACAGATTTAATGCAATTAATCTATGGCCATCGTGCTTAAATAATACAAATGAGGTGTGATGCAATTTTAAAACATGCTAAAAACTGGTCTACTAAATCCAGTCTTCAAAAAAAAAAAAAACAAAAGAAGTTTATTGCAGTTTTAGAAAGTGCTGGTGGATTTAAGAAGTGTTTTTGGCCTGCCCAAAAAACAAATGTGACCGCTGCCTCGCAGGCAGCTCTAAAAAAGTCACACGGTCACTCGCAGGGACCCAATCGAAATTATAAACCCTCGCAGGGTTCTTCAGCTTGGTGTAACCGCAGTTACCCGCATCCGCATTGCTCTTATCATGCCCCGCCTCCGCGAGGTGGTTATCAAATTTCTAGCTACATGCCTCAATTCAATTCAGCCGCGCCGAATTATCGCGATTTTCAAAATAGTGCTAAGGTAAGTTCCTTTTGACAAAACCCGAGACAACGAGATCAAGATAAGGTTGGACGAAAGCGGGCAGTGCCAACAGCTCCTCAAAGCAGAGACAATAAAAGGCGGAGATTCTGAATCGGATCGGTTTCAAGCTGGTCGCCTAGCACAATATCGGGATCAAAGGGCACGTCTAGGGGCTCCGGACTTTCTTCTCAAAATAATATCAGGGTATCGCGTACCCTTCAATTGAAAGCCACCCTTGATATATCCCGGTACCGTCATTTCAAAATTACATGTACCCGAATCACCCAACATGACTCGGATTATAAACTAGATGAGAGAGTAGAGGGTATTGGAAATAGCAGTGATCTCTCCAAGCTTTCTCTCGTCAATGTTTTTTAATTTAAGGGCATTAAATCAATATGTTCCATTTCAAGCTTATAAATGCTCAGCGCATACCAGATTTGCTACAACCGGAAGATTGGTTGTACAAAGTAGACCTCTCTCAAGCGTATTTCCATCTTCCCATAACGCAGAGCCACAGAAGGTTTTTACGCCTTTGTTATCGCGAGGAACTCTTAGAGATGACCTGCTTACCATTCGGCCTGAGTACAGCTCCACAAACGTTTGCAGCAATAACAAATTGGATAACTCAGGTGCTCAGAGAGCGAGGAATAAGAATTATCGTTTACTTGGACGATTTTTTTTTTAATAGCCAACCAGGACAAGCTCATCCTACAAGATCATGTGATGGATGTGGTAGGTTTTCTGAAGAGACTGGGATGGGTGATAAATTTCGAAAAATCATCCAAGGTTCCAGAGAAGAGCTTGGTATTTTTGGGGATACATTGGAATCCCTGGACAAACAGAAAATTCCTACCTGCAGAAAAACTCCCTGCACTAATGTCAGCCTTAAATCGAATGTTGACGGAACAACGAACATGCCTCGGGGATCTTCAAAGTCTTATCGGGATGCTCAATTTCGCCAGTTTTGTAGTACCCAGGGGCAGGCTCAACTATCGCGCTCTTCTAAAATTTTTAAACAAAATTTTAAAGATACGAACCAAGAGGCTTCACGTCTTTCCCTCAGCGGCAATAGAGGATTTGCTGTGGTGGCTACAAAATTGCAGGCTGTCAGCCCCTTTTCATTTCGATCCACCCCGTTATTTTATCACTACCGATGCGTCGGATGTGGCTTGGGGAACCTGCCTAAACAATTTGACAGACTCATGGTTAGAAACAGAGCGTCATCTCCATTGCAATCAAAAGGAAATGGTGGCAATTCTCAAAGTACTGGAAAGTCATTGTCGAGTGTTGGAACACAGTACTGTTCTTATTCAGTCCGACAACAGGACAGTGATAGCACATCTACGTCACGAAGGGGGGACAAAATCAGAATATCTCATGAATCTGACATATCGAGTGTTCGAGATTCTCGATATTTACCAAATACATGTAAAGGCATTTTATATCCCTGGAATTTACAACAGTCACGCAGATCATCTATTAAAGCTGCGAGCGAGCCCCGAATGGCATTTGACACACAATTGCCTAAACAAGATTTTTCGCAAATGGGGAACTCCATTGATAGACCTGTTCGACCATCCAGTCTAGCTCATGTAGTGACCAATTACGTATCACTGGATCAGAACGACGATGCGTTTTCCCGCACTTGGGCGTTCAATCTAGCTTGGCTATTATGCCATGTTTGTCACCTGAACCAGGCTCACGGAATCTATCTTCTCGTAGTCCCTCGATGGAAACAGGTATTTTGGCACCCGGATATCTGAGCACGTGCACTAGCGAGCCCGTTCACGGTCCCTCAGCCAGAAGAAGATCTCGTAGACACGACCACAGGCTTGCCTCCCCCAAGAGTGTTCGAAATGACGATGGAGGTCTGGAAATGTGGGGGTGGTCTGGGGCACTAGGTGGATGGAACAGTAACCAGTTAAAGCTTCTGAGAGATTCTTGGCGTCCATCAACACGTAAGGTTTATAATATCGCGAGGCGACGACGGATTTCGTGGTGTACATCTCGCAGAATAAATCACCTTAAGCCAAAAGCTTGTGAATTCGCTATATTTTTATCAGACCTTCATTTAATATTCAAATTGTCATATAGTTCTATTTTACTCCATAAATCGGTAGTCTCTACCTTGTACGACCCAGATTTATCAGGTCAACTTAGTGGCCATGTACTGCTAAAACATATTTTAAAATCAATAGCATTACGTAAACGTATAGGTCACTCGAAGGACCCGTTTGGAACATTGACGACTTGGTAGCTTAGTTAGAGAGCTACGAGATTGACAAAATTAATGTTTTCCAAGTGCATAGACATACAGCGGCCCTGCTATTACTTTGTTCAGGGAGAATAATAAATGACTTGACTTTGCTATCAGTAGACTCGAACAATTACACATTTAAAGAAGATTTTGTAGTTTTTTGGCTATTATTTGGATCAAAAACTGATTCTATCACGTACAGACAGTCAGAATGGAAATTACTAGCTAATAAAGAAAATGAGAAATTGAATCCCGTTTTCTGGATAAAACTGACAAAGTCATTACTTGAACGTCGGAGAGTGCAAGCTAAGTCGTTTAACCTTTTCTTCAATATTAGAGGTGAGCCCAGATCTGCATCACGTACCTTGATAGGCCGTTGGATCAAATCCCTGTTTAAGGAGGCTAGTGTATCAGCTACCCCAGGAAGCATTAGATCCGGGGTTGCCTCTAAAAATTGGTTTGACAATCGATCCCTTGAAGATATTCTAAGTAAAGGAAATTGGCGATCCAGGTTGACTTTTGCAAAGTTCTATTTGCGATTGATTAAATCCCCGCATCCGCGCACAGTATCAGTGACGCAATTATTTAATCCTATCGTGTGATTTGTTTATATAAGATGATTATATGACTTAGAATGGATATTATTGTTGTATTTTGCTGATAAATCTAAACATATATTTTGTAATAAAAATTCTTCTTTAATTTATTAAAATTCCTAGTTACATCTTATGCTATGACAATGTTAATTGTAGAAATTTGTAGCTTTTTCATAAAACTTCTTTTTACTCAAGTAAGATATCACCGACTAAGTTGATATATAAATAATATTGTTTAGAGCACGCTTTATGGAATTATTTAATAGTTTAATATTGCATTTGTTGTATACTATCCTTACTCTAGTATTGCAGTCCTCAAATAATCTTTGGTGCAATCACATTGGCGTCTGTCACTTCCACCAGGCGATAACAAACACTTCTCATTTAATAAGCTTCGAATAAGGGACAGTCAAATTAATAGCAGCGTTTTACCTGAAATAAAACGTTTATTAATTTACTTACCTTATCCGAAGCTTACGATTAATCGCTGCCTGGTGTTTGCTAAAACGCAATGAGTATTATAAAATGCGGCTCACCAAATGCGCTGGCACTGCCAGGAGGAAGTGACGTCAGTGAAGAAGGCGGGGCTTAAAGAGGAAATAGACAGGCGGGAAACGTAGTGCCTATCTCATTTAATAAGCTTCGAATAAGGTAAGTAAATTAATAAACGTTTTATTTCAGGTAAAACGCTGCTATTTTAAATGAAACACTTTTAACCGGATTAATAGCGTATATTGAATGATAAACCCGACCTTTCGAACACTTCACAGTAGTCCGTGGTCACGAATAGACTGAGGTGGCATTTGTCTGTCATTTGATATAATTATTATATCAACCGCCAACGATTTCTTAATTGCCTCGCGTACTGCCCTGGATTCTTGCAGAATGAGCTAACTATATATGGTCCTCTGGTGTGGTGTGCTTGAGACGTATTTTTTTTAAGAGTGGGTCCCAGGCGGAGGAAAGTTTCCAACCATCTTCTCTATTGAAATTAGGATATTTTTGTATTTCAGTAGCCTCGCGGATAGGGATATATCTATTCTCTCTAGCGAGTATTTGGGGCTTATCAGTCTGATTTCGATTATTCTTAACTATATAATCGATAAAAATCACTTTTGAACATACACACATGTACATGTTGATATGAGAGAAATGTTTTTCCTCGATAGTTATAAACATATTCCCTAAACCATTTGTGTCGTTTTGTTTGAAACAAAGTTAGTGCAAAACAGAACACAAAACTTCCGCCCGTTCATAGAAATCTCTTTATCCAATAGAAAACGATTTTTATGACGCCATAAAAGAGTTATTGCTTCGACGATAACAGGCAATTTATAACACTTGCGCCGCCCTCGTTGAAGCTTCGCAGCTAGGAGTAAAGCGCTAACACATTTTACGCTTCCACATAAATAATGATGCTACTTATCTCAACCAGCTGAGTCACAGATTATAGCACTGGAGTTTTCAAGGGAGTTATTATGAAATCATAATCATAAAAACACAATTTACAACACTATCTGCAATTTACGCAAAAGAAATGTGTAAAATTTAATTTTAGACATTTCTTTTGCGTAAATTATATATATATATATATATATATATATATATATATATATATATATATATATATATATATATATATATACATATACATATACATATATACATATATATATATATATATATATATATATATATATATATATATATATATATATATATATATATATATATATACATATACATATACATATACATATACATATATACATATATATATATATATATATATATATATATATATATATATATATATATATATATATATATATATATATATATATATATATATATACATATATATATATATATATATATATATATATATATATATATATATATATATATATATATATATATATATATATATATATATATATATATACATAATCTGTAACGAATGTGCCTAACGTATACATTGCTAGACACATTAAAATAGACCTACATATGTAGGTGTATAAAGAAGAAAAAACTGTCATCAAGAATAAAAGGACAGGTAAACTAAGAAACACTGTAAAAGGACTTCGCTGACGTTTATTTTGTTTGATACAATAGTGTTAGTGAGAGTTTTCTTATTTTTTTCCAGCTTCACGCTGTATCCCGCATTAGGCAGGGTAGGCAGAGGGAACGGAAGTGAAACCTAGTGTTATGACACTCCGTTCCACTTCCGTTCCCCACTTTCCGCCGAATTTGAGGCATTGCGTATTGAGTGGCGGAACTCAACGCCGCGCTTTGCCTTATTACCAGAGCGAAGAAATGAAACATTAAATATTTAAATTGAAAATATTAAATATTTCATTTCCTCGACTGGGGATCGAACCCAGAACCTGTCGGTTACAGTCACACTCTTGTGCCGCTGCGCCACGACAGGCCTCGTTTTTGAGTTTTCTTATTTTAGTACAAATTTTCGTCTTTTTTATAGTGAAAAAAGCTGATAGATTTAAAAAGACTGTATTTACAAGGTGATTTTGATGAAGAAAATTCCGTGTTAGTAAGCATCTACATTCTAGAAAATACTTATGCAAAATTTCAAAGCACCTCGCAGCACTTGTAGAAATGTATCCCGACTCATTGACCACCTACGTACTAAAAATTTGAGACTCAAAATCCACACGGAACGGCACTAAATCTCAAAAACTACAAGTGCTACCATTAGTAATATCGTGGTGAATGAATTAAGGTCTCCCTTTCGGTTTTATTAATAAATAGAGTCGGATCTAATTAAGAAAAAAAGTCAATCCAGAACCTTGATTTACTCCCATCACTATCTAAGATTCCGAAATCATATATAGATTCTGATGAAGGTTTTCTTATTGTAATGTCGCAGAAAACTCCACATGCCGTCGCGGGAAACTCCATCAAAGCTACTCAGGCATTACATATGAATAAAATTACAAACAATGATATTAAAAAATACCAACGATAGCATTGGACGTAATTAACATAAATTTCACAACTGCTACTGCATCAAATCATAAGTTATAACTAGACCAATAGATATAACAAGAGATATTCAACTGGACTTTTTCTTAGACGAACTTGTCATAGCGTCATGGGTTTTTTCTTCTGGAAGTGGACTAGTAATGAAAACAAGGAGATTGAAAAGAAAAAAGGGTCAATTTCTATCCTCCCTCACCCTAAGTAGTTTACCTTACAAATTCCACACAATGTTTGAATTGATGTTGTTTGGGCCATTATAAAAGACAATGTCGATCATAAAGCTCAGGTGTTACAGATGTTCCCAGAATCATTTTTGCGATACATGCATTTATTTGTGTTGTGGTAGCAAGGTTTGATACGTCTTGCAAACTTGCAGCTTCTGGCAAGCGCGAGGCATATCGAATCTGGGCCGAGGCACTTGCCACTAAGGATCCGAAGGTGAAAATCTTAAAAAGAAAGTACAACCATGCCTCTAGGTACTTTAAGTGGCAAATTGCCAGAGCAAGGTCCAAGCACATAGCTAAAATCGGCGAGAAGCTTGAGAGCTATCCCTCCGGAACTCGACACTTTTGGGCCCTCTCAAAGGCTGCGCTTGGCAACTTTAGCCGGCCATCGCTTCCGCCGCTACGCACAGAAAATGACATCCTGGTCCATACGGAGAAAAAGGAAGTCGATCTCCTGGGCGCTCTCTTTGCCTCAAACTCGACTATGGATGACCGAGGAACAACGCCGCCGACCATCCCATGGTGTCAGAGCTCAATGCCTGACATTAAATTTAGTCAGAAAGTAAGTCGAGTGGGCCAGATGACATTTCTCCTCTTGTGCTCCGTTCATGTGCTCCTGAGCTGACACCGATGCTAACGCGTCTATTTCGGCACTCTTACTCAGTTGGCGTAGTTCCAGGTTCGTGGAAGAGCGATTCCGAAAAAAGGCGATGGTGCCGATCCAACTAACTACAGGCCTATTGCTATTACCTCCCTGCTCTCAAAAGTTATGGAGAGCATAATTAATAGCCAGCTCTTGGTTTATCTGGAGGATCACCGATTGATTAACGATCGCCAATATGGCTTTCGTCAGGGTCGCTCAACCGGTGATCTTCTGGTTTACCTAACCCACCGCTGGGCTGCGGTTATTGATAGCAAGGGAGAGGGCCTGGCAGTCAGTTTGGACATGGCAAAGACCTTCGATAGTATGTGGCACGGGGCGCTCCTTGCGAAACTTCCATCTTACGGGCTTCCCGAGAATTTATGCAAGTAGATCGCTAGCTTTCTCACTGGGCGCAGCATCAAGGTCGCTGTCGACGGTTTTTGTTCCAAATACATGCCCGTGAACGCCAGCGTCCCCCAAGGCTGCGTGCTGTCCCCTATGCTGTTTCTTCTGCATATCAATGATATGTTGGAGGACTCTAACATACATTGTTATGCAGATGATAGCACTTCTCGACCCGGCGTTTCTGTTGCACCAATTAAGTTCTATCGAAAGAACTTTTTTCAAACTCCCTGTCCCTGCGCTCTTCTTGCAAAGAGATGTTATAGATAAGCTCTCTAATGCATTATTGATAATTAGTCTTCTTTTTTTTCCAATGGTTGTCATGAATCAGGGGGTTGACAAATCCACTAGAAACAGTGACTACAAATCATTATAGCATAGTTATTAGCATAATTACCATTTATTATGAACTTCCCTTACCGTTCTACATTGACAGTCATAATCCCCAGGTATAATTATTGGGATGATTATACCTATTATTTTTCTCTTGGTTGGTTGATGATGTAGATTTTTGCATTTCCAATAATAGATTAGGTAAGAATACAGTTATTCTTTTCCTACGTTTTTTCCTAACAATGGATCACCTCCTGCATTTATTATTTATCCGCTTACAATAAAATACAACTGGAATGAGTACGCTGAACCTATAGATTGCATTCATCTGGAATGGATAGTAGAAAGCAGGAACATCTTCCGCTCCCTCTCAGTTTTGCTTAATTCAGTTTCAATATTTATACTACAGACATTCGATAAGCTTTTGCCAAAAAGTAAGTTTTTTTTATGTTGTCTGTGCATATCGCAAAATGACAACTGAGCATTCCGCCGAGGTTGACTCAGATAGACTTTCGATGAAATGATGATCTATCTGAGTCAACCTCGGCGGAATGCTCAGTTGTCATTTTGTGATATGATGTTTTTGTAATTTGCTTACAATGTCTGTTAAACATTCGCTTCTTACTGTAACATCGAGATATGTCTGGAAATGGAGAAGGATACGTTGAACGCAGTGATGCAAAGTTTAGAAAATGCATTGTAAAATTGAAAAAACTTGGATGGGTCAATCTCTTAACAATGTCAACAGCCGTGAGGGCTGGCATAATGAAGTAGGTGCAATAACCTCTTTATATGGCATAACCATTTTGCTGACAAATTTGCTTCTCCCTCTATTCTATTTATGTGCTCTTAATATTTGCGCCAGTTGAATATTCAAAATAAATAAATTTACCATTCTCCTCGAGGAACTTAATAACGTCTTAAATAATGTAAAGGACACGAGTCTAGGTGAGGATTGTTTCTTATTCTTTTATCATTAGATTGAAAGAACAATCTAAGAACTACTTTTAAATCTAATTATTATTACATTTCAATCAAGCAATATCCTCCTAACTCATGGAAATCTTAAATAACTATTCCATTACTGAAACGTGGAAAGTGTTCTTTCAAACCTAATTCTTATATACCTATTGCCATTATCATCATCTACCTTATCAGAAATTATTGAAAAATCCACTGGCGTAGATAGTGGAAAGCAGAAATGTACTACCACTCTCTCAATTTAGCCTTAGAATGGGGCTAGATACAACAGAGTCAGTTTTTAACTACATACATTCGACTAGCTTTTGCCAAAGGAGAGTATTTAACTGTAAATTGTAAAGAGTATTTTTCAGATGTTGCATCTCCAAATGATGGTGATGTTCCACCGGTACTCAAAATTCATCCGCTGACTATTCCGCCGAGAATGGGCCAATACATATTTAATTTGCTGGCCGGTAGAACGGCATCTGTTACACATCCGCTTCTTACTGTACACCCCTTAGTTCGTTGTTGTTTAATTTATACACTGATGACCTCGAATTGTTTGTTAATACATTTTATAACATACTGAATGGACATTTTGTAACAAAATCAATGGAGTACATAACTTATCGCTTGAATACTGCTTTAAAAGGAAACAGAAAAACTAAATCGAATACAACATAAATATTTTTACTATTTTTAAAGTGTTATTTCACCCTTAAAAAAGAAAAAGATAAATTTTAAAAACGTATAATAATTTGAGCTGAATCCCGCTAGAGTTGAACCTGCGTCTCTTGGAAAGATGCCAAGTGCTCTAACCAACTAAGCCATTCGTTTTAATCTTCGAAATTATAAGCTTGTTACTAATAATATATGTTATTAGCAATTCTGTAGTGAGATTTTTACAAATTTGGATAGTCAAAAGACCTTCGTTAGAATTATCATTTGACAAGATGGAATGCTATTAAATTAAATATTTTTACTATTTTCAAGTGTTTTAATCACTCTTCCTAGGTGTGCACCCAGGAAGAGTGGAATAACATTGTAAAAATAGTCTAGTTCTTAATTGTGTATGCGTGATTTTGTTTACACTTTCCCACGACTTTAAACAAATGCTTTTTTTCACGTCCCGTTTCACAGTAAATTAACATCTTTAGTCGCATTAAAGATTCGTGAAGCACTATACCTATTGTATCTTGGTTTAAATATTACTTTAGTCTTCTTAGCTATATATAATGAGGTACTTTAGAACATTTTTATAATGGCCCAGGAACAGTTTTCCCTTGCATCTACTCATCTGGATAAGTCTTTAAATAAATTCTGGAAGGATGAAAACTCCAAAGTACTGTGCTTATATTCAACCTACTATACCAAGACAACCTTGGTTTCATTCTCAAAAACTTACTGAATGGATGATTATAACAACAATTTATCGCTTGAACTTTGGGCATTCATGCATCTGGCTAAAATCAGGGGATCATTTTGTGTTATTATAGGTGAAGGCCGGATCGGCCGGTTAACCGGATCTTTTTTATCCAATCTTTATATCTTTCATTTACCATACAACATTTACATTTTTACATTATTTCGTGTGTTATCCATACATCGTGACATTGGCAAATTGATTCTGTGTCAGTTAAAAAACTGAACCATGTTTAATTTACGTGGTGATGTGACATTGTGATGTGCATCAAATAGAAAAAGGTCAGCTTCCACATAGTATTGTACAAAAAAATGATGAAAATTTTTTTTTAATTTTCACGCTCCCTTACCGCACCGCACATGACAGGTTAAGGAGACTGCACTTCAGAACCTGGTGTTAAGGCACTCCGGTCCGTACCCAACTTTACCGGAACTCAACGCGGCGCTTTGCCTTATTATAGAGCGAAATGAAAATATTAATTTCCTGGAGTAGCACAATCTGTCACCTTTACTCTGCGTCACGACCGGCCTCTGTAATAGATGGAATCATTTACATAAAAAACATATTAAATAATCATTCAAGGCCTGTCGTGGCGCAGCGGCACAAGCGTGTGACTGTAACCGACAGGTTCTGGGTTCGATCCCTACTCGAGGAAATGAAATATTTAATATTTTCAATTTAAAATATTTAATGTTTCATTTCTTCGCTCTGGTAATAATCAAAGCGCGGCGTTGAGTTCCGCCACTCAACACGCAATGCCTCAAATTTGGTGTAAAGTGGCGAACGGAAGTTAAACGGAGTGTTTTAACACTAGGTTCCCGGGTTCCCTCTGCCTACCCTGCCTCATGCAGGATACAGCGTGAAGCTGAGTTAAGTTAAGTGAAATAGTCATTTTATTTTTAATATTAACAAACACTTTTTGTAAGTACAAATTAAAGAAATATTTTTAATTAAAGTGACATTTATAAAAACTAGCAGCGTGTGATAATAAGTATGGTGGTTCTGGGTTCAATTCCCACTTGAGGAAATGTTTTTTTTTTTTATTTTCTCGATCTTGACTGAAAATTAAGCTTGAACGTTGAGTCCGGCCACTCATCACGCTGTCTTGGATAATAACATTAAATTTATAGTAAAACTTCATAAAAATCTGTAAATAGGTGCTAAACTATAGTAATATATGTGATTTTAAAGTGAAATCATTCTGCACCAATCCGCCTGCTATATTTTTTTTTACATACTCATATACCTAATTCATTGTGTGTATTGGTAATAATATATATTCCGTTAAATAATTTTAAGTAAAATAATCATTAAAATAGTGTAGTGATAAGTATATAATATAATATAAATTCTATCATTATTTTTACGCCATTATTTACGTAATTTCTTTAACTTCTTCACTTTAATACGATATTTTTTTTATAGAATGTATTTCTATTAGAGTGTGTTTCTTCACTTGTAAAAACTCCGATTGAAAATTATAAAATAAATTATATCTGGATAAGTACTAAAATGTTCAAAGAATACTCACAGCGCAGTATATAGTCAATGACGTCATTCACTAGCGCCACGACTTTTGTGGTGTTCCTGCGGGGGAAACTTTTTCAATGTTTATAATATTTTCAAAATAAAAGATGAAATTATATATAATTTCATTGGTTTATTTAAGGAATACAAAAATCACGCGTATTCCCTATTTTGTGTATAGTATAGAGCAAAGAATAAACTTTAATTTATAACCCACTCTTTAACTCTGCCGTTACCGGTCCCAAGCCCGGATGAAAAAAGAGGAGAGTTGGCTGCGAACGACGTTTAATTGCCCATCAGCTGGTAATGTATATCGAACACCTTGGCGGCCGTCAAAGAAAACGTCAACGCCGAGTCTGGGCAGTGGTCAATTAACCCTACCAGGCTATCACAGGCCCTGAAGAACTAAATCTCTTCTAAAAGTGTGCCGACATTGCCTTGGGAAAGCTCTGTCAGTATGATTCCCAACCCGCTGTTCTTATGAAATGTCGAATACTAAAGATTGTGATATGCCATGCGCCCCGGCTAATCCCCGGCGCTCTCCGGTATCCGGGCTGGAGAGTGTGAAATTTGCTACCGAAGACTGCGAGGGTGGCCTACCAGGCCCGCGTAGGGTACCAGGCCCGCGTAGCTGTAAATGCTACTGGAAATAATCTACTTATTTCCAGTAGCATTTACAGCTACGGGGTTCAGCAAAGTTCAGCAAGCTTTCCATCCAAGCTTATTTGTACCGAGAACTCGAAGCGCTAATTACGTTGTTCGCAGCCGAAGGACTCAAAGAAGACCGAATTTACTTAAAACTGAATTTATTAATATTAATTAAAACTAATGTGACTTCATGTGTTGAAGTGGTAACACAGAGTGAGTAATGAAGTCCAAATGTCGATTAATATAGTGAGGGAAATTAAACACTAAGACAGAATTATTGGAAAAAGATGGTTCGGTGTGGCATGATGTTGCGCAAGACATTCCGATACAGGGCCGCTGTGGGTGGTCTTCGGCGAACGCAGTGCCTTAGGGTTGCCGCATACATAACTCCTCCCCCCGTAGATCAGCGACTATTTGAAAGCGTTGAGTGTAAATGTCGCTGGCAGCGATGTCTCATTCCTGGCTAGTTTGGCTCTTTCGCAGCGTGGTCATGGGTGCTGTTAACTTGCTTAACTAATTTATCTCTCCTTGCATGGTGAATGTACCGCCGAGAGAGTAAGGCGATACTAAGTGCGAGTGCACTAAATAAAAGTATGTAAAATGGAATAATTGTATGACATATACTTTCACGAAGATGGTCTAGTTTCGTAGGTTCCTCATTTGTTTTTTCGACTAGTGTAACTTTAGTAGGTCGGCAGGATCTATCCATAGTCTGGATGGTGAAGATAGTCTGGATGCAATCTTGCTGTTCTCGGGCCTTATGTTGGACGTTTTCCTCACAGAGATATTATTGATTCAACTTCGGGCATTCAGCCTCCATGTACATGAAAGCTTTACCATCGGTTGCTATGAGAGGATATGGTGGGATAAAGGTATAAAGATCTTTATTAGGATCAATTGAAAGTTAAAATAATTTAAATTGTCTAGAAGATATAATCGGGAATTTAAAAATTATTACTATTCGTTTTCTTATATAACAATCTCCAGGTCTGATAATACTATAATATTCTCTGAAATCTGCATCTAATATCTCTTTGGGACTATAAATGTGTCTTAGTTTGTCTAACATATCTCCTAAGTTACTAATTCCTAACATACTATGATGTGTGCTCGATGCACGCACAAACCCTGATATATCTTTTAATCTAATTAATTTTAAATGGCATAGATAAAAGTACTTTATGTGAACTAATGGCGTGCAAATTAAAGTTTTTTCTATCACTATAATAACTGCGACGTTGTAGATACATCATATTAATCTCTTCCTGTACGAATTCCAGAGCCTTTTCAATAGATTCAGATTCCCTCATAAACCTAATGTGTGAGCCCAGAGGTGCGTTTAAAACTCTAATAAAAGATTTTAGGGTGAGATTATGGTAAAGGTCTCGTTTCGCTTCTATAGTAGTAGGTGTATCATAAAATCCCTGAAAAGTATCACTTCCTTGAGAAAGTAACAAATGGTCATTAAAAGACATATCAACTACTTTACTCACTATTTCTAACTTACTATGATTTAAATTTCTAATTAAATTTAAATTAATATTTCCCGAGATCTGCCTATATGGGGCAGATTTTTCCCCGATTTTTCTAGGGTGGAAAAATTTGGATAGGATAATACTAGACAAGGAAAAAAAAAGCAACACTTAAGTAAAGTTTCAAAGTACTTACATTTGGTTTTCTTTACTACTGTACTGATTTTTGAGTACGTCCCTGTCCACAAACACTCGTAGATTCAAGATGCCCAGTAGTGAAACTTGAAAGTCACTTCTATAGCTTGCGACGCGTAGCGGTATCGATGTGAGAGTACCTTTATCGCAGAACTATGCTCTGAGCATCCTACCGACTGCGCCAATTACGTTGTTCGCAGCCGAAGGACTCAAAGAAAACCGAATTTACTTAAAACTGATTTTATTAATATTAATTAAAACTAATGTGACTTCATGTGTTGAAGTGGTAACACAGAGTGAGTAATGAAGTCCAAATGTCGATTAATATAGTGAGGGAAATTAAACACTAAGACAGAATTATTGGAAAAAGATGGTTCGGTGTGGCATGATGTTGCGCAAGAAATTCCGATACAGGGCCGTTGTGGGTGGTCTTCGGTGAACGCAGTGCCTTAGGGTTGTCGCATACATAACTCGCTTCTCTTAGTGATACCACCGCTAAAAATACACCTGTGCCATCAGGTTCATCACAAGCTGATACAGAGTTATCAGAGATCATTGTTCACCATCCACTTGGCAAATCTGACACCAACAAATAAAAAGCGAAAAATATTCGACAACTCACCTCCCACACCATTAGAGAATAGATTTTTTGGTCTACCATTGGACTCAAACGACGAACCCAGAACATCTGATATAGTCCACGCCCAAATAGTCCGTCACCTATAATGCTGTATGGGATAGAGGATGTAAATGAACTCAGCAAATTTATTGAGTCAGCAGTCCCAAGTACTCAATTTAAATTCAAAATTGTCAACAGTCCCCTACGACTCATGGTGAACGCGGCAGAAGATTATAAAAGTGCTATTACACTAATTAGACACGAAGGACTTATAGGGCACACTTTTATTAGAAAGGAAACTAAGTCATATAGAATAGTAATTAAAAACCTGCATCACACAACGCCACATGATGCAATTGTAGAAGAAATAGAGAAAACAGAAAATAAAATTCAAAAATACAAACCACCCTACATACCATACCACCCTACATACACCAAGTCTGAGACAGTAACGACAGCCAAAAGTGCCCTTAATTAATAACGGTGATACTATGAAAACCTACGCCGAAATGACGAAAAGTCAAAACTTAAGTGATAACAATCACAGTCAACACTCTACCATAGTAGAAGAAATTATCCTCAAACAAATACAACAAATCTGCGCACTACTAAGTCTTCTCACCGCCATCATCCCTAAGTTCACTAAAAATAATGTCATCTTTAAGAATTGCAGCATGGAACATAAACGGTCTTTCGCCAAATCTTAACGCTGGAAGCACTAATTGTCATAAACAAACTGGATGTAGTCCTAATATCTGAGTCTTACGCCACTATTAGGAGTTCCTATCATCTGAAAGGTTTTCAGATTTACCACACGCCTCATCCTGATGGAGGTGCTCATGCGGGCTCCGCTTTAGCTATTAAATCTAATTTAAAGCACTGCCTTCTCGAACCCTACTCAGCCAATCACCTACAGTCAATCTAGAAGATCGCGCGGGCTCCATTACTCTCTCGGCTGTATACTGTCCACCAAAGTACAAAATAATTGAAGGTATGTTCGTAGATTTCTTCCAAACCCTGGGCAATAGGTTCATATCGGTCGACGACTGGAACGCAAAGCATACATTTTGAGGCGGCGAACCAACTTACTGGCCTACTGACACAAAAAGATACTAGATCTGATGGACTTCTTTGTGACAAGAGGGATTAGTGACCTTTTTACTGGCATTGAGCCGAGTCTAGATGGCCCATCGGATCACACACCAGTAATCTTGACGGTGAGCTCTACTGTTGTGTTTCGTGAAAGACCCCCATCACTACACAATCGGAAAACTGACTGGGATAGCTTCCGCTCATATCTTGACGAACATCTAAACATGCAAAGCCATTGAAAACAAATGAGGATGTTGAAGAGGCATGTAAATATAACCAACATTATACAAGTGGCAGCATGGATAAATACTCCAGTGCCAAAAAAAGCCCCGGGTCATGTCACAGTGCAGTCGGGCTTGGCAATTGTCACGTCACATCTTTGACAAACGCTTACTTAACAGAGCCATAAAAGACTTGAAATCCACACTCAAAGAACACAATAACTGTATCCTCAGATTAGTCTTAGAATCCATGTCACCATGTAAAAAATCCTCAGCAATCTTTCCCCCCCAGTGTGGGCACGGGTCATCACCATCAGTGTGTGCACGGACCGATCAAGATAAATCTGAGGCTCTTGCAGATAACTTAGCTCAAGTATTCAAACCAAATAAGGGGACAGCCGACGATACGGAATTGAATGTATTGCTTAAATATGACATTCAACTATGTTTGCTCATCAAACCCACATCTCCAAAGAAAATATTTAGAGAAATTAAGGCACTTGACCCCAAAAAGGCACCGGGTTTTGATTTAATAACTCCACAAGACCTTAAAGAGCTACCAAAAAAGTGCGTTGTGCTTCTAGCCTCACTGTTCAATGCCATCCTTAGAGTCTCTCACTTCCCTAGCATCTGGAAGATATCTCAGATCGTCATGATTCATAAATCTGTAAACCGCCACATGAATGTTCTTCATATCGACCTATCAGTCTCATCCCGGTTCTTTCGAAACTTTGGGAAAAAATCTTCGTAAAAAGACTCAGTGTGACAATGAATGAGCACTGCATCATTCCTAACCACCAGTTTGGCTTTCGAAAATCGCACTCCACAGTGGAACAGGTACATCGCGTGTATAATTGCGCCAGGCAATGCTTTGAAAACAAAAAATACTGCTCTGCGGCCTTCTTGGATAATCAGCAGGCCTTTGATCGTGTCTGGCATAAGGGCCTACTATGTAAAATCAAAGAAAAATTACCGCACTCTTTTTACCACATCCTGGAGTCGTATCTTACTGACAGACTGTTCCAAATTAAACATGGAGACGCCAGATCCACCCTATATTCTCAGGTGCATAGTAAACGCACCATGGTACACGAAAAATGAATAAATTCATGAGTACTTAAACACAGCAACTTCTTTTTTTCAATTCCTAATACTTTTTTTAATTAAATCTTAGCATTATATATATAAAAAAAAACATTTACCTGGAGTTCATAAACAAAAACCGAATACCATAAATTGAATTAAATGTCATTGAGGCTCATTTTTCCAGGCAACCTTGATGTGATCTATTCTTACTACTATGTAGGTACCATTCTTAAAAGTAAGTTTTATTGAAAAAGATTCCTGCAGATATTTTGCAGCAGATTCTTGTACTTACTGATAAATAGATCAAGTCTATAAGTGTCTTTTTCTTAAACACCCAAAAATTACATCCACACAATTACACCCTCCTAAAGTTTATATCATTACTTATATATTAATATGAAACTGTCTAAGAAAATACTAAAATATAATAACTTTATGCATTAAAATATTGTTATTCATATATATATTTTAATTATACTGCTAATTAATTTTATAAGAAAATTTTATGTTCTTAATTATTAGGACACATATTTAAGATTATAATATAATTACTGTGAACTAAGAGTTAAAGTTTAACATCAAAATAAAAAAAGATTTTTAAAAATATATATTTATTTTTTTAAACATACTGGATATTTTGAACTTAATAAATGTCCTGTGGTGGTGGCCTGCCAAACAATAAAGTCCAAGAAGCTGGTTGTTTTAACTGTATAAATAAATCATCTCCGTCATTAAAAATAGGGATGATATTTGTTAATTGTTTTACCATATCATATGCATCAGGTATATTGTCGCCTTCAGAACAATACTTATATAATATTAAGCATGAGATATTTTTTTCTACACAAATTTTATATAATAAAGAAGCAAAACCACCTCCAAAAATGTGAATTTCCCCATTATCACTGTCATGTTTTACTAAATTTGCAGCCTTTATCTTATTTACATAAAAATTTTCATCATTTGCCATGTATCGAAAAGGAGAACTAAGTATATGCCTCTTTTCGTGAGCAAAACTACTGGTTAAAATAATTATGTCCTTGATTTTCTTGTCAATAAATGTTGAGACTACTTCTTCTAAAAAACTTTTAGCATATTTAAATACTAATGGTGATCTAAGTTGTAAGACACATATTTTCTTGGCTTGACATTTATATATTTCACAGGACATCGAAAGGTCAGAGGATTTCATATTATAGGAATCATATCCTATAACCGGAATTTGAGCTGGGCTGTACACAGATCCTACGTTTAACATATTTAGAGAAGAAATTAGCAAGTCACAGGCTAATTGTCCGACATTGCCTACAGCAACACTAGGAATTAATAAAGTATACTCATTAAAAGAACTTTCTTCCTTAAATTTCCATATGCAACCCGTATCCATTTTTAATATAAATTTATACTCGAAATTTTAAGAACTATGTTTAGAAAATAAATTGCAAGTATTAACAGTCAACAGTCATAGTTTACTTGAATGACATTGTTATTTTGATATTTGACATTAAGGTAACAGAAAACATAAGTATCGCATCGTGCAAAGGTGTGAATAAAAACAATTTTAGACTAACGTAAATTTTAGCACTGCTCTAGGTTTTTTTACAAATCTGTATATTATTATTGATAAAGTAAAACATTTATATTCATAAAAAAATACCTATCTGGATAGGGGGTCAAGAAATATGTCATTTGTAGAGATTTTTTATTTTATTAACTACAACCTAAACTATTTTGACAGTATTTGTATCGAAATAACCCCAATGTAATCAATAAATATAAAAGTCTGAGAAATAAAATTCATTTGTAAAAAATTGAAAAACTACTTAGTTCTACTCAAATTGTTAATTTTCATCTCATAGCAAGAACTGTCATGTAATGTCTATTTAATAAACTTTGTAAAATCACACAAACGGATTTACCTCTTTCTCCAATAGTTAATTTGCAAAATTGATACAAGGTCTACTGACACAACATTTCAAAGATTCTTATCATTTCGTGCGCGGTCATGTTAGAGATTCTTAGCATTTCGTGCGCGAAAATTCGAATGAGTTGATCAAATCACACTCATTATAATTATATGTTTTTTCTATTTCCGTTATGATTTGTGCATGACATGTATAACTAACGACCTTCTTCAGCGTCTTCACCCACAACATGAGTTATAATAATGTGCAGGCTATGGATTAATTTTCCTGCCAAGGTGTTTCCCGAGTGCTACGATTTAAGAGCTTTCAAGCATCGTGGGTACAGACATTTTCACCTTAAAAGTCGATAATGCACCTGCAACCCCTTCAGGATGTTAATGTTCATGGGTAAAGGATCTGCTTACCAACAGGTGGACCTTCAGTCCTTCTTGTAATAAAAAAGACACTATTAAACACTAAGCTAGGCGACTTTATAAATGCACTATGCATCTGCTTTATTTCATAAATCATAATCCTTAATTTCTTATAAATGGTGTCGAAATATTAGTGATTAATTATATGACAATGTCTAGTCTAAACGGAAAAGAATTCTATTTTTATATTTTATTATAATTATATTATCCATTTACGCGTTTAGCGTGTAAAAGCGCTTCTACCTCCACCTCAAAGGCCGGCAACGCACCCGTACCTCCCCTGGTATTAAAGGCGGTGACTAAGCGTCGATGATTGCTCGTGATCAGGTGACCCATACGCTCGTTTACCTTGTCTTTACCAATATTAAAAAAAAAAACATTTTTTACTTTGTAGTAAATGAAAAACAGCCATAGCATACTGCAAAATAAATATTTTTTATATTTAAATGAATTATAAAAATTAACTTAATTCCGTTTTATAATTTATATATGATCCCATTTTTAAAAAATATTACAAAAAATATTTATAATCAAAAAAATTACACCACCACCACCACAGATATTTCAAACTTTTACATTCAACTAAATAATATTTATATAATTCCTAATTGAGAAGTCAAATAACATTGACGTTTCTTTCTTTTAGTTCCAATTTATTACGGTGGCGTTTATCATTTATTAATTATTCTAGTCTTTCAATAAATATTTTTAAGTAAATTCGGAAATCAAGAGATTGTAGCGTTCAACTGATTATGAACGAAAAACAAATTGTTGATCCACAAATAGAAGATTTTATTCGTGCAGAAACTCAAAAGCAACGATTTCAGGTAAACAGAATATAATTTGATCAGATTTATTCAACGACATAGAATAATTTTCCTCCTTTGGTATAGTTACAGAGTGAGTTTCTATGTTTTATTTGGTTTCATATTTTGGTTTCATTGTTATCCTGACCTATGCCCTTACTTTGCTATTACTTTATTAATATATTCCAGTATTTAACATTTTCGTTCCAATTATTTCAGGTTCTTGTTCACGGATTAACGGATACCTGTTGGGATTCTTGCATGGGAAGACCATCCATTCGTTTAGACTCAAAAACTGAAGTATGCATTATGAACTGTGTTGAAAGATTTATTGATGCAACAACTTTTATAACAAAGAGACTTATGAGTACAACTAAATACCGGTCTGAGACTCCTCTTGATTTTCAGTAATAAAAGTTTACAAATTACCAATAAATAAAAATGCTATCAAGTATTAAAAATTTTCTTACACGCCATAAAAAAAAATTCTTAGTAACTGGTGCACTATTTGGCTCTCTATATTTCCTTATGAGCTATGCTCAAAAAAGACTTAGAGAATGGCAAGAAAAAGAAGCCAAAAAATTTTTTGAAATGACTCGTAAAAAACAACACTTTGAAAGTACTGAAAGAACTTGCAATCAAACAATATTGTCTCTTTCCAAAATAGTTTCAGAAGGGATTTTGGGTATTCTTGACACAGAAAAAATCATACAAAAACTACAGAACAATCCTGATAGTAAACTTGTATTATGGGAACAAATGAAAATTATTATTTTCACTAGGCTTTGTGTCTTAGTTTATGCACTGTCTATACTTAATGTTACGCTAAGAGTGCAATTAAATGTTATTGGAGGTTACTTGTACAGGGATTCTGCACATGAGGATGAACCACTCATTGACAGTGAATTACAAGCAAAATATTTATCTTTGTGCCACCATTTTGTAGGATCTGGAGTGGAAGACTTAGTAAAGCAAATTGAAAAAGCGGTAAAAAGGGTAGTAGAACCTATTCCATTAAAGAAAAAAATCACTTTGCAAGAAGTTGAACAAATATTTTGGTCAATACAAACAATTTTATGCACAGATACAAGTGATGGAGATCCAGTTAAGAAAATGGTACACTATTTGGTAGACCATACAGAAATAAATGAAGCTAGATTTGAAACTATTGTAAAAGAAACAATGGATATATTGGAAAGTGATGAAGTAACTTCAGTTGCTATGTCTACTGTCAGCAGAAGCTTCTCATTGATTGTAGATGAAATTGCAAATTTATTTGCAGCAAAGTGGGTTCCAACAAAAAAAAATCATTTAGAAGTCTTGGAGGACCATATTGTGACAAATGGTGCTTTAAAATTGGGAAATGATTTTGTTGATGTAAACAAAGTGGAGATACATTTTGTCAAGTTACTGCCAGTTGTGAATGAGCTTATAACAAAAAATACTTGCAAGGCTAATACCAACATTCCAGATCTATTAACTCAACAACTTACCCTTAATGAAAAGCTTAAGGTACTAGGTGCAAATATCTATGAAGTATTTAGCAATTCATAAATAACATTAAATTAGTAGTGATAAAAATAATTGTGCATAATTTGATACCATACATTTGTTATGTTACTTTTAAACTTTGAATTGGACATAACATTAAATTGTTTAAGACTAACTTCATATAGAAATAATTACAATTATGGAATGGTTTTTATTGTGAAAAGGGGTAAATGTATTTGGGGCTTATAATAAAAATGTTTAAAGTATTTCATTTAGATTTTTATCTCATCCTAACTTTATTATAGACATCTTTTGTTCATATTATTTCTTGATATATTCATTTATTTAAAAAAAAATACAATAATTACATTTTTGACATTCAAGAATGACAAAAAAAAACAAGGTAAAAATTACAAAAAAATTGCTTAAATGTTCTGACTAGGATCCCCAGAGCAGAAATATCCAGTAATTGCTGTATGGATTATATTGGATTTCTGTTTCTACAAAGTTGAAATTTAGATAAGTATAAATTTAGATAAAAGAGAATGATACATTTTTAAATGAAAAATATATACATTGTACACTTACAACAAATGTGTTGTGGGGAACGGAAGTATGGTATGGAGGTACAGAGTGTCTTTACACTAGGTTTCCAAGTTCTCTCTGCCTACTCTGCTATGTGCAGGGTTTTCTTTGTAGTAAATACTGTATGTAACGGGGCTAGTTCTTATTTGAGAAAATATTTTATGGTGTTGTGAATTTAATTTGTATTCATTTAATAAGAGTTGAAATAAGAATAACTTATGAACCAAGTCTAGTTTACAATAATTATATAACTCAGTTGTAGTAACTGATAGTTTTTAAAATGAATGGTTTTTAAAATTATGTGCTTTGCTCTTCCACCACAAGAACTACATTTTTACCTGCACCACCCGCAAAAGGTGATACAATATCTAATTAAGGATTCACTAAGGGGTAAAGTTTACAAAATCCGCGCTTATGTTCTATTCCGAGATGCTAAGAAATTAGTGTAAGCTCCCCACCTTAGAAATTGGTCGATAATTATCGCCAAGATATTTAATTTGATAAACGTTTTTAACTGTCTTACAGTCACAAATATTGTAACTGAATAGATTTATGTTTTGACAAAAAGAATGTGATTGGTTTTGAAAAGATGAATTAGGTTGTTACGATGAATTAGCGTTAAAAGTAATTTATTTTGTTTTGGTTTGTTCAGCGTTAACAAGTTGTTATCAAGGGAATTTCTAATAATACTAAGACCGCATTAAGTGGTGTCTTTAGGACTCTACCAGTCCTCACCCTCAAATATGAGCACAGTGTCATCTGCAAAATATATTATTTTGAAAGGAACAGAGGTTATTTATGTGCACACTAAATAGAGTTGGACCCGGAATATTGCCCTGTGGAATCCCGATATGAATGCATCTTTCGCAGCTACTTTCAGACTATTTTTGCATATTATTATATTTTATTTATGAGTTACCTCTTATTCCCAACTTGGATAGCGTAGTGAGAAGGATGGAAACAGAAACAGTATCAGATGGCTTGGCTCAATCGAGAAATACTTCGGTACACTTTCTGCTATTGTCCAAAGCACGCGAAACGGTATTGACTAGTTTAATGCATCTTCGGTAGACCTACTTAATCTCAGACCAAATTGATTTGACGAAAGCAATTTGTTACTTTTTGTGTTAAATATCAGAGAATATTGTTATTAACATTTTTTTAGGTACTGACTAAAATGTAGAGTAAAATATATACCGTCAACATGTAAGTAAAGGCAATTATTACATATTAAATAATAATTGCCTACACATACACGTTAATATCACGTTTTTATATGAAGATTTTTTAAGACTATAACAACCTTTATTCAGTTAGAATGAGTTTTGTATAAGGTAGTGGTGTGCATTGTTGCAATGTATGATTCTAAACATAGTGATGACTAAAACTTGTCTGGAGATTCAATATTTATATAAAATCGTTTTCCTTGACTGATGTTTGTAATTTATATATGTACCATTGAGGGATGCTATTAGAAAAAATCTTTTTTTATGCAATATATTTTTAAAGAAAAATCTGTCACAATTTTCTCTCGTAACGTGCTAGAGTACAAAAACAAGTAATCGGATCTTTACTGATTCCTCAAAGAGATAACAGGGAGCTTCACGCTATATCCCGCACATGGCAGGGTAGCAGAAGGAACTTGGGAACTTAGTGTTATGGCTCTCCGTTCTGTTACCCACTTTCCGCCATATTTGAGGCATTGCGTTTTGAGTGGCGGAGCTCAAAGCCGCGTTATTCCTAAATATAATAAATGTTTCATTAAAATGACAAAATATCAAACCATTTCAACTGCTATGTTATATTAAAGTCTAAGAATAAGAAATGTTTTAATCTGCAAGTCAAACAAGGAACCTGTGCTCCTGCGCCACATAAGGTTTCAAATCAAGTACCACTGCACTTTATGAAGCTAGTCGTATCGCAAAGGCATAAACAATAAAAATATTGAATATTTTCAAAAAAATATAATAATAAAACAAAAATATTTAATATTTTCATTACCTCGATTTGGTAATGAGGCTAAACGCAGCTTTGAGTTCTGCCATTTAAAAGCTATCCCCTCCAATATGCGGTGAGAAAGTGGGAAAACAATTTCTACCCCGTGTATTCAGCACTTATCGATTGATCATTTATCATGCAGCTACCCCAATACGGCATAAGTGGATGACTCAATCTCTGACCTCTTATTTAAGTGACAGGAATAAATAGATATTTTTTTTATGGATAAGACAGGGCAAACGAGCGTACGGGTCACCTGATGGTAAGTGATCACCGCCGCACACGGCTCCGTGTAGCACCAGAGAAGCTACAGGAGCGTTCCCCGTCTTTAAGATGGATGGCCACCGGGGCCCGGCACTACCCAATGCCTACCTTAACGCCGGTTTTAAATACCGGGGGTGGTAATGGTCCGGTCGAGTCTGCCCATACGTGTTGCCATTTCTGACAACGTGACTCTCCCACACGTACTTTAGTCGCCTCTTACGACACCATCAGTACCAGGGTGATCCTATTCTTAGCCAGAATCATATTATATGATTCAGCTTCACGCTGTATCCTGCACTAGGCAGGGTAGGCAGAGGGAACAGAAGTGAAACCTAGTGTTATGACACTCCGTTCCACTTCCGTTCCCCACTTTCCGCCGAATTTGAGGCATTGCGTGTTGCTTGTCGGAACTCAACGCCGCGCTTTGCCTTTATTACCAGAGCGAAGAAATGAAACATTAAATATTTAAATTGAAAATATTAAATATTTCATTTCCTCGACTGGGGATCGAACCCAGAACCTGTCGGTTACAGTCACACTCTTGTGCCGCTGCGCCACGACAGGACATATTATATGATAGATACTAATCTATTAATTCTATAGAGCTGATTATTGGACCCAATTATTTTTTATATTTTGGCATCCAGGTGAATCAGTGTGGAGGTCCTAAAGACCTATTCTTGGTCCTTTATTTTAATATATAAAAATGACTTACCATATCTAGTTGGAAATAATCATGAGATAGAATTTTAGTTTCATTTTTAAGAAGACTATAAAACTTATATTACAATGTAACCCATGCCCTTAACATTGGGTTAAGGTTGATAAATTTCTGTTCAATAATAAAATACCTAAATGTATAAGTTTCAGTATACCTCACATGAAAATAACAAGGTAATATTAAATAGTGAAGCCGTAAATCCCCTGATCTACAGTATTGATCGGTATTACTATTAATTTCAAATTACAATGGAGGCATCATATTGATGGATTCACTAGTAGACTACAGAATGGAGTGTCTTAACATTAGATTCCCAAATTCAGTCTGTCTACCCTTCCATTTACGTAATACCGTGTGAAGCTAAAAATAAGCAGTAACTTATGAAAAAATATATATTAACTATATAAAAATCTACTAACTTTGTAAATATACGTTACGGAAAACATGTTTTAAACAAAATCAGTCAACACGCCTTGGAAAATAAATGCTCGCTCTAGATTAACCAAACGGTATAAGTAAATAAAATTGCCTTCTATACTTGTAATAGATCGCTGTCTGAATATAGAAGATATATTTTACTATGCCGAATGCAATGAATATTGTATAAAATTTACTATGCCGAATGTTAGGAAAGAGAAGCTTAATTTAAGCGTGGATAATAAAATTCTCCATTTTTGTGATACCGCTGTATTCTTGGGAGTAACCCTAGATTCGAAACTACAATGGAGCCCCCATCTGTATTCTCTTGCGGGCAAACTGAGCTCCGCTGCATATGCTGTTAGAAAAGTGAGGCAGCTTACGGATGTAGATACTGCACGCCTAGTCTACTTTAGCTATTTTCATAGCATATTGTCCTACGGAATATTACTATGGGGCTATGGCTATGCTGCAGATATCGAATCTATATTCGTAATTCAAAAAAGAGCAGTTCGAGCTCGGGGATCCCTGAGAGATTTTTTTAAAGAAACGGGTATTCTTACGGTGGCATTACAGTATATATATGATAATATAATACTTGTTCGGAAAAGTAGCCACAATTTATTAAAAAACAGTGACCGACATGATATCAATACAAGAAGTAAAAACAAGCTGATCACTCCTAGTTTTCGTCTTCAAAAAGTTAGTAAATCTTTTATGGGACATGGTACACGTATGTATAATAAAATTCCACAAGTAATTTTAAATTTGCCACTCCAAAAATTTAAAGGTAATGTTTAAAAATACATTGTTAGGCAAAGCATATTATTCAATTCAAGAATACTACAATGATAAGACCGCGTGGGATTAAATGCTGTTGGTACTCCCTCAGGAAGCTATGTCATATCTTTTCTTTAATTGATATTTTGAAAAGAGCAACTGTTGAGTTTCTTGCCGGCTCTTCTCGGCAGACCCGCCTTCCGAGCCGGTGGTCCGAGCTTCCTGCAAGGATTGACACTACTATATAACTTGACGATTCAAAAGTGCTCAAATGGCCTAATTGAATAAAGAATATTTTGATTTTGATTTTTAAAAAATCTTATATCGTCAATTTAAATTATAGGCATAGTTCGACAAAATTACATTTTTTTTTATTTATTTAACTGACATTTTAGTTTTTATGTACAGGATATCGGCTTAAAAGTGATAACTTACATAATTAGAACAAGTATCTAAGTAATTAAGATTAGTAAATAAAATAGTAATACAAGCGAGAAGGCCCCGGGCGGGTCGCTAGTTAGTGAATAAGTATATTTCTGTAAATAAATTATTTAAAAAGGTCCTGCTAGTGAGATAGCTACTAGCTTATATAACTTATATAAACTACATGCTAGCCACGTTTTATATTCATAAGTCAAAAGAATTAATTGAACTTTATAATAATAATTAAAATTTAAGATAATTAAAATTTTATTTTAACTACTTTATTTTATTTGAGCTAGTTTTTGTTTAAAATATCTAAGTACCGTTTATTTTTTTTTTTACAAGTATAATTGTAGGTAGTATGTAGTTATGAGTATGTTACAATACAACAGTGTATACAGTAACAAATACTTATTCTTTATCATGCACGTAGGTGTAAATAAGAAATAAAATGCAAATGTACAGGAAGGGGTTTTACCGCTGGCACAGTAACATCTATTTCAATATACTTAGTCAGGTCATAATGTCTTTCACACAATAGAAACTTTTCAATTATGGAATGCTGGCCACAAAAATGTTTCTTAAATTTGAATTAAGAATCTTTTGCGAAAATAAGAATGTGTATTTTTTCATATTTAGCGTATTATTAAATATGGAGTGGACCCTTAAAGAAGACCGTGTCGCGGTTATCGCGCTACATCGATGGTTACGCGCCAACTCAGATTTTTGATATACTAAAAAAAATGAATTTAACCAAAAGATTAATTTATCGTACCATCAAATGGTATGATGAGGACTCAAGTTTGGAAGATAGAAAAAGAAGTAGTCGTTTACGCTCTGTTAGGACGCCAGCAGTGATAAAGGCTGTGAAGGCGCGAATACGCAAGCAGAAACTGCTAGCCCTTCAAATGAGGTTAAGCACAACCACGGTCAAAAGGGTGTTGAATAAAGACCTAGGGCTACGGGCTTAACGCAGAAAAACAGGACATCGTTTAGATGCACGTCTAATGGACATGAAACTATGAAACTGAAGAGTCCCGAGTTTTGTTAAGACACTCCATTCTCTTTTCGGACGAAAAAATTTTCACAGCGGAGGAGAGTTACAATAAACAAAATGAAATGTACGCCCACAGCAATTAAGAAGCCAGCAACCGTATTCCCTATGTCCAGCGAGGTCATTTTCCATCACTCATGGTTTGGTTAAGAATCTCATATTGGGGCTTAAATGAGGTACATTTTTCTGAGAAAGGCGTAAAAACAAATGCGATTGTGTATCAAAATACAGGCCTCGCGAACCTTGTGAATCCAGTTTCTCATACAATGTTCAAAAACAAACCCTGCTCATAAAGCGAAAAGCACGCAAGACTGGCTAGCGTCACACAAAATTGACTTCATCCGGCACGAAGACTGGCCCTCCTCCAGTCCAGACTTAAATCCGTTGGATTACAAAATATGGCCACATTTAGAGGAAAAGGCCTACTCAACACGCCATACTAATGTGGAGTCATTCAAGGCATGTGTACAAAATCGCGGAGATCATTTTGAATAATAGTGATTAAAATAAAAATCCATGTTTTATTACGTTTCTTTTGATATACATATAAATGATTATTCTAAAAACTAACATGTCTCAATTATTTAACGATAAAAATGTGACAAAACTTAGACCCGACTAATTTTTTTTTTTATACCAAAAAAACTCAAAGATGCATGGCATAGGCGTATCTACATATTGTCCAGGGTCAAAATTCCGTGGGGGACCAGGCTTCACTGATTTTTTAGAAAAGTCTGAAGGGTTGAAAAGATCTTTATTAACAAGGTGATTTGTTTCAGAAAGTACTTACCTATATTTGTTTCTATATTTCTTAGATTAGTTATTTTATAAGTTAGTAGGTAGTAGCTATAATAGGTGTTGATCCTCTGCCTGATTTCCTTTATGGTGGTTATTATGAGTAACACAACAGGAGACAATTATCGCAACCCTTCCTTTACAAAATCTATGTCCACCTATACTTATCCGATAGTCCAAATTCCTACCTATAATCGGACAGAAGCTCTGTTAGGTATAGTTTATATGCCGAGGGTACCCCTGGACCTTGCAGCCTGAATATAATTTAAATCCAATAAATTCCGTCAGTGTCTACGCACTAATAAATTTACTAAAATTACCAGTGTTTGAGTTTAAAATGTTAATCACAACAAAATTTACGTGGAATTTTCAACAGCTATTGCAGTAATTTTTTTTAATGATCAAATTGATTTTTAATCTCCGTATGTATGTGGCATTTATCCCACCTTCCAATATAACAAAATTTTAATTCATAAACATGAAAATTGGTGAAATCATGTTCTCATCTTTCCAGGTGCATAGAAGCTTTGAAGCCCGGCGTTTGCCAGAATCTGACTTCTACTCAAACTTCTTCACTTTGTACGATCTTTGACAACCTTGGTGTTTAGACCATTGGCTTTTATATCCTGCGTCACGACATCGACCGGCGCTTTCCCGGACGTCCGACAAGTCTCACTTCAGGAACAAACATAGCAAGGCACTTGCATCCAATATAGTTCATGTAAATAAAATAAAACTGTAAACTAAGTAACATCTTTGTAAATTATTACGTACTAAATGAATTACAGCATCTTATTTACTAATCTTAATTACATACTTTCTTATTTTAATAAAATTTAAGATCACTTTTAAGACAATGTCTAAACATGGAAATCGTCATTGAAATCAAATATTGAAAGCTAAATAAATAAAAAACTTGTAACAATTTTGTCGAACTAAAATGTATGTATTTTTTATTTATCAACCGATTTAATTAAAACAACACTAAACGTTCAAGGAAGGTTTCCAAAATGTATATAGTGAAAACTGCATTTAAATCTAGTTAGCCTGAAATTAGCGCCTACAAACAAACAGATAAACAGACATGTAAACAAACATTTTGAAAGTCCCTGTCCTGGGCCCTAAACCATTAATACGTAAGAAAGATATAAAAAACACCCAGGGGCTCTATTAGATTTCTTTAATATATCTTCCATGTATAGATAGTGATCGGTTACAGATTTATTAGTAGAATAGATTACTAACCCTTTATGTTTATATTTTGTATATAATTATTGTTTTGATATAGATATAGACAATATTTTAACATGTATTTTCCTATAGCGTTATCATTTTTTACCGTACAATCTCTTTCGTCAATTCGACTTGCACGCTCATAACATATTGAAAGAACTGAACTAAAAACTTGGTATCAAAAAATTCAGTGTTATCTTATTTCTTACTTTATCAAAATAATAAGAAAACAGTGTCACAAGGCGTCGTATTATTTTTCTAAAAAGAAAAGTTATGATAAAAAAATATATTTTAAATAAAATATTCCTATCAAGAGTTATATTTCATAACAATGATATCGTGGAAACAGATTGTGGAAACATTACAAAAACTAGTTAAGTATCATTAATAGGCATGGATGAAAATACATGCAATGTACAAAAAGTATCGTGAAGTAAAGATGGTAATGAGAATGAACTTTGTAGGTGGAATAGTTTGGCACGTAGCGGGTGTTCCTAGCGGCGCCATATGTCACGTCAATGCAGGGAATGCCGCAGACGGCGAAATGCGCGCGCAGCCGACCGCGCTGCCAATAAGTCGTCGCGAAACGCGGCAAGTGCGCGCCTCTATCGACGCGCTGACAAACGTGCACACACCCGACCTTACTGTGGAAATACTGTGCTTCATCTGTGAAAATTGCACACCAAAATATATATCACTTAAGAAACCAATATACTTATGGTACAGAAAAAGACATTCTTAAACAACGCATTATGTAAGTGTATTTAATTTATGTCGTCGTAATTTTTTGATATAATAGAATAGTAAATAAACTAATTCATGTATATATTATGCATGTAATTTCAATTTGAATATTCATTACATTTTGGTAGTTTATTAAAACCGTTTTTAAATCCTTTCCATAGAAAACTGTATACAGTTATATAAATTTATATTAAAAAAATACACTTTATATTGGGATCCGAAAAGGTACTAGGTACATACATAATAACGTTTGTTATTTCCTATTAACGTTAGTTAATAGAAATATATAAAAAAATCAACAATTAACAAACCTAAATTATTTTTGGTTGATCGTGAATCGTTGAGGTTTATAAACAGCACATAATTTATATTACGGAATTTAATGACTTTCGTTTAACGTATAGTTCTCAAAAGAATTTTCTTGTAATTCTTTTTAATATGTAATTGGAAAATACTAGTACTAAATAGTAATTAGTGGACTTAAATGGACGTTTACTCCCCCTCAATCCATATGTTTACGATTGTCCATCAACATTCACATGCTTTAGTACCACTGTTTATAATTATGAAACCATACGTTACCGTTGTCATTCAACGCTTGTATTCGATATGAAACTAAATATTTTGAATAATCTATGTTACACGTACTAATTGACACGTAGTATTTTATTTTATCAAATTATGTGATTGAATGACGTGTGCCGACACCTAAATTGGGAAAGATTGTACAGAACTTTTTATTGCTAAACAGTCGTACTAGCGTTCTGAACTATAGCCGCAAAATAAAACCTTAAGTTATTTAAATACATTTTACATTTTTAGAATAACAAATAAATACATATAAAATTAAAACTTAATCTTAGTACATTTATCAATTTTGAGTTACTGAGCGACTGACAGTGGTAAAGCGGCGGAAATTCCTCGATCTAGAAAGCTGAAATTTACATTAGCATTTATTTCTTAAAATTAATACAAGGTAAGTAAAAAAGGTGGGATTTTACGTGTCATTGTGTACGCAAGTGAAATTTGCGGTCTACAACTCTATAATAAATATTATAACAAAACATCTGATAAGTGATAATTTAAAGAGTCCTAATGTGTTAATTATATATACATCAAACAGTACTTATTTAATATAACATACATACATAGATTCACGCTATATCCCTAACGGGGTAGGTAGAGGAGACGGAGCGCCAAACGCTACGTTCTCGGAGTACCTTTTTCGCCTCGTTCACTGTCATGAACCTCTTCATACATGCCTTCCTCATACTTTATACGTGACCTTCCTCCAGTATCGTAGAGACAGTGCTTTCGAAGGTCAACCGAGGTCTCCCCCGACCGAACCGAGTGGTAAAGGAGGAATCCTTTACCACTATGGAAATATTCCATCATGAATCATTTTTGCCATTCTTTTTTCACTTATTCGCCTGACGTGCCAAAACCACCTGAGCACGTTCTTCTCCATTCTCACTATTATTGTTATTTCGTATAAGATTTTATTTATCTGTAAGACAAACGTTTACTCTTTTAGTTAATTAGCACAGGCTTAAAATAATAAACAATAACAGAAAAAAAATTGACAGAAAAGTTTTCAGGAGTAAACTGCTTATAGCAATGTATTCGTGGACTACTAAACTTCTGCCAATCTTAAAATAATGTAAATCCTCCTCTTTGTAGATCGAGACGCAATCATAATACATGCAGCAGCCACACACTTAACTTCCTTAATTTTTGTTTTATTTAATTAATGAAATTACAACAAATAATCATTTTGTTTCCGAATTATATATTTATTTAATTCGTGCTTTTACTTAAAACTACTTTTATAGTTGCACCAGTTTTTGTATACAATATGAAAAGATATCATCTTTTCATTGTTACACATTAAATGGTTATTGCACAAATGTATATGTAACTACCATGCAAAAACTAACTTCCGGCACGACATTCTTTTAAAAGTGAAAATAATGAGGTCACAGATAGTGGACTATAAAATATTAACCATCACATAAAACACCTAGAAGATTATTAATAGTTTTCAAAATGTGACAGTTGTAATTTTTTTTTCCTACTCATCTAATAAATAATTATAGTCTGCTTAAATATATAAAACCATATTATTGGCACGTGAGAGCTTACAATTATATAGGCATGTAAAAAAAATACTTATTGTTTATTGCACTTAAAAAACTTAATTTCTTAAAGTAAAAGATAGTTAACAAAGTTGTGTTAAAATCTATTCTTGGATTTGGTAATTTATTTCATTTTTAGGTTTACGTACAGAAAACCTATGAACATGTGACTGTCTGTATGACTTATGTCGAACAATCCCCGCGCACTATACTATATCAATTTAAAAACTCTAGTATCATATACTATATAAATATATATTTTCACGTTCCACGTTATAATACTTTAACTTTTGTCTTATTGTGGTTATATTATATAAAGCCGAAAATCAAGACTTTAGCTACTCTTAGATACTCTTTAGATACTTCTTTTATATGACGTATCTAGCGAATATAAAAATGTTATATTTTGAATAATTACTTACCATAACAATCATATCATAATTACGTACATAAACAAAGTCATACCATGAAATGTGAATAAAATTGCGAGCTATATAAAATTGATGGCCTAACTACCATCAGTGGCTTAGGACCGGCCTTGGGTGTACAAGTATAATGTTGTAAAAATATTAACACACAAACACATTATTATAGGGTTATATTCGGCAAACCTGAACGACACAATTTATGGCTTAACATCTCTTGGATAACTGTCCTTATCAGTCGTTCATATCGTTCAAAAAAATGATAAAAACCTATGTTTGTTCTATAAAAACACCATGATAACTTCAAAATAAGCATAAGCCTTACTTTTATTTTATTTACTAATCATTTCTTTTACTATCTTTCTACTATTTTTTTAAATTAAATAACGTTAATTTGGTAGATTTTTTCCTAGTAAAAAGAAATCATGTCATTTTTAATAATTTATATAATGAAACAGATATTTTTCATGTTTTTGAATGAAAATTATAAAGGTTTATGCTTACTTTTATATCATGCATCAAAACAAAACTCACATAAGCTATAATATATATATATATATATATATATATATATATATATATATATATATATATATATATATATATATATATATATATATATATATATATATATATATATATATATATATATATATATATATATATATATATATATATATATATATATATATATATATATTCAAAACATACACATGTTGATCGGGTTGATATTTCATTTAGATTATCATTATTTAGGTTAATTAGGCCTGTCGTGGCGCAGCGGCACAAACGTGTCACTGTAACCGACAGGTTGCGGGTGCGAGCCCCACTCGAGGAAATAAAATATTTAATATTTTCAATTTAAATATTTAATGTTTTTATATCTCTGGTACAAGGCATAACGCGGCGTTGAGTTCCACCACTCAACACGCAATGCCTCAAATTTGGCGGAAAGTTTGGATCGGGAGTGGAACGGAGTGTCTTAACACTAGGTTCCCAAGTTCCCTCTGCCTACCCTGCCATATGCGAGATATAGCGTGAAGTTGAGTATTATTATATTTTGTAGATATGATCCTAAATTAAGTGTTTTGTATTTGTTAAGCATAATTTGCACGAGAACTCAAATCAAATTTAAACTATACAGCTGACCCCAAAAAAACGACGAAAAAAACGACTGGTCTTTGTCTCTTCTTCAAAGATATTGTTTTAAGCTATCCAAAACATGACGAATGGCAATTTTATTATAACAGAGACGATCACTAAATTATATTCGGCCGTAATAATACAAGAAACTTATCTGACTATCATAATAAGTCTCGTCTTTATGGTAATTTTCCTTTATTATCATAAATACCCACTTGTACCAAGAAAAAAAAAGAAAAATGCCACAAATCCGTTATGGATAAATAAAATCACCAAACAACAAATTACTCCAGTTGCCTTTCTTTCACAATTTAAATTCCTTTGAATTATTTTAAAATCTTTTTTTTTTTCTAAATATATAAGAATATAACAGACATCAATATTTTCTATTTGTATATACACAAAATGAACTTGGAAGCCCTTCCAAATTAAGAGAATTAAATATGACTGTATACAGACATGTAATAAAACTTGATTATAGAATTATTATTTATTTCTAAATATTGATATAATATTATAATATATTGATAATTTTAAATGACATTGCAGTCAGGGAATTTATAACATGCAAGTTTATAATTTAAGTTTATATTGGTTATTTCGTTTATATATAAAGAATTGTGTAAAAAAATAAATTTATACCCAAATATAAAACACTCATAAAGCACAATGGATATCTTCATTTCTTGAGCAGAAATCCTCTGGACACATATGAGTCTTAAACAAATCATACGGCATGGCCCTCCTGGACCAAAGAGTATGTTAATGTCATAGACCTCAAAATAGTAATTTTTAAATTTTTTGTGTTAGTCTGTAAGTTTGAACGCGCTTATCTCAGAAACGGCTAACCAGATAATGGCCGGTAAGAAAGATTAATTCAGTATGTCATACTATATTTTGGCAACCTTCCTTCAACATTTAGTGTTTGTTTTATTTAAGTTAAAAAACATCACAAAGATACATCTATTTAAAATATTATGTTCGACAAAGTTGCTACCTTTTTATTTAGAAGAAATTTTATTTGCAATGTACATTACGGTGTCTTAAAAGTGATAATGTTAATTAGAAGCAGAAAGTAGTTGAAATATATAATATATAGTAAATAAAATAGTGTAAGTCAAGCGGGCGAAGCCGCCGGCAGGTAGCTAGTATTAAATAATCGTTTGAATGGACGAGACCGCGCGGTTTCGCTAAGCATAATATACATATTTTACCGTAGTAAAAATATTATACTGTGATTAATTAACTATCTAAAATTATATACTGTTCACTATCGAAGTAGGTATATATCGTTCACTATCTAGATTTCTTTTTTTAAACAAACCAGTGATTAATAATAATACTAAGTAGGTACGTCTACAATTTTTAATTTTAATTTATTACAAATATTGCCGTTCTAAGAATTATAGATGGTATCATAAGTGACAGATAAGACACAGAACGAATAAAAAAACGTTTTCTTGTCATCTGTCTTCGTAAAAGGTAATTAACTTATTTTTATATTTTCCCATTTTTATCTGATATAAATTTTATTCTTTATCGTATACCTGAATTCAATACGCATGCCCGTGTGGACTGTATGTGTTGCTGCAATACTATTGTGACTTTATCGCTTTTTCCACTTTTGGCGGGATTTGGATATTATCCAAATATAGCTCGCAAAGGTATATGTATGTACGTCGCCAACGCTGTCCCTTGGTACCATAAAATATGTTACAATCTTAACTTTAAGTTATAATTCTTAACTTTAACAGAAAAGAAATAGATAAAAATCATAATCCACTGATAATCAATTCTAAAGTATATAACTTGATACTAACAACGTTCGATCTATTTTAAACCAGTTTAAGGCTAAAATTACTGAAGTATGTTCGAAATATATGTATGCTCATTTGTTAAAAATCATGTGAGTAACGTGACAAAACGGTAACAAATTATCGCTCAGAACGGTAAACATAGTTAGTGCCTACTAGCTAATAGAAACTTTCAAGTTCATGCACAGTATTGATTCAATAGGTAGCGGTATTTTGTTGTGTTATCAAATCATTAATACAAAGCTAGGGAGGGACATTTACTTATATGTTTTTGTAGCTTTACGCTGTAGGTATCACGCAGACGGGCAGGAACAGAGAACTTGAGAACCTAATGTTAATATACTCTGTCTCATTAATACACTTACATTTCTGTTAAGTGTCAGAACTCAACGCCACTCTTTGCCGCGTTGCCATAACGTTGCAATGACAATATTAAATATTTCTTACCCCTAAAACTGTCGCGTTTACAGTCGCATCTGTGCATCTGTGCCATGAGAGGCCATTGCATTTATTTACGGTTTTTTTATTTATTTATTATCAATATAGTTTGGGCCCAAATTCAGAATAACATACGATCAAACTTGCCCGTAAAAAATATTTAGTATTTTTTTATGTATTAATGGACCTATAAAATACTTCGCATAATACAAACGTAAATTAAGAGCAAATATTAACTTCATCATTCACCATTAGCGTTACCAGAGATAAGAGCTGAGACATTTCACATTTCATCCATTTTAAGGAGTATTTTCTATTAGACCAGTGCTTTAATCTGTGCATCTATTCTATTTCATAATTACATTGGTAGTTAATCATTTAAGTATACTTACTATTTTATCATTTATATATCGATACCAAAGCTAACTTTAATTTAAATTATCAAAAAAATTCAATATTGATTTTACCTTGTAACAAAATACTTGTTATCCACGTTGATAATACAAAGATAAATATATCTTTATGGATCTACATATATCTACAATATATTTGAGTTATATTGTAACGGTACGTAGGTACATGTGTTATAATAAACCAATAAATTAATAATGTAGTAGTAACATGTTCATCGACAACAGCTGCAAAAGTATTTATAATACCTTTAGCTTTACCTAAAAAATTAACGGCCTGAATATTAACTTTAAGTATAATAATAATAATTATATAATTACAATAGTTTCAACGAAGTAGCAAGTCTGTGTATTTATATTTAACTAGCTGACCAGGCAAACGTTGTTTATATATGTCCATAAAAAGGGAAACATGTTAAGTTTGTTTAACCCTTATCACTCAGGGGTTTAAATCGAATAATGTTAGGGTTTTAAATTAAATACTTGTGATGTATAACGTATAGGTATATTTGAATAAAAATTGTTTTTAAAAACACCTTCACAAATAATGCATTATTTTAGAACAAATTATAAGAAAAATAATTCTGTCATACATGATTTTTGCGAAACTTTAAGCAACGCACGCAGCGGAAACTCTCAATGAGGTCAAAAATTCCCTCCCTCGATAAATGAGCTATGAAAGAATTAAAAAACAACAGAAAACTATCTAAGAAAGAATTTTTCAAATCAGACCAGTAGTTCCTGAGATTAGCGCGTTCAAGCGAACAAACATAAACATGATATAGGCTCAATTTTCACAATTCTATTGCGCAATATGTCATGCACACAATGATAAAATATCTTAACTATCTTCGGTTCAAAAGATATATGTACTACGCCTAAGAATAACTTGTATCCTGAAATGTCAGACCACATCGTATTGTAATAATATTCTGATTTCTTTAATAAAAACAATATAATTTTTTCTCCTCTGCATAGATGAAATGCTGATTAACCTAACCAACAAGAGATATTGTTTGTTTTTTATTATTTTTAGCTTCGAACATTTTTCGCATTATAAGGGCAGGCCTAATATTATGAAGTTTTAACAAATATTTCATTAGAGTTAATAACTATTTTATTTAAAATTAAAGATAATATTTAAGATAAATATTCATAAAAGAAATCCATATTACACGTATATAATACATATATAATATGACAATGGTCACTATACTCCGACTGAAGACTATACCAAAAGTAAAGTTGATGAGTAAAATTGATTTGAATTATCTTGGGATTTTCAAGATTAATTTAAATTACACATTTAATTTCAGATGTTCACAAAAAGGTAGTGCCAAAATGGCTACTCATATAACACATACAAGATACCGCTGAGGAATGTGGGCGCGCGCGGCACGAGTCCTGCGGCGTGTAGCGCTGGTGATGCCGCTGTTACTGATGGCGGTGGCACTACTGCTGCTGCCGCGCCCGCCTCCATTCAGCGCTACCAGGATTCCTTCCTCACCGCCTCCACAACCATTGCCAATTTTGAAAGAAGAACCTCATGTACAAGTTATATTTCAAAATATTCTATATTTTATTAGACCTTAGCACTTTTTAATTGTCAATAGAGCATAGAGCTGTTTGAAATAACCGGCAACAACAGTTGTTCTTTAGAATATAAAAGAAACTAAGATGAAATATTAATTTATTTATGTAGGTTATAATAATTATTTCAATTATAATACGTATATACGATTTTCCTATGTGATTTATTATTTTATTTCTGTATGCCTAAACATTAATTTTCCACTGGCGAGATTATCTGGTAGAGCCCGCCCGCCTTTTGTGGTGTGCATACTTGTTTTTAAAGTATGTTCAATATTCTCATACCAATGAAAAATTACATTCAAGGTTGCGTTTTTCAGAGGACGCAATATTATTTTTGTAGAGTTTATTTATAAAAAGGTAATTAATTTAAATGGAAAAGTAAGTCCAACGTTTTGTTCTTATTGTATCCCTATATATTCGAGAATCTGGTCAAGTTTGGAACACTTTAATACCTAAAAAAATTCAAATTCAAAAATTTTTATTAAAAAGAAGAAGTTACAAGTTTCGTTATTTGAACGTCAAACAATTTACCACCAGTTCACTAAAGTTACTGCCTCAGACCTGACAAGAACCGGCGAAAGAAACTGTCTTTTTTTAATCAAAACTTTACATCACATTATTGTAATTGACAATGATACATTTGAAATAGCCTGGAGCGAACATTTTATTTTCCAAAGCATGTTATCATCAATAAAATTGTAAATTTGTGAAATAGAAATTTCTCGGACATTTTGTAAATGCGTACGCACTTTAAAAGAATTCGAAATCGATGCAATCGAGTTTTAGCTGCATTAAGTACTGTACTTTTTTCTAGTATTAATATTATTTACATCCCCGATTTTGCTTATTCATTAATATTATTTTTAATATACATAAAATTTTCCAAATAATTAAACTCCTCAATAGTGGAAATGGTTTGTTGAAAAGCCCTTTACAAAATTGCTAAGACGTCGTTTTATGGTAAAATAAAATGAAAACAAGTTCTAACCTGCAAAAAGAAAATTGATACAATTTTTTACTTATTTTTGTGTCTAGCTTTTTTGTTGGTTACTTGACGATAAAAAGTAATAGAAATAAAATTAAAGATAATTTATTTACCTACTTTTTATGTTCATTAAATTCTCTGTACGGATGCTAGTTTACTAGATAAACTGCTAAAACCTTTTGCAAACATTTTTTAAGATGGCGGCCGGAGTACATAGGTAGTGACCCCACAGACTTTGCCTTAAGTTTCTACTGACCCCCCTTAATATTAAAAAAAAATTAAAAATCCTAGCGTTTTTTGTCAAAGCTAAAGCTTAAAAACGTACTTTGAAAATGAAATATTTACAGTAGAAAAATCGCTTGTCTTATTAGGCAAAATACGATAATAAGGGACTTACAATCATTACAAGTAAGAACCGATATACGGTGTCAGTACTTAAACTTAACAGATTTTAGGTACTTACCACGCTAAATAAATGAGACGTATGTTTAAATAAAATTATGGAGTATTATAAGTTTGACATATATGCGTCTATCTATAGTAGCGTAGCTCGAACGATTGTTTTTATTACGGAAATCCACGTTCGTCGCGGTGGTTCTTAGTTGTTTTATGAAAATCGGAAAAATCAATTTCGCAGAGACAAATTAGTGATTTTTTTTGAGATGAGAGGTTTTTTAAATTCCTCAAATATAAAAATCTAAGAGCTACAAGCATTTTGCAGGCACGAATTAGTGATTTTTTGAGTCGTTAGTTTTTTAAATATTAAAATTTTATTTGCTTGTTACTTACATGCATTTAAAATATGTAGTTAATTAAATTAGAACGATCATTATTTCTGTCGTTATCGTTTTTATAATACGATCATAGTAGGTACATACTTATGGTATTGTACCTACTTTATTTAAAAGCAGATGAAATTTTTAATAAATAGATTGTTTTTAACATTTTTAAATCGAGTTCGACGAATCTGGAATTCGACGGTAAGTAGGAAACGGAACTTCCAGGTTCTCTCTATCCACCCTGCCATGTGCCGGAATACAGCGTGAAGCTAAACTTGTCTAACTTTCATATACAGTTTCAGGATCGAATAACAGACAACGAGATAATATTCAATGAAGAACGTGAGGAATTCTCAAAACGAGCTTGGTTTTTAACTGGAGGTGAACAACGTCCGTGGCGCCACAACGCCCTCGCTAAACTTTTTCCTGAGGACGCACCCGGCGATGATAGGTTAGTTAGTGTATATAATTAAAAAGCATCACTATACTCAAATTAAATAATTATAAAAATTAAGTTGCTTCTAGAATTGTAGATATGTAATTTGAAATACACTTTAATATACATTCTATTGGTTTCTTTTCTTAATACTTATTGCATTACGATACCGATTGTTTTTTTTATCAGCTTCACGCTGCATCCCGCACAGCCAAACAGCCGATTTTAAGGCATTGCGTGTTCAGTGCGGGAACTCAACTCCGTGTTTTGCCTTGTATCCAGATGATAGAAAGTTAAATGTTAAATATTTCATTTCCTCGATTTGAGAGCGACACGCATGTTCGAAAAAATGTTTGAAATGTAATAAAATGTAGAAAACACAGTCAATATAGATATTAAACTCATCGCAAAAAAGCCTTTTACACTTTTGAAATGAAATGGGAACCCGTAAACACTTTAAGAGAGTAGGTACAATTGATATGATAAGTACCTAGTTTAAGTACAGTGCTACCTTCAAGACGATATATAATCATAACATACGCCTGCTTTTATAAACAAAGCCTAACGTGTTTCACAATTCGATGTGCATATAAAAGTAATTTACATAAATTACTGACACTTTACGTCTTACGCTCTTTATTTGATGTGTAACAAAAGTCCTAAGGCCCATCGTGACGAGGGACAGAAGCGTGCGAATGTAAACGCGACAGGTTGTGGGTTCGACCCCCACTCGAGGAAGTTAATTTTTTAATATTTTCATTTCCTCGCTCTGGCAACAAGGCCAAACGAGGCGTTGCGTTCCTGAGTGGCGGAAATATGCAATGCCTCCAAAATTGGGCGGTTAGTAAAGAGTGGATGTTTCATAATGGGAACGCAGTGTCTTAGCACTCTGCTATGTGCAGGATAAAGTGTGAAGCTACACGCGTAACAAAAATGTACAGCAGCGGCGTTAGGGTTAATGACACCCCGTGCAAAAATATTTAGTCACCCACTTAAGGCAATTATTATCGAACCAATGTGAACATAGTTTATGTTCAGATTTGGGAGACGGATGAAAAAAACGAATAGAGTGAAACGTATTCACAGTCGGTTAACCGACTGTGAATACGGCACATAGAGCACAGTTGAGGGTAAACAACGCGGAAGGCAGAAGGCTGAGCCCCGAGACTTCAGCGCCTCCCAATGTGCGAATGTTTAAATAATATTTATATAAGTGTATTTTTCTGTACAGAATTGTAGAGCAATTAATGTATACATTGCCTAAAGATGAGAATGTGCCGATCAAGAAAATTTTACTGGCAAACGGGCTAGGGGCATGGGGAGTGTCGGCGGGTAGAACAGAATTCATACGTAATAAATGCCCCGTTGACCGGTGCAGCCTGACAGCTGATACCAGAGAGGCCGGAAACGTTGATGCTATATTATTCAAAGATCATCACACGCCATTTAACGTGAAAAGGCCACCACACCAGGTAAAAAAATACAATTTCTGCGAATTTATCGAGCACCTGCACGGGTCCACCACATGGAGTTATACCTGATTAGAATTTCAAAGCAATTATCTCTTTTCTAAATATAGTAAATATTGAGAATATATTCATTTGTATGTTAATACAAAGATCCTTTAAAGTACTGAATGTATTTAAAACCTGTACTGCTCAAATACCACCTAAACACTTAAAGCAATTATGTAATCTAAAACCTAGATAAACTTTCCGCAATGAAATATTTTATACAGTTTATTATTGTAAAAAAAGACCCTGTAAAGTTTTTTAAAATAAAGGGTAGCTAAGATCTGTCAGAATAGTTCGAAACATAATTTTTAAAGTAACCTTTTACTATGTAAATAGTTTTATGTATATACTTACTATGAATATTGAAATTGCTTTATAAAATAAATAACTTTTGAAATATAATAATAATAATATGAAGAAAATTTAAATATGTAAAATGACTGGACTCCTTATCTTACCTTTGTATTTATAGTTCATTTAATGAAAATGTGGAGGCCTGTCGTGGCGCAGCGGCATAAGCGTGTGACTGTAACCGACAGGTTCTGGGTTCGATTCCCAGTCGAGGAAATTAAATATTTAATATTTTCAATTAAAATATTTAATGTTTGATTTCTTCGCTCTGGTAATAAGGCAAAGCGCGGCGTTGAGTTCTGCCACTCAACACGCAATGCCTCAAATTCGGCGGAAAGTGGGGAACGGAAGTGGAACGGAGTGTCTTAACACTATGTTCCCAGGTTCCCTCTGCCTACCCTGCCTCGTGCGGGATTACAGCGTGAAGCTAAAATTTAATGAAAGCAAACTATTTGGTATTCTTCTAAATGTAAATAAAAACGCTAAAAATTATGTTTTAGAAAATGCTTTTTAAATACTTGATCTTTACAATAAATTAATATTATAGCTTCAATCTGTATGTCGCTCATGGCAGGGTAGGTAGAGGAAGGAACCTAGTGTTAAGACACACCGTTCCGCTGACGATCCCCACTTTTCGCCGAAATTGAGGCATTACGTGTTGAATGGCGGAGCTCAACGCGCCGCGCTTTGCCTTGTTACCAGAACGGATAAATGAAAATATGAAATCAATATTTCATTTCCACGAGTGGCGATCGAACCCATAACCTGTCGTTTACAGTCACACGCTTGTGCCGTTGCGCTACGACAGACATCACAAAATTTAAAATAATATTTTGCAGATTTGGATCCTGTATTACTTGGAGTGTCCGTACCACACGGCGTCTTTACGCCCCACATCGTTAGACGTGTTCAACTGGACCGCGACGTACCGTCGGGACTCTGACATAGTAGCTCCTTACGAAAGATGGGTCTATCACGATCCATTGAATATGGAAAGAGAACCGGAGAGGAATTACGCTGCCAATAAAACTAAAAAGGTATACATGTATATTTTTTTTAACTTTTTTCAGATGTTACTCATATAAAAAACTTAATGCCTTATTGTAATATAAGACCTTATATATATCCCGTACATGGTAGCGTAGGGGAGAACTTGGGAACACTTTTGAGACACTGCGTGTAAAGTGGCGATATTCAAATTTTGGCCAGAGCAAAGAAGTAAAAATATTAAATATTTTATTTCTTCGAGTGGGGATCGACCTAGCACTTACTCGCACGCTTGTACCCCCTACACCACGACAGGCCCATTAATAATAAAAGACCTAATATCTAATTGAACCAGTACCATTTTATTATATATTAGACCTAATATATAATTAATCCGTACTAATTTAATTACATATAACACCTAATATATAATTGAACCGGTACCGTTTAATTACATATTAGAACTCATAGATAATTAAACCGGTACAGTTGAATTATATATTAAGGGTTTGATTATATATTAGACCTAATATATAATTGAACCGGTACCGTTTAATTATATGTTAGACCTCATATATAATTAAACCGGTTAAATTATATATTAGGGGTTTAATTGTATATTAGACCTAATATACAATTAAACCGGTACGGTTGAATTATATATTAGGGGGTTTCATTATATATTAGAACTAAAATATAATTTAACCGGCATGATTGAATTTTATACTAGGTCTTATATTCTTCTTTAGTATTTTTTCAATTTTATAATAATTTTTCATTATACAATTTACATTATAGATTATTTCCCAATGTTGTCATGTATTTATTTTCATCAATGTCTTTATTTTTTTAACTTCACCCATAAAGCAGGGTAGGCAGAGTAAATCTTGTGTTTATTTACTTAGATATCTGCTCTCTGAATTTGAAACATTACGTGTTGAGTGGTAGTACTTTATTATTCTAACTTACAACAGTCCGATCTAGTAGCAATATTCTTATGAATATTATAACTTATGCCGGCCTTTGTCTATTATTTGTTACATAAACCTTTACGAATATTGATTCCAGGTCGCATGGTTCGTCTCAAACTGCCACGCTAGGAACAGACGATTACAATACGCTAGGCAGTTATCGAAATTCATTCCAGTTGATATTTACGGTGCGTGTGGATCCCACCATTGCCCACGTGCTGATCCAAATTGTTTAGAAATGTTGGATAAAGAATACAAATTCTATCTCGCTTTTGAAAATTCAAATTGCAGGGATTATATTACAGAGAAGTTTTTTGTGAACGGTCTTCAGTGAGTATGTTTAAAAGTGCTAAATTAAAAAAAAACATAATTTATGTGTTTTTTTATATTTATTGGTGAATACACTATGCCTTACGTTTTTATTTCAGTGTCTATATATGGGTAATTTAATATATCAGCTTATCACACATTTATTTGTTATACGTTCACCTCAGTAATTGCCAAATAAGTTTTCAATATCGCACATCTTTTATAACATAAATTTTTGTAAGAGTACAAATCGAAAAACAATTATAGTTTATTGTTATTCCAAGGCGACTGCGATAAGAATAGTTCTTGAAGCGCATAACGTTTATGATTAAAATCTGTTACGCCTGTTTGAGATTACTGTAATTTGAACATTTGCCATCTACTTCTCTATTCTTTAGTTGGCAGTTGTTCTCAGCAACGTCATTACAGTGAAAAGTTAAAATAAAAACACAAAAACCACATTGGGTTTTTTTTTCTTTATCTCTTGGAGCCTAAATACGTATTAGCTGCATCTCGACTTCAGTAACGTAAATAAATAAGTAACTATACAATATTCTCTTAAAATTCCAAATGTCATAAGCAAATATCCCATTAATTATACATTGATAACCATTGGGTTGCATTTTTTTGCAAATATTCCATTAAATATAAATTTATAACCAAATATCGAATAAAAAGACACAATCGAGAGGTTTAGTAGACCAACGAATCTTCTCAAACCGGTATTTAATAGAAATGTAAGCTGTAATAATAATCTTTCACAGAGGCAGACTCGATTTGCGCTCTGCGGCATAACGTGGCATAGATTAATCCTCGTCAAACAGTATAGGAGAAAGAGAAGGCGAATATGATACCATTGACAAGACCTCTGGAAGAGCTCTAGCCTTTCAAAAGTCTAAGCCGAAGCTAAATCCGACCGATATTGGGAGCTAATCTAGCCGTATCACAAGATTTCGCAAGAAAATATTTAAAAATAAACAATATCACAAACCCCAATAGAAAGATCAAACATTAAAAATAATCGTACATAAAAAAATAAATAAACGAAAAGACCAATGTATCGAGCCATTTCCTTGCAGGCATGACGTTCTACCTATAGTGATGGGTGCGCGCCCCTCAGAATACGCAGCCGCGGCGCCCCATAATTCCTATATTCACGTCGAAGAATTTACAGGCCCCGAAGAACTCGCTGCCTATTTACGACGGCTAGATGAAGATGATATATTGTACAATTCGTATTTTAAATGGAAGGTAATGGTATATTATTTTTATTGCAAATACTAAAATAAATGGTGTCATGCGTTTTTAAGCCACATTTATGATACGAGATCATAAGTTCAGTTTAAAGTGCTTAAAGCAAAAAAATATTGTACATTGGCTAAGTTAAAACGTAAATTAAAATTAATGTATAGAAGGATGTAGGACCTTTAACGCTTTTAACTACAGCATATTTATTGTAACCTAAATTAAAGCACTAGGAACTACTAGTGTTATGCAATACAATGCTGTGTTCCTCTCCTTTGACCAATGTCCGATTGAAATACTGCTACTACCATAAATATTCGTGTGATATTTGATATAGCATAGAAAGTACATTATATCATATCTATATTTATAAATTATAAATTTTCTTTAAGTCACAACGCGTTAGATCGGTGCTGAAACATTTATATCCTGGCTCTAGTAACAAACTTTTGTCTTAACATTTTAAGACTACCCCCCCGCATGCCATACTATAATTATAAGTGACGCAGCCTTAAAGCAAAACAATAATTGTCTATGACACTATCAGGGCACAGGAGAATTCATCAATACATATTTCTTCTGCCGTGTCTGCGCAATGGTGCACGCAAACGCGCAGCGGCAGCGCAGCGCGCACTACACCGACGTGCAGGCGTGGTGGCGCGACGCCGCCTGCACGCGCACTGACTGGCGCGGCGCTCGCCCCGCACGCGACTCCCGCGACCACCGCCTAGGAGATTGAATTATTTACTCAAAAAGACTTTGTTTACCTGAAAACCATAATAATGCATTTAAATAAAAGAGAAGGCTCACGCAAACTCCTGCAATCCTAACCAAACACAATTACACGTTTGGTTTTAATCACTTGCCGAGTCTTGTCAAAAATATAAATGCACTATAAAACTGTTATACTTACTACTGATTACAGCCATCTCTTAAGAGGAAAGTTAATTATTAACTTATATTTAACATTTGCTAATGTTTCACATTATAAACAAAAATCAATAGGCGGTAGGTATAACAGTATTATGCTTTTTAAGTGGAGAAATATTTATATGTTAAATTATTAAAAGAATTTTATTTGTTGTTACTCAAAAAGGAATTTGAAACAGTTCTTTTTAAAGTATTTTAAGCTGCCACATGAACTTTTGTTAATACTATAATAATAGAGGCTAAATAATGACTAAGCGATTGATGATGGTTGTATTTAGAACGATATACGCACATTAACATTCAGCTTTTTCACTGGTTAAATGATAAATATAGGAAATATAATAAAAATAAATTTAAAACAACTATACTCAAAACAAGCAGGCAAAACTTGAAAGATTTGATCATACTTGTCTCATAATATTTTGTATAACTAAGTGTTAATAAACACTTCACTTGGCACTTCAAAGTTTATGTTAAATCTTTATTGTTATTTATAAAATCTTTTTGACTATACTTAAAACATTCCATTTATGTTGATTCTATAAACCAAATTAATATTCGCGTCCATTATTCATATGTCCATTGGTATTAACTAAAGCCTATGGTATTGTAAAAATTATGCAATAATATTAGTTGTAATATATTTAGATGCAGGATTATAATAATATATTTTACCACATGTTATAGTGGCATTGCCTAAGAATTCATATTAAAGATAAATCAATATGAAAAGATGCACAGACAAGATGTCTGGGTAGATTTTTAACATTTTCAGTGTTGTTCTACAAAGGATAGAAAAATATTTTTAGAATCCCTCTACAGAGAAGGCAACAATATATATAAGTTGTAATAAGCATATAAGAATTTCAATATAGCTTGATAAGAATGGCTCAGTGATCAGAATGCTTGGAGGGAGTCCATGAGGCATGAAATTTTTATATGTAATCTAAAAATATTTTTTTATATCTAAGTAGTATAATAATAGGGCATGCAGAAACATTAGCACAATGTCAGTTGTGAAAAAGACCTTATAAATAGAAATGTAGTTATAAAATAAAATCACTAAATGTGCAAACATTCCTAATATTTGGTAAATATATGTGAAGAGAAGTTGAAAAAAATATTTTCTATAATTTATCATCAATGTACATTGGCTTACTCTTAGTTGATTTTAATTATTTAAAAGTATGCAATACATTTTTTTATTAATTACAATTTAGCCAAGAAGAGAGAATTAATATTTATTAAGCTCTTATATATACTGTGCCATGAAATATGTATTCATTCTAAAATTACTTTGTTAAAAATCTATTTTAAAACTGTAATTAATTTATTCACAAGTAACAATGTGTTCAAGAAGAAATAAAAAATACTATAGCTACCTTGAAGAAATTAATTCTAAAGAAATCTATAATTTTGTACATATATAAAAATGTTTTTATAAATTACTTGTATATTACATTTAATCATAATTTTGCTATTTTATAATGTTTGTTATGTACTTAATTTTTATTAAGTTTTAAATCAAGCTCATGTGTCTAGTCATGAAGCTGTAAAATTGAGCACAAAAATTAATTTCAATTATAGCACAAAACTTACTTTAATAGTATTAGTTTATATTATTTAATTATTAAACTTCTTTAAGAAGTTCACTGGTTATATGAAGTAGTAATTGATTGTTATTGATTGTTTGCATATAAATCAATTAAGACATTTTAATTGTTATGTTTTAGTTTTATATTAATATTATCACTTGACTTCTATTACAGTAATTATAAATTTAATTTGAACTCCATGAATTAATTTGATCTCAAAATATTTTATTTAATATAGCTTAACATTTTGTTTTGCCATCAAATAAAAAATGTTGCCTTATGGTAATTTAAACTCCAGTCAATAAAATAGTAAATCAATAATATATCTATGTATCATTTATTATACTTTATGTGATAAGAATACATTAGTGATAACAGTAATAAAGTAAAATCCTATAAATATTTTTTTCAATATTGAAAAAAAAAATCATTTTGACATAAAATCATGCTTGTGCAGTATTATCATTCTATTGTTACCGACATATAAATAACAGTTGTCACTGTTTAAATAAATAACTTAACAAACATTTGCTTTTTATTCCCTATAACTTTCAAGTTCATTTTGCCAGATCAGTTTTACATTGTTTTAAAATATCAATATTTTTTAAAGTATCAATTAAATTAACTTGTATATTAACACATTCAACAACAAAATTTACAGCATTCTGAAATATACCCTTTGCTTTATGCAAATTTTGTGGCACTAACACTCCAAACCAATGAACAGGGTTAACATTGGAAGTATCATTTATAATTACTTTTAATTGTTTTAAATTATCTTCTTCAACAGTTTCACAAGTGGTCAATGCTGAGAATTCTGGAGTATTATCAGTTGGGAGTCTCTCTTTACTAACAGAATTCTGTCCCATAATATACCTAGATTTAGCCAAATGAATGTACCCATTATTTAAACTTTTTTCAATATTCATCTCGCAAGCCATTTTATTTTCCATGAGATGTAATTGTTTTAAAACAAGTTTATCCAGTAAATCATTAACCGTCTCCACAGAAACTGAAAATTAATCACACACAATTTATAGATTTTTTAAAATCTAAATATTTTCATTTAAGTAATTCCAATATTAATTATACAATATTAATAATTAAATTTATAACATATACCTTCTTTAGAGATATCCATATCCAAGAAATTAAGTTTATGAAATTTTATTTTTTTATAATTTTATATCAAGTAACAAAGTCTAAGGTTTTTACAGAGGTTATTCTTATTATTATTATTAAAAACCTAATTAACTAAATCACATGACAGAACAAAGTCATACACCTATATGTTAAAATATCAAATGCACAGAAAACAAAGCATTAACCCAGTGGGAATGACCATAGAGCAGATTAACCCAACGGGAATGACAGACTACAGTACAGAGTATAAAGTAATCGGTAGGTATATCTTGATAAAGGAAGGAAATTTCCACAGGTAACTAAATAATAATAATAATAATTTATTGCCAAAATAACAAACCTTTCAAATAACTGAAAGACTACTACTGACTGTAGCAAAAGATGTAACTAGGCTAATAATATTTGAGGTTCGACTCTCAAACATCGCTGTTTTTCAGTTGCACCTTACGAAATTGCTCCCTGACATGTTAAACGGGTGCAAATGAGAGAGGATAATGATTTAAAAAATATATATATTACGTTGCATTGTACATTCATTTAATTTCATTATAGATTTCATGATTTTGGGTAATGAAAAAAAAAATTACGTGGAAAATGTTAAGTGCGCGCGTGCCCGTGGTGTGTTGTGTTGTGCACATTATATAATTACTTTACTCTTTGGTGTTTGTGTACTAATGGTCTTGTGCGTGTGTTTGGTTTTGGGTTTGTTTGTGTTTCTAAAAGCGTTTATACTTTTTTTGTATTGAGAACTAGATAAATAAATAGGCTTTTTGATCAAGGACTAAACTATTTAAACTCTTTTTAAAATATAATATAATATTTTTCTATGAAGTAATGAAGTAATTTTTATAGTGTTTTTCTATCTGTAGTGTGTTTTTATACTTATTCATTATAGTTAAAGGTAGATCATTCCAAGTTCTTGCTCCAGCGAATCAAAGCAGCCTGGAAATAGTGACATACAAGTGACATAAAAAATGTATTGCTAATCTCAGTGTTCAATGTATTTCTGCTGATGATTAAGCCTAGGATACGAGCGCTGAGCGATGTGTCATTATTTTTTACTTCCCCGCTGGAAAGCCGTCCGCCGTTCTTAATGTCTAACACCAATATTTGTGACTTAGACGAATTTAAGAGTAACGAATTTTTCGTTGACCAATTAAATATGCGCTTCAGGTCAGGTAATATATCTTCCGGAGTGCTTACTTAGCTTTTGAAAGAATAATATTATTAGATATATAGTCTGCATAAGGTAATACTTACAACACACTTTATACATTCTAGTATATATGCTGTTAATAACGTTAAAAATAGTACTTAGTAAAGATCTCTGGGGTACCCTTGTCAGAGTAGAATATCTATTTTGCTTATTACTACTATTAGTCACAATTCTTTATTCTCTTCTTTTTATAATACATAGTTAAAAACCATTGGAAGGTGTCTTTTGAAACCCATTAGCATTTTAACTTGCTTAAGAGTAGCCCTGGGAAGATGCAGTTAAAAGCTCATAATCAAGCAAGATCATAATAGTACTCTGACCATTATGTACATGAGTGATAATGAAAAGAGCTGTTGCACACGTTGCCGTGATATCGACGAAGCGCATATTGGGGTTTTCGTATCATAGAATTGCTATTGGGCGAAAATCTTTAAGTTGGTCTACCCAGTTCTATTTAGGAATAGGAAAAATAGGAAAAATAACAATGTCTATACGTGCTTTAATTAGATTAAAGCACATATAGGCATTGTTATTTTTTTTATGGTCGAGACACGGCAAACGAGCGTACGAGTCACCTGTTTTTAAGTGAACACCGCCGTTCACGGCCCCGTGTAATTCCAGAGGAGCTACAGGAGCGGTGCTGGTCCTTAAGATGGATGGGCACCGGGGCCCGGTATTACCCAATACAAAACGCAGTGGCCGAAGCCACTACTTAACGCCGGGTTTATATGCCGGGGGTGGTAATAATCCGGTGGAGTCGGCCCATTCGTGTTGTCATTGCTGACAACGTAAAATAAAACATAAAATTTCAAATTATGTCTTCCATGTTTCATCTTATTTTACAGTACCTACGTGTAATTACAGGTATTTGTAATGACATAGAGTAAGTAGGGCTATCGTCTTACAACTTATAATTTTCTTAAGGTTTCGTTTTTGACTTTAATATACATTCTAAATATTTAATAATTCAAAGTGTAGATATTAAAACTTATTCATTTCATTTCATTTCTTTAATTATGGCGCTTCGAGCGTGCCGGTTGAGCACAATTCACTTCGACAATGTCACGTTGTATGGAAGACTCACGAGAGGAATTGATCAGTACAAAAGAGATGACTGTACACAATAATATAATGCATGTAAAAAAGAAACCCAGTAAAATTACAGCCTTCACCACCTATAACAAAAAAAATAAAACAAATATTTACAAGATATACACACAGCACATTATGTTAGTAATAAATAATATTTTACATACGTGTTATATATAGTTTATAATATATATAGTTTATAATCTAATTTTGTTACGTCTAATATATTTACATAAAAATTTACATAAAGGACCAAACACAAACATTAACAAACATTGAACATTAAGAGGACGAGGGACTTTATGGGGAAGAACATCGTATAGGGGACGAGTTAAGTTGGGGCAAGAAAAAAGGATGTGGGAAGGGGAGCCGTCGTCCAGGCCACATTCACACAGCGAATGGTCCCTGACCCTGATCTTGGCCAGATGCACAGGTGTACAAACATGCCCAAGGCGTAAGCGACAGATTGTTGTAATAATCCTCCGTTCAATATATCTTTGAGAGTAAAACCACGGTCGTCTAGGGATATTAGGTTGAATAAGGGCATAATACTTACCTTTTTGGGACTTTGATGAATTCCAGGAATCACCCCAGGACGAACGAAGGTGAGTATCTGCAAGGGACTGCAGATCATGAGCAGAGTTAGAGAAATGTATTAAAACTTAAATATGGTACCAGTATATTAAATAATTAATGTTTATACCAACTGTTAGAATTGTGATTAGAATATAGTCTATTGCTCTCGTTAATCACTTAAAACTTTTCAGATTTATAGGTATATATTTTATCTATGGTAAAAACGCTATACGGATACGGCTCTTAAAGACGCCATTTTGATTTCTTCTAATCCGTGAAATTGGCATTTGGCGTTTATGACTTGTGTTATATATATTATTAGATAATCCTAAAATTAAAAGTATACTTTTCCAGATAATATTAGAATCTCGCTTAAAATAGCGTACGGCAATGTCGGAACGTAAGCGCTTGTTGGAAGATCTCCGTGTAATAGATCTTCGTGCGGAGTTAGAAAAACGCAATTTAGATAAAAGCGGTGTTCGCAATGTGCTAATACAACGTTTGTCAAAGGTAAAGAACAAATATAAATGTTAGCTATTTTTTGGAATTTGTACAATATATATAGCAATTTGTTTATAATTTTAGCACTTAGAAGAGCAAGGAATTGATCCAGCAACATTCACATTTGAGTTGAGTACGACGGACGCAAAAACTCCTTCTAAAAAGACGAGACGTACTGAAAGTTCAACAGGTGTAACAGAAACTGAAGATACTCCAGCTATGGAAGATATGATCGTTCGGGATACTGCTGGAGAAGAAGAAGAAACTGAAACCTCTGTGGAAAAAGATAGTAATATGGTTAAAGAATCTCCAAAAAAGTCAGATGAAAGTATGGAAGTAGATGAAAGTGATAAGTCTATCACTAGAAAGCGTGAGAGCAAAGAAGAGACTGAGGCTTCCGAAGCGAAAAAACCATGCTTAGACAAAGATGTTAAAAATGAAGAAGATCACAAAACAGAAAATAATACTGATGCTGAAGACAGTATTAATTTAGACATTGGTGATGATGAACTTTTAAATGAAGAGGTATGTTTCTATGTCTTCAAGGTGAACATTACATTATCCTCAAGTAAAAATAAAATACCTAATGGATGTTGTGATGATGTCTTGATGGAAATTGATTAAACATTATAATATTATTGATTAAATAAAACAATAAATTTATCAGAATGGGATCTATTTTTTTAATAGTCTGAAAGTTTAACATTAAACTAATTGAAGACACTAAGAAATATTTTTAGTTTTTATGCTAAATAATGAAAATTTTTAATATTAAATATTTAAATTTCAGACTGACAACACCGCTAAGAATAAAAAAGGTAAGTTTTTAGCAAAAAAGTTATTAAAATTCTTATAATTTTATTAAACATTCTAATTTTGTTAAAAGGAATATGTAAAATAACTAATATGGTTTTAATTTATAATTGTAAAACTAAAATATCAAAAAAATACTATATTCATAAAAAAATATATTGTGAAGTGACTGTTTCTGGAATGGATAACTAAGAAGAAACCTAAAGGTAACAAAGCCTTGTACAGACAAACCAGCTAATGGCCACAATCGAAAAATATCAAGGATATTCTGAGAGGAGGAAACATTTGTGACGGATTACATTTTCAGCATCCTAATAATGCTATTTGAATTCATCTATCTGCAATAAATAAATTGTTACAGTGGCTGTTTTTATTTAGTCATTTGTGTGAGTTTTAATGGCTCAGGTATTCATCAGCAATAGTATACCCATAAATGGCACAGGAATATACTCCATGTGTTACACTGGCACTGGTGTTAATGTCAAATCAAGTTTTCAGGTCAAAATGTTTATTTTTCAACAAAAATTATTTGAAGATATTTAGTTGTTATTTGGCAAAGAAGAAAGAAACTCAGGGTGAGTTGCTCTCACGAGCGACTTGCGCTGATGAGTCAAGCTGACTATTACCCATGACGTAGATGACACCGAGCGGGACGAACCTGCGGGACCGTCGAGCGACGAGCCGGCACAGGACTCCAACGTCAACGCAGCATCTTCGGAAAATCAACAAGTAACCACCGAAGCAACGGCCACTAGGTTGGTGATCACCGAACGGTCGTCGCAACGCCGCGTTCCAGCTATATACTACGTTCAAATTATTTAACTGTTATCACTACAAAGTTTTGCACCACCCAATGGATAATAGAAGAATAACATCAACACCTTCGACTTATGCGGTCCGAGGTCATCGCAGCGGCTCCAGCTTCAGAAATACCTTCATCCTTCTACCGTCACAGCAAGAGTGGATTGCTGCAGCCATTGATTCTCAAGCAGAAAACTCGACTTCGTCCAGCTGCCTGCGTCTAGCGTCTTGCCTGATTCCGGTACAGCCACGAATTATAGCAGTGCAGTGTGCTGAATTGCAGTTTCTAAAGAAGACACAATTGATGACATCCTTGCTTGGTGGAGTAATGGTGCAAAACTTTGTAGATGATGTGTGTGTTGTAATATTGATTTGAAATTAGAAATAAATTAAAGACAAAGACTACTAAATTTACTTTGGTTTTGTGCAGACAAGTATATTTAAACATACTTTTTTTATTTCAGCAATGACCCTGAAAAAAATGAAAAAGACGAGAAAGGTTTGATTTTTTTTATTATTAGTATAATTTTTGTAATGATAAATTGTTTGCAGTATAATATAATAATATGATATTTTTATTACTTTAGATGAGAAAGATAAAGAGGTGGATAGTGATAAAAGGGAGAAAAAAGATGAGAATAAAGAGGGAGGTGCTCGTAATTTATGGGTTAGTGGTCTGTCTGGAGACACCAGGGCTAAAGACTTGAAGCAGTTATGTAGTAAGCATGGCAAGGTAAGCATTATTATGATACTACCCTTTATCTCAGGTAATAAGCATGACAGACTGTCTCTCAATCAAATGATGTGAGTAAAATGTTGATGTTCTTTGAATAGATTGATGTGATTTATTTTCTCTTAAATGAAACCACAACTTTTCTTTTTTCAGCTTCACGCTGTATCCCGCACGGGGCACGGTAGACAGAGGGAACCCGGGAACCTAGTGTTAAGACACTCCAATCCACTTCCGTTCCCCACTTTCCGCTGAATTTGAGGCATTGCGTGTTCAGTGGCGGAACTCAACGCCGTGCTTTACCTTTTTACCAGAGCAAAGAAATGAAACATTAAATATTTAAATTGAAAATATTTAAAATATTTCATTTCCTCAACTGGAGATAGAACCCAAAACCTGTCGGTTACAGTCACACGCTTGTGCCGCTGCGACACAATAGGACTATTTTTTATAATGTTAGTATGATAACTTACAAAATATATTTAGTAACCTATTTTTTTACTGTTTTTTAATGCTTCTTAGTTATGATGACAATTGTAAATTCAATTCCCATTTTACGGAATGAAATATGTTTATTTTCTTGCCTGATAACACATTGTAGAGCAGAATTGAATTCCATTGATCAATACTCTAAACATTAAGCCTCTAAAATCTGTCGAAATGTATGGAACAGAATGGTAACACTAATTTCACTTTGTAAGCAGGAACTTGAAGCTAAAAAACTAAATAAACATAGTACACAGTTTATCTTTTAGGTGATTGGAGCCAAAGTTGTAACACAGTTTATCTTTTAGGTGATTGGAGCTAAAGTTGTAACAAATGCCAGGACCCCTGGATCTCGTTGCTATGGCTATGTGACTATGGCTAGTGCTCAAGACGCTGAGAACTGCATTAAGAACTTACACAGAACTGGTAAAGTGTTTTAAATTGTGTGATTTTGGCAGTAATGGTGGATGAACCATTGGCATGATTTATTTGGCCTTGTAAACAAATGTTAGGCCATTTGTTTACAAGGCTGTTATTTATGGATATTTGTTGTAGTATTTTTAGTTTATTATAAGAAAGTATCACTGTCGCTATATGACTGAACTGCATTTTGCATATTTTAAATATACAGATAAATTTTTCAAAAGCTTGATATCATTGTTTCTTGATCAAAAAACTAATTTATATGATTGTTCATATATATAATAATATTTAAATAGCAGCGTTTTATATGTGAATATATGATATATTTTTTAGAGTTACATGGGCGAATGATATCAGTAGAGAAAGCAAAATCTGAGTCAGAGTCCTCATCACGGAGGCAACCCTCTGCACGCCCTGAACGCCGTTCCAGCAAGGAACGAAAAGATGACACTAAAGAAAATACTGTAAGTTTTATAAATATTTTCAATTTGGCTTTACACTGTACCTGACTCAAAACAGTTATTGTTTCCATATCGAGAAAATGAAAATAATTCATTAAGAGAGAAACAAGCAGATTTAAAAATAAAAGAGGTCCATAAATTGTCATGGTAATTATCATAAGTGTACAAAATATACTTTTTTTATAGGAAAATAAAGAAGGGGTTGAAAAAAGTGAACCAAAACCAAAGAAAGAAGGAGAAGTATCTGGTGCTGAAAGTACAAGGTCAACATCTCGTACGCGGGAAAAGTCGCATAGATCTGACAAGGTAATTAAAAAAACCAACAGACCAGCAGAGCCCATTCTTTAAAGAATGGATGACTATGATGCAAATTTGGTGTAGGTATTATGTTTTGATACCATTTTCTATGCCTAGAATATCTCTATCTCTTGAATATCAGGTATTGAGAAAGAAAAACACATCCTATCTGATCTTTTTTCTCTTCTGACACCGAAAATAAATAATTCTTTGAATATCTTTTTTAATTATTTATAGAAATTCATTGATGTTAGCTCTAGGCAGAGATTGTTTTGTGAAAAAATATTTTAGTAGACAAATTTCATTAATATATATACATTTCACTTCTTACTGCACACAAATTAACTGTAGACATAAGATTTACCATTTTCAAAGAATAAATTGTTCAGGTGTTTTGTCTGATTATGGGTGAATAAAAAACCATAAAAATATAGTGATTTTTGGTTATATTCATATATTTTGATATTCATATTTAATACAAGCCCAATGTCACAAAACACATACACCTACATACAAAAATTTACACTAACTCAAAAATATACACATATTGTCATTTTATTTGTCATATTGTTTTTGCTATTGTTGTATTATTATTGATTTACCTATATAATTTTAAATATTCACTTCTTAATAATTATTTTTTGGCAATTATTTTTATAGCTCATACTAAATATATGTTATGTGTTATTATTTTAATGGTACATTACTTTATAAAACAACCCTTGGGGAATGTTAATAACTGCAACACAGTTTCATACTAATGCTAGTTATTATTAACTTGAGTTGATAAACGGAAAAGTAACGGAAAGTGGTGAACAGAAGTGGAACGGAGTGTCTTAACACTAGGTTCCCAAGTTCTATCTGCGTACCCTGCCATATGCGGGATACAGCGTGAAGCTGAGTTATCAATTTAAGTTAGTATCAGGTCATGTACTAATTTTTTTGAATAAATATATTATTACTTTCACAGGATAGAGTTAGACGCAGTTCGCGCAGTCGCGAACGTAGACGGTCACCAAGAGAAGTGCTTTCATTTTCTAAAATATGGGTAAGTTTTCAAAAATTTTATAGCTTTGTAAGTCAACTATGAAACAGAAAATATTTTTCAATTACTTAGACAAATACAAAACATTAAATGCAAATAAATAAAATTTATATTGTAGCTTCTATAACTTTAAAGCCAAATTGTGATAGCTTTATCGTGAGTAATAAAAAGATATAACTATTGACAATATAACGCGTATTTGTGGCAACAATTGACAGCAAAATAATAGTTTATTAAGATTAAATTGAAACAGTGTTTAAAAATAAGTTTTAATTATACAGAAAGAGCGTGACGTGGCGCGCGCCCGGGAGCGGTCGCGGGCGGCGCGCGAGGAGGAGCGCCGGCGCCGCGCGGCCGAGGAGGCGCTGCGCGAGCGCGAGCGCCGCCAGCGCCAGGAGAAGCACCGCCTCGCCTTGGAGCGCGAGAAGCTCAGAGCTGAGAGGTACTTACCATAGAGTGTGACTCAGTCACGACGATTAACCGTGCTTTTAGATTCATACTAATTATTCAATATTAAATATATTTTATATAAAATTAATATTGCAGCCGAATATTATTTCAACAAAATCGTTATCAAAACCAATAACTAGAAGAGTAAGAACTAACGCGGTATAATCTGACTGTTGGCTGCCAATTGAATTAACTTTTCAAGAATCATTCTAAAAAATTTACCTTAGAAAATATTCTATAGTACTTCTTTAGATTATTTGGAATTGTACGGATTTTTCATTTAAAATGAGGACACTAAAAACAGAAATGTTTTCACCACTGTTACACCAGTAACAATAAAAAAAGGATTTTATGGGTTTCCTACAATAAACCCTCCAGTATATGATATGTTTCAGTATTTGATATCATCGTAATAATAAAAAAATAATTAATGGATGAATAAAAATGCTTCGAAAATGGTTGTAAATTATAATTTTATTATATACTAGCTGTCCCGGCAAACGTTGTTTTGCCATAAAAAGGGAAACATGTTAAGGTTGTTCAACCCTTATCACTGAGGGGTTTGAGAAAGTTAAAAGTTGTTTATAGAAACACTATCGCAAATAATACATTATTTTAGAACAAATTGGATAGCATAAAAAGCTACCCTAAAAAGATAGATATATCCTGTCGCGAACTTTTTTTAAAAAATTTAAAAGGAGAACAATTCTATCATACATGATTTTTGCGAAACCTTAACCGTTTACGCAACGCACGCAGCGGAAACATTCAATTAGGAAAAAATCCCCCGATTTAGAAACATTCTTAATTGGTGCTCCGGTGCTATTGGTCTTATCGTGGTGATATATAGCCTATAGCCTTCCTCGATAAATGAGCTATCTAATACTGAAAGAATTTTTCAAATTGGACCAGTAATTTCTGAGATTAGCTTGTTCAAGCGAACAACTTCAGCTTTATAATATTAGTATAGAGGTCGTTGCAAATACTATACTGAATTGCGTAACGTAATATTTTACTTCTTGAACTCACTAAATTAATCATATCTTTTGATAGAGTGAACCGATTTTGATGAAACAAAAACTAAGTTATATAACATTCGTATATTTTTTGTATATAAACATTGTCTGCATTGAATTCGTAGATTTTACGTGATGTGCGCACAAACAAACATACAAACAGACAAAAATTTTAAAAATGATGGAAATGGGTTCTGTTACTTATCTTTTCACACGCTGGCTATTTTTTTTTTTTTTTCAATTTTTTCAATGTACAAAAATTACTTTTCTACAGATTTATTATATGTATAGATTTAACTGACATAAATATGGACACATTTTATGTCTTACATACATAAGTAAGAAAAATGTATATGGACAACTAAATATATATTTTACAACATATTTAACAAATTAATGTATATTTTTCTTTACAGAGAAAAAATAGAACGTGAAAAGAATGAGCTCTTAAGACTGGAACGCGAGAGACACAGATTGGAACGTGAAAAATTAGAATTGGAAAGGCTTGAATTAAAGAGAGCTCAACTGAGGTGTGTATTGCTTAATAACAATAGTTGAATCTTATTATCAAACATTAGTAATCTAATGTTTGATAATAAGATCCAACCATTAAATATGTCTCACAAATTCACATTTATGAGACGACGTCTACCTATTGTAATGTTCATAAAAAAAGCAAGTCACATTATGTTTTATATTATACTTTTTTCTTAGGTTTTTTCCTAAGACAATGTCACGCTTTGTCAACCTCATCCCATGCCTTCTTATCTTTAGATAATTGAAATATATATAATATTTTTCAAAGTTTTACTTATAATAAGACGAAGCGAGTTGATATGACTAAATATATATTTTAATGTGTTAAGGAAATATTGCACTACAACACCTTAGTGTATGTACTATGATTTTACTACAGATTTGGAGTTGTCCACACTCTTAAGAAGTCGGTCAGCTATTCGAGCGTATCAATTTATTTACTTTATGTTAAATATTTTATTGAGTCATCACTTTGTCTCACTGTAAACACGATGATTGCGTGTACAATTTACACTGGGTGTGATGAAGTCTTCTCATTTCCTACCTCTGTTAAGTCAACTAAATGCCTCGCTAAGTGGCCACTGCTTGCAGACTGGAAGAAGAGCGTCGCAAGCGCGGGTACGAGAGCAGCGCGTACCGCAAGGCCGCCAGCCCGCCGCCCGAGCCCGCCTACGAGCGCGACTCGCGACACAAGCGCCCGCCGCCGCCGCCAATGGTAAATACTTTTTTGTATTTAAATCATTTTAATTATCAATTTTGTTTCGAAAATATTTACAACAAGATATTTAACGGCAATTTGTAGCTCAATATACATTTAGTAAAGGAAAATTACTATCACTTACCTAAATACAATACTTCCGAAAAGAAATAAAAACAACTAAAATGATGTTTTCAACGTTTTATCACATGAAAACCCTTTTTTTTTTTAAACACGAAATAAATTACGGCGACGAGGGACGATTGTTTAATGTGGCCAGCTTGACGAACGTGTATACTAACATTATAAAAACAAAAAGCATGAAAGGAGATATTTGCATTGTGATATTGTACCCCGTGAAACACTGTTCCCCATCTTACCCTAATCTACAAAATTGGGCGGTGTGTGGAGATATATCTCAACTGTAGGATATTTTCCTTTTATGTTGGTTAAGAAAAAATACTATTCATTTTGTTGGTTAAGAAAAATTACGATACATCAACTTTTAAAGTATTGAAATCAAAGTATTACCAATCTTTTCATAGGAAGTTTGCATGAGGATACCCAGAAAGCACAGGTGTCCTTTGTATAATTCAGATCTCTAATTAAATAGACATTAGAAACTAAAATGTGATATAGAACTACTTATAACTATAGTTACACATGTATTTATTTAAAACATATAGCAAGCATGGCGCAGTTACAGTTACAGTTATAAAGAGGTTTACCGTTAACCCCCAGGCCGCCAGCCGCAGCCAGTTCGAGGCGCCGCCGCCGCCGCGCTTCGAGATGACGGCGGCCTACGAGCGCGGCGCCGACAAGCGCGACCGCGAGCGCGACTACAAGCGGGACTACCCGCGACACGTCTCTTGTGAGTCTCCTTTATATTACACTGTGTGTCCAAATCATACTATTATTATTTAATATTTTTTTACTATCATCCTGAAAATTTTACATGGAGAAAAATATTTTTAATCATGTAACAAATGTAAAGGTCAAGCGCAGATTCTACAGTAAAAGAAAAAATAATAGGCATTGTTTACATGGAACGGGTCTCCTTTGGGAGTTGATAATAGCATTAACAAAAAATGTAGGAAAAGAAAATACTACTTTATATTAAAATTTAATATAAAACAACTATTAAAACTTCCTTGGTATAATATTTTTACTATGTTTTAAAGTGTTATTCCACACTTAGGACAGAAAATACTAAACTTAAATTTTAAATTTTTATACGCTTTTTAAAATTTAAAATTTAAGTTTAGTATTTCCTTGGTATAAGTTCAAAATTTGCTTTTTCGTCTTTAATACTGAAAAAGCTGGGCGCGAATGACACAGGTGCATATTTTTGAGGTTTCAGTGTGTACTTTTTAAGCAACCACGATAAGCCGGACTTCATTTGGGCACGAGCAAATCTTGGACCTAAAAATAAAATTTTATAATGTTAATACACATGTCACTTTTTTCGAAGACTGATAACTTATATACAATATTTTTTTTTATTAACGTACAAACCTTACAAACGATTATCTTGTTCTTAAATCATATAAAAACAAAAACAAATCGTTGTCGCACTAATAAGAGCGTTGAAATATTTTTATTAGTAATACATAAACATGATTTTTCCAATTAAGAATATACGTCGATAAATATATTTACCTTATTTACATTTATAAAATATATTTACCTAAACATTTACGATTTCCTTCACCGAATGGTATATATGAGAATCTTGCAATTTTTGATATATTTTCTGATGAAAATCTTTCAGGGTCAAAAACTGTTGGGTTGGGGAATAACGTTTCATCTCTATGTATTGCGTATACTGGTATATTAACCACGCTGTCCTTTTCCATTTTGATTCCACTTGGTAAAGTAACGGCCTCTGTACAACATCTTTGGATTGATCCTATCGGTGGATATTTCCTCATAGTTTCATTCAGTACCATATCTAAATATTCTAAATTCTCAATATCTTCATATTTAGGGTTGCCATTGGACTCGTCAAACATTTTATCGATATCTCTATGAACCCTCTTCAGGATATCTGGATTACTAGCCAGTTCTAGTAACGTAAAATGCATAGTTGTCGCTGAAGTGTCTACTCCTGCCAAGAAGAAAAAAAACGCTTGAGCTGCTATAACTTCGTCAGTTGGATCCATTTCATAACCAGTTGTCGGGTCTTTCATAATTCCATGGTCTTGTAATTCTACACACATATCGATGAAATCGTGGCGCTTTTTAACACCTTGTTCGCATCTTCGCAATTGCAATATCTTTTTAACGGTTCCTAAAAAAAAAATCTTGATGATCTCCGAATAATTTAAAATCTATCAAATAAAAAAAAAGCGGTGATATACTTGATATAGCTGCTTTAATATTTACTATTATAGAGGGAGCTGTTGCACTTCGTGTCATATCCAAGAAGGGAGAGTTCATAGTGCTCTTACTTTTGGCGTCAATACCAAATAGAGATGCACTAATGGAAGACGTTGTATAATTATATAAAGTATTGTACGTATCACGATGAACATATTTAGTTTCTTCAACAAACTGAGTAAAGTCCTGGGCACATTTGTCCATTATATAATACATATTTTTAAGCTTCATTCTCGTAAAAATTGGTGATAGCTTGTGACGTAAAAGCTTCCAGCGGCAATAGTTTTCTATGAGTAATACATTATCACTTAAAATATCGTTTGGATTATTTTTGATACCTCTGCTGTAGAAACTCAAAAAATTGCCTTGAAATATTGCCTGTAAGTCTTGTAAGTCTTTGACCAATAGCACTGGCGAACCCAAAGAAATGCCAATATGCTTTTCATTTGGATGCGCATCAAAAATATCCTTGTAAATCTCTGATATAGATCGCCTACTGCATAAGAACTTTAATAAAACTCCATCAACTTGTAAAATTCCACGTTTTTTCCAATAATCTGAATTTCTTCTTAAATATAAAACAAATAAGGCGACGCATATTATTAACAACAAAATCAACATTATTTGTCGATTGTAGTTTAGTCACTGAGATGTGTAGAAGACTGAGTGCTATTAACTTAATGAATCATATGTATTACGCCACGATTACACAGTATGGATACCACAAAGTAGGATAGGTTTTGAGGCGCAGCAACCTGGCGCAGGCTGTGCGTTATGAGTTCGACCACCTTGGGGGGTTTTTACTATTTTCATTTTTCTATTAGCAAGAAAAACTGCGACAGTGAGCTCTACCACACAACACACAGAAAACAGAGAAATACTTCTTGATACAAGATTCTTTTTCCTTCTTTTTTGGATTAAAATGTGTCTTTATTTACAGCTAGTAACACAAAATATCCAAGCAATGGCAGCACTACTGAAGATGCACGGCAACAGTTACCACCGGGTACCAGGCCTAAAGAACCAGCGTACGTATATATTTTTGATTATTTAACCATTTAATTGAATTATCAATATTCCTACTTGTCGAATATATTTTTTTATATTACACAGCTCAACAAAAAATATATTTTTTTTTGTTGCCCTGGATATTTCTGCAGATTTATATATTTTAAGTACACTGTTTGCGAATATATTGTGTAAAAATATTTCATTGGCTCTAGTTTTTTTTTAATTTGGTTTATCATAAATTTAAAACTCTTAACAGTTTACGTCGGTTGTTTAGAACACGAATTATTAAAATAATATTTTCTGCGAATGGTTTCGCGTATTCATGCGCTAAAAGCAAATTTCTTACTACCACGCATGCTTTCCTGCATTTTTCTTTGTTATTCGAAAACATCGGAGGACGCATGGAACAAATTTCGTAAATTGGTCAATGTATAAAATGAGCCACTGATATGTAGTGAAAAAAATCATACTCCCGCCATTACACACTAAGTTGATTTATAAATTGTATGATAAAACAGTTTGTCAAAGCGTTGGCCAAGGAAGGAGAATGTTTTAAATATATTTGTACAACATTTTCTAAGCTGAGTACGGAGAAGTTAAAAGCTGGAATATTCGACGGTCCTCAAATACGAACATTCATAAAAGACGAAAATTTCACAAAAGCTATGACTGATGCTGAACGTGAAGCATGGAAAGGTTTTGTGTTAGTAGTAACAAACTTTTAAGGTAACTATAAAGCACCAAATTATATAGAAATTGTGCAACAGATGTTGGAAAGCTTTAAGAATTTAGACGCAAATATGAGAATAAAGCTACACTTCCTCCACAGCCATCTGGATAGATTTCCCAATAATCTGGGAGATTACAGTGAAAAAAGGGAGAATGCTTCCACCAAGACCTATAAGTGATGAAAGAAAAGTATCAGGGCAGATGGGATTGTCACATGATAGCAGATTACAGCTGGTCCTTAAAAACAGGATTGTTATCCCCAAATTACCTATAGACAAAAAGCTTATAAAAGGCGTTTCTTTAAATAATAAATAAAGTTTAAAAGTTTGTTCTCCCTTTTTATTTCTACGTTAATTAATTAAAAACTTAAACAAAAATAGTGACACTTTGGTAATAAATAAATGAAATTAAAAATATACTAACTGTTTCATTCTGTTTTTTGTAGTAAAATAGGAAAATAAAGATAAAAAAAAACTAGAGCAAATATTCCAAAACCATTCACAGATTTATAAATTGCATGCATAAAATTATTCGAAACTACTTTCACATCAAGGGCAACAAAACCGTTGTTGACCAGTGTTATTTGTAAATTATCATCATTCTTAAAAATCTTGCAATTGTAATTAAAATTATTTTAAGTATATTCTAACAAATACTTAATATATTACCAGTAAAATAGAAGACCTAATGGATCGTTCCACGTTTTACTTAGTATGTAAATAGACGATCGAACTTAATGCGACCGCACCGCACTCTGAATCGTTTAGTATTCTTGTACTAGCAATGCGTGAACACGCCTTTTCTATCAAAATAGGCTAAAATATTATTAGTCCTGGCAACTTTATAGCCGTGTGATTCCGGCTTAGAATAGGATCACCTTGGTACTGATGGCGACGTAAGAGACGACTAAAGTACGAGTGGGAGAGTCACGTCGTGAGTACCACCCCCGGCATTTGAAACCGGCGTTAAGTAGTGGCTTTTGTCACTGCGTTTCGCATTAGGTAATGCCGGGCCCCGGTGCCCATCCACTTTAAAAGACGGCAACGCTCCTGTAGCTCCTTTGGAGTTTCACGGGGCCGTGGGCGACGGTGATCATTTACCATTGGTGACCCGTACGCTCGTTTGCCGTCTTTCCCATAAAAAAAAGGACTCGTAGCTGCATCATCATTAATATCTCCAGTCTCCTCAGCAGAACCACATTCCGGGCCAGTGGTAGTTTCTGTAGGACTGACACTACAGACCTTTCTATGTAACTTGACGATTACAAGCACTCAAAAGTGCTTGTAATGGCCTATTTGAATAAATATATTTTGATTTTTTTTTATTTGATCTCAATTTTTATCGCTTGATAGCATGCATCTTTATTATAATAAATGTTGCAAACTGTATTCTACAAACGAAATAAGTATTTATATATGTCCGGTCGTACCGTGCTCCACATCACCAAATATGGTCCGAAGGAGGACTAAGTGGTGCGGCCGTACCAAGATCGATCGACTGTTTTTTTTTTTATGGAAGAGACGGCAAACGAGCGTACGGGTCACCTGATGGTAAGTGATCACCGTCGCCCACGACCCCATGTAACTCCAGAAGAGCTACAGGAGCGTTGCCGTCTTTTAAGGTGGATGGGCACCGGGGCCCGGCATTACCTTATGCGAAACGCAGTGGCCAAAGCCACTATTTAACGCCGGTCAAGCCACTAAAGCCACTATTAAATGCCGGGGGTGGTAACAATCCGGTCGAGTCTGCCCATGCGTGTTGCCATTACTAGCAACGTGACTCTACCACACGCACTTTAGTCGCCTCTTACGACACCATCAGTACCAGGGTGATCCTATTCTAAGCCGGGATCACACGGCAAAGACTGTTTGTACTTTTAGTGTCACATTATGATTTGAACGTATTATGGAATTTAAAGATGAAAACAAAAGAAAAGATATAAAAAATAAAATCATATAATAATCTGTAGCGCCTGTTTGAAGATTTCTACATAATCTGATTCTTTATAAGAACGTATAGCTTAGTGGCCACAACGCTTAAATAGAACGTTTCCAGTGTTAGTTCGAGTCGATACGAGAAAAATTACTGTTAAGTATTTTTTCCTGATGTTTTTATATTTATCTTTTTATTAAAGTGAATTATAATTTTCCTCAGTCGGTCATATGATTCACGAGAAGGTCGTTCCTATCGCCCGTCGCCGCCGGGAAAACCTGAACCAAGGAATTGGAATGCTTCGAGTCGATATACAGACGCAACTGCTACTTCAAAAGGTAATAAATTAGGTAGGCCACAAATATTTTATACATTAATAAATATATATATTAGTTTCAAACATCATTCATAAGTATATTGAGATATTCTATTTCCAACTTTCGGCCTAATTCTTGACATTATGTTTTTTGCTACTGGAGCGAGGAAATGAAGATCATTCAGGACTATCACTATAGATAACGTTGGCCACGATTCATTATCCTCCAATCTCAGTCGTTCAAGCTCAAGCTCCGGTCTAATTATAGGCAGCGGCACCGGAGGCGGCGCGGGAGGCGCGGGCGGCGAGGCGTGGGGCGCGGGGGGCGAGGCGCGCTACGGCGGCGCCTACGAGACGCGCTACCCGCCCTACGCCGCGCCGCCGCCCGCCGCGCCCTACGCCGACCGCTACCCGCCCGCCGCGCGCGACTACCTGCGCAAGTACTGACGCACCGCCACCTGGTATGTTACGTACTACACCAACCATCACCTTTTGTACTTCTTGCTATATTTATTAAAAGTTCAAAATAAAAACCACTTTCATTTTACTATAATGAAAGCATGTATGTGACTAAGTAAAATATAAAAACGTAACGATAAAAACAGAGGTTCTTTAGTATTTTTAAACGTCATGTCAAAATTATGAGGACACAATTTTTGTTATTATTATAATTGATATAATTTTATTATATTTTGTTATATTTGCATTTTTTTATTGATTTCTATTATTAACTTAATTTTTAATAATATTTTTTTCTGACTCTACTTTTATGGTCACTCACACAAATGCAAAACACATCTAATGTTGATGTCTAATAATAAACTTGATTTTTAATATACATATTTTTTTTCTGACTCTACTTTAATGGTCAGTCACTTAAATCACATACAACACATCTAAGCCTGTACAACTACAGTACAGTTGTTAATTTGCTTTCAAAATTGTTACATTTTCCATAATTTAATTCAATATATATTTTACAATAATAACCACTTACCTTCATTAAAATTTTTAAATTGATAATTTATTTGTTCTGGTCTCTTTACTATTAAGAATTTCCTTAATGCAGTTCTTACAGGAAATGTTTATATAGAATTATATAAACATTTATTATCCTCTATTAGGGTAATAATTATCAATACAAATGCGTCATTCAATTTACTAAATATATTCTTAATATTTACAATTTGCTGTTTATAAATTAGTAATACATATATATCTTATTTCACGTTTAATATGTATATTCAAATGTGACATAGACATTTAGTAGAGCAGGGGAAACCTATATTGTTCCTCATATACCGCTAATTTTTTCCGATATTGCGCTGCCTTTATTACCCTTATAAATTGAGCCCACAACCAATCCGACACTCAAATGCACGACGGAATTAATTTTCTTATTGTTATTTAATTTCTTTTTTTTGCAGAGTCGTGACAAAGAACTTCTGTACAATTTTCGCCATGTTTCAGTGTTTATGATTATGATAATTTAGTATGTTAATTAGATTACTTTTCATTCCTATTAATATTTTACTATATACATATTGTATCTTTGCTTTCATATGAGTAAAAATGCTTAACATTGTAAAGTTTCAAAGGGAAAAGTCTATTGTGGTACTTTTAGTACATATTTTTGTTACTTTACTGTTCTCTTGGTATGATTAAATCATAGGCATCTAACATACTGTGTGTACTAAATTGTTCACAAGGAGACCAAGTGTGATTGTTGTAATATATTTTAAAGTATAAATATTATAAGAAAATAGATAAGAAATAAATCTGGTTTTTTCAATAAATAATAAAGTAGCACAGTTAAATTGTCTATTTTTTTTTCCCAGAAACTGTATTCACCTAAACAACACTATCACTGTCTAAGATTTGTTATTCCTTAGTTTAATTATAAATGTTTTACTGTATCTTTTATAAGTCTACATATTTTGAGGCATGTTTATGATATAAACATGCCTCTTTCGGTGTATGTGTTCATTGCAGGATGAGATGTTTGATTTCTTCATACTGCAGTAAACACATTCACTATGAAATGGAAAGTAGCCTCTTTTCTTAAGATAGATATGTTAATGAATTTATATAAAGAGCATTAAAATATTTGTGTTTTAACTTTACTTTTGTATCTCCTTATAACAGAAAAGAATTAAGTACCCTTTATTAAGACTTGCAGACCCAGTTCATACTTAAGTATTTGTGCCACATGATATTTTAAGAGATAAAAGAAATAAAGCTCAAAATTTAACATGCAGACATTTAAACAGTTACAGCGACATATTTATTATAAAAAAAATGAGATATTTATATTTTATATAAAACCACAAGGTTAAATGTTTAAGGTGGTGGTACAAATAAAAAGCAGTAAGTATTCTTTAATACTCGATTCTTAATTACATTTTATTTACAGATCTATTTGTCCAAACATTAACGATGTAATTTTTGTAGAGGAATATGTAAATGAACATTTGTAACTCTTAATTACTAATAGCAAAATTTTATTTTGCTTCAATTTTATAAAATTACCTTAACAACTTTGACTTAGAATCCAACACCTTTGTTCATGAAATAATTATTTATTCACGTTTATTTATGCATTTGTTATTTTAAAAGAAAATTAAAGTTAACTATTTGATTACAAAACATATATGACTAAGACAAGAGATTAGTCTGATTTATATGTTAAACTAAAAACAATAGTAGACTTAAAGTTATGCCGTTTTTCAATTTTTTTATAACAGTTAATAAAACAGTTTTTTCTTTTTTAGATAAGGCATTAGAATATATACAAAAATAAAATGATACATTAATTAATGTGTTGTTTTATTTTTGATTTGTAACAATAATCAATGTAATTTTAATTTATAAAATTCGTCATATATATCACATCTACTAAAGCAATTAATTAAAAGAAGCAATAAGCAAATATAATGCATTAAATGCATTTCGAAACCCCCACCAATTGTAATCTATTTTAGATGGAATATTCAACAAATTATAGGTTCATATTTATAATTACAAGTTTGCAAAGTATTTGCACTCTCACAAAAGAGAGCTGAATGAGTGGGTATTATACTTTCATGTTTGTCTAAATGTGTATTTTGCTTAGTGTAAAGTTTATTTGGTAACGATTGGGGAGTAGAAATATCTTCCTCAATTGACTTTAATGCTGTTATAGCTGCTTCCTGGCCTTGAATGGCTGCCAGGCGCAGTAACCTGATTGCAGTAACTTGGTCTTTTGCTAGACCACCTCGTCCTTGACCATAGTAAATGCCAAGATTATACAGTGCACCAGGGTGTTGTAATGCTGCAGCAGATCTATAAAGCTCCATTGCCTGCAAAAAAAGATTTGATAATGAGATAAAGATTTGATAATGACAATTGCATATTCATAGAAAATAATGATTTCCATTTTTCAGTCAGATACAAGGAAAATTGCCACCTTGATTTTCACCATATCACACACAACATCTTTGGGTAAAGTGTGGAATGGAGCTTCCTAACACTAGGTTCCTTTTGCCTACCCTGCCATGAACCAAATAAAGTGTAACACAAAAATATTCAAAATACACACCATCTTCTCATTTATTGTTACTCCGAGTCCTAGCTCATAGCACAGACCTAAGTTATAAAGGGCTGGAGCATGGTTACGATGAGCTGCAGATCTGTAACACAATTATATAATAATATATACAATTTATTAGTATGACATAAAAGCTATTCAAAAATACTGATTTATTTAAAATAATTTAGATCTAACATAACATTAACTTGGAAGTATAATTTACCTAAGTAAATTGAGCCCATCTTGATGGTGTCCATTTTCAATAGCAGCTAGGCCCAGTTTATTCTCAATAGAATTAAGAACTTCACCTAAATCATTTTCAGATTTTTGTGAACTATTTTGACTGGAATTGGTGTCGCTATCTATGTTTTGATCATTCGAGATCAAATGAACAGTTGGAGGGTTACTGAATAAAGGTTCTTCAAATTGTGATTGTATATTAAGAGGTTTTAAGTTTCTTTTACCGATAGATGCCAAGAATGGTAAACATTCCAATAAAAAACTGTTTCTGTGGAACCCATTAATCTTTTTTTCAATGTCTTGCTTTTTAAAGCTAAAGTGTATTAGCTGACTTGTATACCAGCCAAATACAAGAGCACTACTCTGTAAATTAAAAATAAAAAATTAGAACAAAAATAATCATTTGTATCTATCTTTCGGAATATATCATAATAAAAACCAAGTAAATAATAAAAGACGATATTGTAACTAAATAGCATTTACAGTCCTAATGTATTTATAAAATTTAACTATTACCCATGTTATGGCACCAATCCAAGAACGGTTTAATTGCTCAAAGTTCCATTTCTTGTTATTCGTATCATTTCCACTTTCAAAAGAATTCCAACATTTCCTTGAGCTAAACCAACAACAAGGAGAATTGATATTCTTATTTTTTTCTTCATTTAAGTTGCTATTCGAGGAATTAATCACAGTAGAGCCGCGTTTATCAAAATGATTAGCACTCCTTTCAAACGTATCTCTAATTCGACGCGATACATATTTCCACATTTTAACTTAGGTAATTAAACAACAGATATTTAAAGAACACCCATCTTGAAGTCGCAATAATATATTGCTATTAATACCTATTTATAAGCCGTTTTCATAAATTAACTAAATTATAATCACATATAATTGTCAGGTATTATGGACTAAAATAAAGGCCAACAATATAACACACCACAATAAACTAAACCCTGGGAACGTTCTACGTTCACGATCAACGCCATAGATTAAATATAAATTTTAGTCTTTTCTAACAAAAAAATACAGTTGTCAATGTCAACTAGCGAGTTTCTATGAGGATTTATGATATAAATAATAGACAAAACCATAGTTAAATATTATAATTTAATTTCCATTAATATTTATGACTTCTTGCCAGCGTGATGGCAATTTGTATATCCCACATTTAAAAAAAATGTCTTATCTCTAGAGGCAAAAAATTAAAACAGTGCTTGTCGGATATCTTCTCCTTTCTTATATCGTTTGCCTTGCAAGAAATTTCGTAAAGATTGAAACATGTCATAATCAGATGGTGTTATGTCTGGGGAGTATTGTGGATGCGACAGAATTTCCCAGTCTAGCTATGTGACTTTCTGACGTGTCCTCAATGCAGCATGTGGCCTGGCATTGTCATGAAGCAGTATAACGTCTTTCCTATTGAATATTGCCGGTCTCTTTTCTTGGATTGCAATTTTTAATTTATCCAATTGCTGACAGTACCCCTCCGACTTTAGCCTTTCGTTTGGTTTCAACAGTTCAAAATAATATATTGGTAATACTGGTTACTAATACTGATTTACTATTACACGAAATGTTATATTACTTGATTTATAATATAAAATATACACACCAAACTACTTTGTGTCAGCAAAAGTATAAATAACTTCGACATCTACGTCCATTATGTGTCCCTTTCATGAACATACTAACATCTTCATATTTCACAAGAGTCTAAATAAGTAAATATTAGACAAGTGCTTGTGAAATTTATTTATACGCTTATGCAGGTTGGCCGAGCTTCCACAAGCCATAACGTATAGCACGTCATTTGTCGTGGCTTGTGATGGCTTGCAAGAGCTGGTCACCGATCTGGGCCAGTGTCGCTTACACGTTGGCTTGTATTCAGTTTCGCTCACGAGTTCGTACAGATTGCTTTTGTGTTACTGCTCTGTATCTCTGTGTTAATATCTGGCAGCCATAATTTGGTCAAACATCGAAACTATGACATTCCTCGAGGCATACCATAGCTTGCCGTGCTTATGGATTGCGATAGATATTAATGATAAACATAGAAAGACACTTAAAAAACAAGACCTTAAGTTTCTGAATAATGTATATTCATAAACCCGTACGACCGGAGTTATGGACTATTTTGACATCGACATGTATCACGCTTGCGTATCAGGAACATACAAGCGCGTAGACACAATAAGTAATATTGATCTCGATCAGTTGTGTGCGTGACCAGGTTCATAGGGCCCGATCTTTTCCGATTGATTATATTGATGGAGTTGCGAAAGATTGTTACATATGCATTCTGCTGAGCCTGACGTTATGCGACCAATTTTATAGTTCTATGTACCTATTGAATCAGAGGATACTGAACATGATTTTTGGTCGCCAAACGTTGTCCGGTCTAAGAAAAAAAACGAAAACAACGTTGAAACAACGCGAAAGCCAAATATATGTTCTCAAAACAATATGAAAATTATAAGATATTTCATATGATATATCGTTATAAATAATATATTATTATAATATAACTAATAAATAAATAATAGATTATTTAAAAATAACACATCGTGTTATAACATGTCAAACTGTAGTCATTATAAACACTCCTAGATTGATTGGGATGTAAGATCAGGTCATTACGTTGATACTGATAGTATCATTCACGCCCTCCTCCTGAATGTTATCATTTGATTCGATCAATCTAAATCTACAAGCTCGCTCATAAGCATCTAGATGGGAGCCAAGCGTCTGTAAAGACTTAGAGCATGTGGACACCTGCCAAGCAAGCAAGCGTTTCATCGGTACTTACCTTAAATAGTGTCTAAACGCCATATTACATTTTTTTATCGATGAATCCTTGTCGCGGGAAAACTATAAAAGTTGTATTTTCATGTGATAGTAAAATAATAATAAGATATTATCTTTGGCCCTTTAATTCTAGCGATTATTTGTTTTAATATGTGTGGTCGTACGGGTTTGTAAGTAAACCATTTTACAACATAAACATGCATTTTTTACATTATTTCAAATCCCTATATCACCATTACAGAGCACTTGACAAGGATCAAATTCAAAGCGCCTGCAGTTATAAGCCACAAGGAAGCGGAAATTATATTAAACCTGACTGGCTTCCAGAATATAACGCTGGCAAAGATTATGAACCTTCTTATAATATAGCTCCAACTGATGTTACTCCTGTTCTGATTTCAAATAATGGCGTGAATAAAATCAATCAAAGCAGGGCCCTTAAACCAATGATGTGGGGAATTATACCTCCCTGGCATAAAGTAAAGGTTTATTTAAAAAGTAAAATATTTTTTTATAGAACTACAAATACAGTAAAGTTATATTTTTATATTAACAGGGCGATTATAAACGTCACGGTCTCAGTACCAATAATTGTCGCATTGAAAATATTAAATGCTCAAAATTATACCAACCTATATTGACAAAAGGAGGAAGATGTGTAGTAATTGCAGAAGGATTTTATGAATGGCAAACAACTATTAAGTCTAAAACAAAACAACCATATTATATATATGTAACACAAAATGAGAAAATAAGGGTAATAGAATGATCCATATTTTAATTTTTATTATTATAAATTTACTCTAATATAAATGATAATTTCTCATGGCATAGTGGAACAGCATGTAACTTTAAGCGTGACAGTTAATCATAGAGTGCATGGTTGTGGCCGTGGTTCATATTGGGGGAAAAAATTGATTTCAATGCTCTGGCATGAAGACAAAGCATTGCATTGTGTTCAATTATTCAACAGAGTCTCGAAAAATTGGATTGGATGTGAAAAAAATAAAATGAACTAATATTATACAGATTGATGAACCCAGTACATGGAAAAATGAATTCAGTGAATCTGATGGTTGGAAAGGCGTAAAGTTATTACATATGGCTGGCTTATACCATGTGTGGCAAAATGATGAAACAATTATATATTCTTACTCTATAATTACTATGAATTCAAATAACACACTGGATTGGCTTCATCACAGAATGCCTGCTATTTTAGACAGTGAAGAACAGATAGATGTAAGCATACTTTCCTATTACTGTCCTACTATTTTATTATGAATTATTTTTAATTTAATGCCAAATAGAAAGGTTGAATACTTATTTTTTATTATAAGATAAACTTTTTCAAATAAACTTTTTCAAAGAGAAGAATGTATATTTTTTAGTATTTACTTAAGGATTAATATGTTATTTTGTAGTTTAAGTTGTCTCTGTTTAAATAAACCACAAAAGAGTTGAGTGAATAATAATTGACCAAAAATGTAAAATAAATGTAAATGGTAACTAGTGCAAATGGTATGATTGTACTAAAATGAGTAATTATAACATTAACATAAATTTATACATTTACAGGCATGGCTTGATACAAAAAATGTTAATGAAAATATGGCCCTTGCCTATTTGAAGCCTGTTAAATTATTATCCTGGCACCAAGTATCAGTTGAAGTTAACAACTCCAAAAACAAATCATCACAGTGTAACAAAAGTGTTGTTGAAAACAAACAAAAACAAAAGACTTTAACATCTTTCTTCACCAAAACACCAAAACGTAAATTAGTTGAAGAAAATACTAAGGATGTAAAAAAAATAAAAATGTGATTGTCTTTTTTTTTTTCATATATTTTAAAATTTATTTATTAAATAACAGGAACAATTCTACTGTAGTAGTGTTTTTTTTTAAATGGAGAACCAAAAGTTAGTAAGTACTGAGAAGAAAAATCTTTTCAAAGACAAACACTAAACAAATAGTTTGAAATTCCTGTTTTAATTAGTTCTTATATTACAGATTAATCCATTTATAAACTAATTATAAATGAATTTATTTCTAACTAGTGACCCGCCAGCTTGAATAACACACACTATTTTAGTACTAATCTCAATTACTTTCTTTTTCATTACTCAGACAATATCTATAAATTATAAAATTAAATTTCACCCAAATGACTGTGAATTTTGTAGTGACTTTGCTGAACTAAATATTTTAACTAGATATGACTTTTTTATTTATTAACCAGTTTAAAGGAAACAAACACTAAATAATACATTAATAATATTTTTTTAGCATGTCTTGCATGTACAGACAGCGATCAGCTAAAAAATATTATAAGTTTATAATTATTACAAGATATAAAACAAAAACAGTGTCTTGACATAACATTACCAAAGTGTAATCAACATATATTATTTATTAATAATGTTGTGGAATTTATCTTTAAATCATCAATTGAGTTATCACATATATCATAATTGAACTTTATATAGATAATGATATCATTATTGAAATTAAGATAGATAAACTGGCCATTGATCATCATGATGCAGTCAGGCAGAATCTGACTAAACACCACAAACATTTTTTTAGTCAAATGCGGATTTAACTTCCGCCACACAATATTTGAATTCCAATAACAGATTTTTTTTTTCGAAAACCAAGCTCCATCTTGCGATATGCGGGTTACAATGTGACTAAAAAAATAATCAGTCATTGTCTTACATAGCCACAATATAGCATTAAACAGTATTATATAATTTAAAGTAAATTATTTCAGATTCAGACATATCATCTTTCACTATTGCTATGAACACTTCTGTAGAAACAATTACACATTGTCAATTCTGAATTCCCTGAAGTCTGCTTCGCAACGGATAACTTTATGAGTGTTAAGAAAGTCTCTTACAAAGCTCTGTACTTCATATTCATCTGAAAATAATGATAATATAAATTTGTTTTGGCGTAATGAGTAAAATGATCTTAGGTCTTCACACTGCATCCCGCACATGGCTATACAGGCAGAATAATCCTGGGAACCTAATGTTAAACACTTTGTTCCCCATTTTTGGAATTGTGTGTTAAGAAGTAGCAGAACTCTAAAGCTGCGCCTTCCCTCGTTGCCTGAGCGAGAAAAATGGAAAATATTAAATATTCCATTCCTCTGAATGGGAAATGAATCCACAAGCGCCGCGTTACAGTGTCATTACGAAACGACGACCGCGAAAACATATTGTTTGGTATTTATATATTGTATTATGTAGTAAAATGTTGCCTAATATTAAAAATGTTTTACATAGGCCGCTGTACTTGAAATTCTAAATCACAGTGCGGTTGGAGATATCATTTTAATATATTTGTTTTACAGTACAATTTAATTTATAAGTTTTCCAAATAAGTTGTTATATGGTAAGAGGGGGAGGGGGAGACCTCAGTTGAGTTTCGAAAACACAGTGTCGACGATACTAGAGAAAGGTCACGTAAAAAGCATGAGGACCCCCCGGAGGGTATGTATGAAGAGGTTGATGAAAGTGGTCGAGGCGAAAGAGATATGCCGAGACTGAACCGTTTGGCGCTCCGTCCTATCTGCCTACCCCGTGAGGGATATAGCGTGAGCTAAGTAAGTTGTTATATGTTAATTAAAAGGGACAAAGCAAGCAGAATTTATATGCATATATTGAATTATGTATGTTCATGCAAGGACCGCATTTATATTTTGGCAGCCAGCAAGTATTATTGTCCCTGTGAAATAGTTTTCTTACACACCCAAAGGCTGCTTAGTAATCAGCGCACACTATTTTTTGTGCGATATGCCTTATATAATCGGATCAAATAATATTATTAGCCGGTTTTATGCATTAAATCTTTATAAACCACTAAACTTAAATTTAAAATTTTCTGTCCTAAGTGTGGAATAACACTTTAAAAAAACATAGTAAAATCTTTATAAACCAGTTTAGAATAATTTCCTTAAACCTTTAGCGTTGTTAAAGTAAAATTTTTGGCAAGAGGATATAATATTAGGAACCTAATTTAATATTAAAGGAGGATAAACACTTAATATAATATTAAGTGTATCCTCTTGCCTAGTCAAAATTAATATTTAAATCTTAAAAATAATTTTAGCCAACAAAACTAGCAACTATTTTGCAAAATACTTCAAGGAATATTATAAGATTTTGTTTTGAATTTACAGGACAGCATATAAAAGTCCCCTCAAAAATTAATATATACATATTTTTATAATTTATCCCAACAATTTTGATAAAAATAACATATAAATTATCACATTCAGTTTAAATTTCATAAAGATATCTTCAATAGATCCTTCAGAAAATTAACTATGGTGGTGGTATGGTAAGGTAAGGTAAGGTTGTGGGTTCGATTCCGCTCGTGAAAATTAAAATTTTAATATTTACAAATCAAATATTTAATATTTTGGAATTAAATATTTTATGTTTTCATTTCTTTGCTCTGATAACAAGGCCAAACGCAGCACTGAGTTCCGCCACACGCCTCAAATGTTTGCAAAGTGGAACAGAGTGTCTCAACACTAGCTTCCCATGTTCGCTCTGCCTAAACTGCAATGTGCAGGATACAGCATGAAGTTGATTTAGGTATAGTAAGTGTTTCACCCCCATGTCACTAATTGTAAGAGACAAAAAAATAGTATGACATATTTTTAGATAAATAATAAACCTATACAATGATATCAAAAACAATTCATTAGAAGCCAATAGACGAAGAAGCCTTTTGATGTAACTTGAAAATTATGTATAATTTGATATTTAGATGCAAACCAAAACACAATTCAAGTTGCATTATTAAAATTTTCAGTTAATGATTATATTTACAGTTCAGAGAGAGATCAGTTGTTTGGAATACTAATATCTACATTATGTAAATTGTCTCACTTCAATTATTCAAAAATAATAAAAATATACTCACATGGATATCTGCTACACTGGTATATAAGTTTGATTAAATGTTTTGCTAAGGATTTAAACAGACTTTTGCCTCTAATTCTTCCCTTTACATAATAGGGAGTTAATATTTTTACAACCCATGGAGCAATCCTTTCTTTACAACTGATTATAAATTCTGAATTTTCTTCTAAAGGTGATACAACAGCTTCGTCATCACTATCTTCACCAAAAAGATCTTGCAACATTGCCTTTATCTAAAAAAAAATATATTTACATAGAACAGTCTTATTCTAGAGAAGTTAATGCCAAGGCAGACATTTGATGGTGTTTATGCCACCACAATAAGGAAATTATTTACCAAATCAAGTAAGGATTCAACCAACAGGTATGAAGATGTTTACAGTCAAACACACTCCACCACAACAATCTATACATATGATGATTTAAATTGTCACTGAAATAATGCATATTATAATTATGCATTGCATTGCATTAACTAATCCTTCAAAAACTTACCCTAGTCAATTTGTTTCTGTCACAATCTCTTATTTGGTCTAGTAATTCAAATAATTTAACTTTCTGAAAATATTCTTCACATAGCCATTTACTTGGACGACTTTTTTTATTTTTACTGCTGAGATCTTGCGAATTGCACTCATTATTTACCAAGATACCACTTATTTGAGTCAGTCTTTCATTTAAACATTTCTTTTGAGGCTCCTGACCATCTTTAACAATTTGTAGAGAATGTGTTGCACTATGTAAATTACTTTGAGTTTCATTTAAACTTTCTTTAAATTGTGGTAGATCATCTGAAGCAGTTGCATCAAAAGTTGCATCAAATAAATCATCATCATTAGGATCACCCTGAAATAATTTTTCAAGTTGTTGCATTAATTCATCAGAACTTTGTATCTCCATACTCATCTGATCTTTTAGATTTTCAGGCAGTATCATGCTATTTGAAATATTTTCCATAGCTTTTGATTCCATTTGTGACATTATGTTTATTTCACTCAAAACATTAGAGGCTGGTGGCTGGATAGTTTTTACAGTTCTTGGAGACTGAGATTTTTTTTTTAATTTCTTTCTATCATTACATGAACACTGACAATTACAAAAACTGAAAGATGTTTGTGTCTTTTTATCATTTTCAGGTGGATAATGAAGGCATTCATATAATTTCTTGAATAATAAACCTTTCTTTGTATTAGTTTTTAAATCTTTTATCTAAAATGTTGAATTATAATTTATAAGTATTATATTGAGCATTTTATATATTACAATCATAAGCGCTTATAACATTCTATTCTTACCACATTTGTAATATTTGCTCTGTACATTTGAACTACCATTGAAGCTTGCGCTGCTGATGTTTCTATTATCTTGGCACATCTCCATATAGCACTTGGGAGGTATATGTTTTTATTTAATAATTTTTGATGATTTTCATAATTTACTGAGAGCAATTTAATAAGATACTCCATGTAATGCTTACGGACCTGATGTAATAAATAAAAAAAAAAAACAGATACTATGCACAGAAATATATATATTAGCTTATTAAAATAAGAATACATAATTTTTTACTTTCGATATGAGAAGATGTGGTTTAGACTCTATATTAGGTAAAGGCATCACAGTGTCATCCATATCTCGTAGCCATTGTTCTACAATGGTATCAGATTCACAATCTTCCATATTTTGACTCACTTTGTATCATAAAAAGTACAAAATATAAACACAAGCAAAGAGGCAGACCGGCTGTCATTAGTTAAAAGTCAAAACCGCTATGACATTGTTAATGCTTACTTATTGACATAAACAGTAATGAAAAATAATTCGATATTTTAATCATCATATTAATTACGGTACGGTGTGTAACCATACTGAACTATAAATTCAATTCATTAAGCATCTAAATAAATATTGTTAAAAAATAGTTTAGTAACTCTGTACCCAGATAAATCATGTGAGGTTTTCGTGGTACTTAAAATGTAAAAAAATAATGTAAAAACAACTATTATGTATTAGACAAATAAATAAAAAAAAAACAAATGATTTAAGAATTATATTTTTTAATTATCATGTCATTGGTGTAGGTGTATTTACAATTTAAATATTTTGTTTTGATTTGGATCTTTGAAGTAAATCGGTTCCTACAAATCAAATTTACTTTAAGTATGTAAATTACAATTAATTTTACCTAATATAATAATTTGATTGAAAACTAAATAACAAAAAGGACTATAAAGAAATGTAGTAATCGATTAAATATGAATAGGTACATTCGATTCTTATTTAATATTTTTTTCACATTTTGTTGCGATAATTTTTATTGATCAGTAAAGTTGGAAAAAATATGACTCGATTGAGAAGAAACTTAAACAACAGAAAACAAATATTTTAGTTTGTGCAAAATAATGACTGCATGATTTTTTTTTAATTTTTATAATATACCTTTTCAGCAATGATAAGACAAATCGAGTTAATAAGCAAAGTCAAACTCAAGTTAACTTGAATGAATTTACATCACTATGGTGTCTCAATTTATTATTAATAAGACGACTTGACTTAAAACTTATAAATAGTATGTAAAAGTTTAGTATTTACTAATAAGTAAATACTAAACTCATAATTAAAGAAAGATCAATTCACAACGGGCTTCAAGGTATAAGCCTTAAACTAAATTCTGATTCGTAAAGTATACGTATGTAACTCAGCACCTCATATACAATTAGTATCTATTTTTTGTCACCTTTGCATTTATCATACGATATTATCAATGGCAAGCGAGGAACATAAATATTTGGCGCAATTTCTAAAAAATATACACTCTACACTAAGGATTAATGCAACCGTTGTGGGAGCCAAGAAAGCATGGTCTGACCACTGCTTAAATAAAGATATTTTAAGCAAATATGCTACGTGCATGGAAAAATTAGCTACTACATATTGGGACCTAAATTTATCAAACGAACGTAATTGTCCTACATCTCGTATTAAATGGTCAGCGGATTTTTGCTATGATTATTTTTACAACAATGGCCTTGACAAATATGATGAGAAAGAAAAACAAATAGGAAATGCAATTGATATAAAAATTACAACCAAGGAAATATTTATAAAACCATATAGGTTACTTGATGTCGGTAGCTGTTATAATCCTTTTCAAATTTATGATTTTCTAGATGTCCTGGCTATTGATCTGTGTCCTGCCAATGATTCTGTAAAAGAATGTGATTTTCTTAATGTCTGTATTACCTCTGATACTTTAATAGATGGTAGCAAAGTAATACATCTCCAAGAAAATTATTTTGATATTATAACATTTTGTTTTCTCCTGGAATATATACCCTCTTCAGAATTAAGAATACTTGCTTGCAGTAATGCTTACAAATTACTAAAAGTAGGTGGTGTTCTCATAATAAATACACCAGATTCAAAACATGTGGGGGCAAATAGTAAATTTATGAAAAACTGGAGGTATTCATTAGCAATGATGGGGTTTTCTAGAATTAAATATGAAAAATATCAGCATATGCATTGTATGGCATTTAGAAAATCTTTACATAAAGATATTGCTGCAAGATGGGCAACTTTATACAAAGAACCTTACATGGACGGTAGTATACATATACCACAGGATTTCAACAAAACTGATGATGATAATCTTGTTAAATCACAAAATATTACTATTGATGTCCAAGATTTTAATGAACTTCCATTTTTAGAATTACATCAATAATATTATGAAATATATTGTATATTATTATTCCTGTTGTTTCACTATAAATTTTTATTTCCTAAGTGTAGGAAATAAACTAAGTAAGCTATATTTTTCTTGTAAACTAAAAATAATTTCAATATATATATTTTTTTACTTTTATTTATACATTTCTAAAATAAATGAAGATTTATAGTTAGAACTTATTTTTATTCTTAATATTACAATTATAGTTATTATAATAACAAAGATTTTATAATTATACAAAATGAGGTGTCCATTTTGTTTTTTTTACTGGTTTGCACCTCTATTTAGCATCATTGAATTTTGCTTTTCTCTTTTCTAGTTTCTCCTTATTTTCAATATCAGTCATGATAGCTGACACTGATTGGCCAAATCTTTGCGCTCTCATTTTCAATTTCTCTAAATTATCAGATAATGATCCTGATGAAGCAATAGCTGCATTACTATTAATAGAAATTGTACTCTGGTTAAATCTTTGTTTCCTTGCTTCTTTTCTCTGTTCCTCAGATACTTTAACTGGTAATCCAAATCTTTTAGCACGCATTTCAAGTCTTGTCTTCGGATCAATATCAGCAGTAATCTTGACTTTATTACTAGGTACATTTTTCTCAGTATTATCTGATTCTGGAGCCATTATTTCTTTTTTATCTTCAGGCGGTTTCACAGTATTTGATGAAACAGACACTGATCTGTTTAGTACAATTTTTTTCGCAATAGTTTCTTTACTTTCTGTCACTTTTGGAGTTTCAGTTATTTTTCTCTTTAAAACCCTTTGTGGTTTACTTTCAGGAACTGTTTTTTCTGGAGAGCTTTCCTCAAGTGCAAGTTCCTCATTTAAAGTATCTACTGCAGAATCGTCAAGTATGTCATTCTGACTTTTCTCTTCTTCGTCTTCCAAAACACCATCGGAGTCAATTTCATCTGAGTCTAGATTAATGTCACCGTGATCATCCTCAGACATTGCAGCTTGAAGCCTTGCTACAAGTTCGGCTTTATCCCCGGCATATGAAAGTCCACGAGATTTCAACTCTTTTCTTAAATCTACTACCTTCATTTTGCTTACGTCTGTCACTGTGGAGTCAGCCATGGTATTTAATAATACCTTGTTTTATATTTTTTATTAAATTGTTTATTTTATTAAAACTTAGTAGTATGATCTACAACCACAACGCATTGCTTTGGTAATGTTTTTAGAAGTTAGGACATAGATTAAAAATAATATTCAACGTCAAATCATATAGATAAAAAAATCGGTGTAAATAGATATAAGTATTAAATATATGGGCCAAACAATTTGTGTTTTTTCGATTTTAGTGATATTTTGCGAATATATTATTTATAAATATAATAGATAAAGAGTCGCACTAAAATCTCACCCAAGGGCGCGGGTAGTACAAAAAGCATCACTGGTATCATATATTATAACAGGATAAAAAAGGTAAGTCGGACAAAAATAATAATAAAAGGAACTAAATAATAGATAATTTTAATAAAAAATCCGTACCGAGTAAGTGCCGTAATCCTTGTTTTTCTGCGGGGGGCTTGATCGGTATACTTTTATTATTCCTACTCTGCCGCTGGCTTACGTCGACTCCTTAGATAGTTAATTATTTTATCAATGAATTATTATTTTAATCATAAATGTTAAACTACTTATAATTGCGGCTGATGTAGCAGTATATTGAGCTAGAGCAGTGAAGTCGAGTGTAAATTCATTGTAAGTGATTCCTTAAGCCTGAAGCTGATTTATATAAGACACGTGCAAGGACTTTTTGCCATTGCCGTAATCGGTCTGGATTTTTATCATTATTATTATTACGAGGATCCGTGCTTATGTGCTCCTCGTGATGGCTGAATCACTGATTTAGCACAGTATTAAATACCATACACCAGAATCGACTTCTAGAGCTAACAGAAACAAGTAATTGTACCACTAATGGTGGACACAAACCATACACACGTCGAATATATTTGCTTAAAAAATACATAGAGGACCAAACATTAATAGACATTGAACATTCACAGGACGAGTGACTTTATGGGGAAGAACATTATTGAATTGAAGAACATAGAGGAGTTGGTGCAAGAAAAAAGTATGGGGAACCGTCGTCCAGGCCACATTTACATAGAGAATGGTCCCTGACCCTGATCTTGGCCAGATGCACAGGCGTACAAGCATGCCCAAGGCGTAAGCGACAGATTGTTAAATTAATTCTCCGGTCAATATATCTTAAAGAGTAAAACCACGGTCGTCTAGAGATATCGGGTTGTATAAGGGCATAGAATTTACCTTTTTGGGACTTTGATAAATTCCAGGTATCGCTTAAGGACTTATTCAGATGAGCATCTGCTAGGGACTACAGATTAGCAGCAGCAGAGTTAGAGAAATGTTTAAGTATGCCACACTGGATGGCTAACTTGGCGCAGGAGTCTGCAGATTCATTCCCACTGATTCCAGAATGTCCTGTCCTGTTTTTTTTATGGATAAGACACGGCAAACGAGCGTACGGGTCACCTGATGGTAAGTGATCACCGTCACCCACGGCCCCGTGTAGCACCAGAGGAGCTACTGGTGGTAATGATCCGGTTGAGTCTGCCCATGCGTGTTGCTATTGCTGACAACGTGACTCTTCCACACGTACTTTAGCCCGTACTTTAGTCATCTCTTAGGGCACCATCAGTACCAGGGTGATCCTATTCTAAGCCGGAATAACACGGCTTTCACGAAATTCACGAATCCTTAAAACAAATTAGAATTTTGGTATCCAGCAAGCCGCACCAACACAGCTCTCCTAGGAAAGCTTTGATGCATCAGTAAAGTTGAGAAGATGATTTGGCCAATTTAAATAAGCCAATTCCTTAAATTTTGTGTTTGTGCCAGAATCACCTTTGATTAGGCCAAGATTTGTGACAATACGTGGAGAATGGACCAGGCTTTACTACCATAAGGCGTCATAAATAGACGATTAGATGGATGACAAGACAAGGGGTTAGGAAAAGAGGTAAATCTAAGGAAGCTCCAGCAGATAAGGCAGATTTGCCTCGGGAGATAAAATCAACTAGCTTAGGTAGCTTAGACCATAAAGGGTGGGAAGACAGCTGCAACATTTTACTCACAAATCGGTCAACAAGGAACCATTCCTTGTTGACCGATTGGTGAGTAAAATATAAAGAGGAGGATTTACGCACTCTACCTGCAATGCGTTGGTAGGCGTAGATTTCATTGCACCTAAGATAATCCGAAGGCATTTTTATTGGACTCGGTTAAACCTTTCTCTCTCAAGTCGCTCCCTCATATCTGAGGGTCGTGGTCAGCTTTAGGGTTGCATCTGGAGCATACGGAATCCCTTTTTCTCAGTATTCGATGGTCTGCCGGATAATGTATTCTCTATATATGTTAAAAAAGGTCCGGTAATTTTTACAATCTTTTGAAGAAACTTTCTTACGTAAGAGATAAACACCGATACTGTCCACTCTTTTGGCCATCTTTCAGTCTCTCAGATAGTATTGCAGATTTCTGTGATGGCTTTTGTACCCATTGGATCTAAGTTTTTTTATAATTTCAGCTGTAATAGCATCGTTACCAGGCATTTTGTTGCACTTCATTCGATCTCTGATGCTAGAATATCAGGTTCTTCTGTCGTCCATGTGATATTAGCCGTAGTAGACTCAACCATCCTGTATAACTCAGTGCAATAGTTTTTCCAGCGTTCCAATACTTGAGCCACATCTGTCAGTAGACACCCATCTTTATTCTCGATGGCAAAGGTTCTCGGCTTACGCACTCCAGTTAGCCCTTTTACCTTTTGAAAAAGATATCTGGACTCATTTTTCAGAGAGTTTTGTTCGATTTCCAGACAAACTCCATTTAGGGGAGTAAGGGCAGAAGGGAATTAACACCTGTGTTTGGGAAGTAAGGGGAGAACGGAATTAACACCTGTGTTCGGCCCATTGGTTCTTCACAAGTGAATCACCACGCAACGCGCGCACGTTGGTGATTCACTTGTGAAAAACCAATGGCGGTGTTCACTGGGCACCGTGGTTCTCTCTGCTAAAGGATGAGGCACTGGCATCCGAGCAATGGCGGTATAACCATACTACCGGGCGGGCAACAGCCGAAGAGGCAACAGCGGCCTTGAAGTTTAAATAACTTTTAAAATGTCTGGGACAGAAGGCAACGGGAATCCACTGCTTCTATTTTGCAGAACGGTCTAAAGCAAATAGTCCATAGTCTATGTGACTACGAACTATAACGTTATACAGTAGTTTAAGAGAATAAGGGTGTGCACTCTACCACATACCAGACAGCTCTCAGAGCATTAATGTCTTTTTCATAGTTCCTGCTGAGATATTCAGCATAGGCAACTCATTTCAATTGCTTATCGAGAATCATACCAATATATTTAAATATTTTCCGTTACGTGTATAGGTCAGCTCAAATTCTATGTAATGTTATTACATCGAATTTGAGCTGTAATAGAGGACGATATCATCAGCATACTGAAGGATATTACAATAAATATTTACAGATAATTCGTGGTCATGAGTACATACTCGTATATTATATAGTAGAGGACTAAGAGCTGAACCTTGAGGTAGACACTTCCAAGCAAGTGGGAGGGGCAGTAAGGAGTGGATGGGTGTATAAGAGTTGGGGTCAGAAGGGCATTTTCCAGGTTTAAGGATAGGAACAACAATTTGACACTTCCATGAACTAGGTTAGTGCCAAAGTGTGGAAATAAAATTAAGAAATAGTCTTTTGATTGAATTTGAAAATAAATGAGTAAGAAACACCGACTTCACCTGGACTGGTGTCTATTAAATCCGTTAAGACGTTTTTAAGCTCATCAGAGGAAAAAGGCAGATCCATTTCCTCCGACGAATCCACCGGCACGGATATAACAAGATCGAGGGGCGGTAAAGAAGGAGGGGCCAATTTGATGAGGATTATTGGAGTTGAGACTACTAACAATGTTAAGCGATCGGCAAAATCTCTTAATATTTGTCGACACACGAGAAGAAGAAGATGAACGATAACTAAGGGATGGAAGGGAAGGGATGATGAGGGGGAAGGTGTCATACCTCCTGCCTCAGCATATGTGTGACAATCGACAGAATCAGAGCATTCCTGATCCTACTAGGGATTGAAATGCATCTAGTTCTGAATGGAGCGATTTTAAGGATTTGTTAGTCATCCGCAGATAAAAGGGCAGAGACAAACCGATCATAGTAAATTATGACATTCTCATAATTACCAGACTCAGGAAGACTGACCAACATGCAATCCACAGAGTCGACGAACTCATTCCAGTTGGCCTTTTTTTAATTTATACTTACGATGACAAGGAGGAGCGGGAGTCAGAGGAAGTCAGTTATTTAAAAACAGCAAAATAGGGAAATGATCACCATAAGTGGATGGGAGTACCGACCATGAGAGCTGGGAAGAGAGGTACAAGATAAAGAAAGATCAATAGCTGTCCTAGGGTTCTGATTAGGATATCGTAATAAGATATCGTAATTTTGGTAATAATTTGTGAAAAAAAAATAAAGATAGCAGTATTAAACAATAATCAGGTATAACAGGACAGTGAAGCTTATGTGTTTCATTAGATAAACTTATCTAATATATAATAATAATAATAGATAAACTAGATAAACTAGATAACTAGATAAATAATAATAAATAAACTTATCTAATGAAGCACACAACCTTCATTCTTCTGTTATAAAGGACTCTAATGCGCTGTACGATATGAGTGTATTCAGGCTATTGCAGTAAATTTAAACAGTAGCTCTGCTGCTGGATTCAATTTATACCCTCTTTGGTTATAAAAGGCCAGTGTTTTATAGTTCATCTTGTATATTTTCAATTACTGTCTATTAACTGGTTTTTCCGGATATCTTTAAGAGCTCTCGTCCATCTGATTAGCAAACTTGGTGACAGAAGTAGTGTCAGCAATTATAAACCAATTTCAGTAATCTCTCGGGTTCTGTGAAAAAATCTAGAAAAGCTTTTAAATAAAAGACTCATAAACTCAACAAATTAGTATAATTGCAAATAATCAATTTGTTTTTATTACACAATAAATCGAAAGTGAGGCTGCACTGCTCTTAGATACAATAGTTAAAAAAGTGGACGACTCAATTATCGGTGTATTTTTTTATCAATCTGAGGCCTTTAAGACGGGTTCTATACCACTAATAATTAATATGAATGAATTAACGGTAATGCTCTTGATATTTGCGCTCATATCTCTCAAACAGCTCCCAATGTTCCGAGAATAAATCAGTATATAAGTGACAGTACGGCAATTTCTTTTGGGCAAGTCAGTGACTTAGCCCCTGCTCTGTTCACTGTATCATTACCAAATTCTAATTTAATTGACTATGCAGATGATACTGCACTAATAGCCCATGAAAAGGCAGAATTGGGGCTAAATACTATGCGGAGTATGCAGTCAGATGGATAACAAGCTAGTTCAATACCAATCTTTTCACTCTTAATATAGACATTCGTTCACCGATTCCAATTCCCAGCAACCTGAGTTATTTATCAGAGTACAAACTTGCACTTTTCAGGTTAACTGCAGCTGCCCAAGACTACTTCGGACTTCTATTATCAGACTCCTTGGTCTCACAATCGATTGCTACCTGAATTGGAAACCTCATATTAATAATGTAACTCACCGAATACAAAAGTTAATTCTTATTGTTAACTAAACTCGTAACAGATACAAAACTTAACATAAAATAACATATTCTTCGGAAGCACAGGAGTATTGCTTAAATCCACTTGTAAACGTAATAAACCAAAAGTTTGTGTGATGGTAGTGTTTTAAAACGAGGCTAGCTGGTTCTCATTTTAACGTCATAAACAGCTACATATACAATGCTGTTAATAATAACATTAACCCTTTTTAACCTTTTTTAAATGTAAACATTTTATAAAAAAATTGGCTTCAAAAGTCGTCCTACATGGATACAGAGAATAACCTTAGAGAAGAGTTGCGTTCATGACAAACACACACATAAATACACATTCACACTACACTTTATCACTTGTTTTATTATATAGCCTTTATTTAAAGGGGCAAAGATGCTGGCGGCTGTGAATCAGCTCACGTTAGAACGGTTGCCAACGTTCAGCTCTACTTATTAAAACTTATTTGTTTATTATAGTCATCTAAATCGGGTTGAATATGTAATATTTAATATATTCACTAGCTTTAAAGAGTTATTCCACGCCTTAGGAAAGATTTAATATTTAAATTTGAAAAAGCGTATAAATATTCCTGCTACGTTCAAATTTATATGTTCTTACTATTTAGTGAATCAAGAATTTTATTATTTATTAACGTCCACACAAGAGATAACGTATGTACACATGTAACAACTTGTTCACACATGTGTGTCATAACCGCACTCAAACATTCACTCCGTGAACTCAAATCTACACGTACATATGTTCTCACATCCTCACATGTGATCCTACATCCACATACATCTCACGTCTACACATGTGAACACGCATCCAAACATGATCTCATTAGCACATGCATCCAGTACTGGTCCTCGAGTAATCTGTATGCGGCATTGCGGATGTATTAGTTGGTACTTTGAGTGAATTTGCAGTCGGTCCTTGAGTGCTCTGAATGTGTATACATTTGTAATGGTGCGTGTTTAAGTACTTGTGTTATATTGAGTGCGTTGTGCAAAAGAATTGGTGTCTCAAAAATATCAATGAAAGTGAATTCGTATTGGTACGTGCATCCTTGAGTACCCGAGTGCGTGTGCGGCAGTAATGGGGTGATATTGGAACTCTACATAACCTAAGTGTATGTTAACTAATATTAGTGCGTCGTTCAGGACAGGAAAGCGTGGCATTTGAATTTTAGAAAACAATATATTCAAGAAAAATAAATTTTCATGACGGGCGATTTTTTTTATACATCGTTATTAAGACACTCTTACAGGCATTAATATATGTATAAAAACACTACAACGGTGTCTACAGTTTTTTACGCTGTTTGGGACCGAAGCTAAAAGATACGACACAATTGTGTTTTAAACAATAATTTAAAAAATATATTTTTGCGTTTCATAATATAACTATAAAGCGGAATAATTATAAATAGAAGTGTGTGGGGTACTTTAAAAAAAAGTAAATAAGTATTTTGAGATTTTTATTTCAATATTGCTGTAAAACAACTATTATTGACACTATAAATTATTAGAAGGTTATTATCATCACCCTCAGTTCGTACCTCACGACAGGGTTTTGAAATAAAAATAAATACCAGAATTAATATTATAGAATTTAATTAGGGTACATACAAATATTTCGTAATGTTGGAGTATAATGATGAAACTAAGAAGCACTTTGAATAGCTAGTGACAATTTGAGTGTAAGTAGCTTTTCAATTGATTTTACTAAAGAATATTAATTATGTCGGAGAGGAGTCACAGTAATAAATACGTGTAGCATAGTGTTAGACGTCGCCTTTATAAAAATACATGTATCTATTTATTATATAACTACAAATATTTGACAAACATAACATAATCTCATAACAAAAAATCACTCTCAATACTGCTTTTGGTCTCTAAGTTAACATCCAATGCTAGCGGTTAAACGGACTCCTCTCGCGCTCACAATCACAACTAACAAACAGTCATTCCGTGATCGTGTGTGTTTTTTTACCTTATTTATTTATATTTGAAATCGATTAAAACATTCCATAACTAAGTATTCTCTATAATAATAAAGGAAATCACACTGATATTTGTAAAGCCAACAAAACAAACATAAGCATCCACTAAAAAGTGTTAGCGTAAAACAACATAGTGCGACCGGCGACGGCGGCTGACGGCCGTCACCGGGGCGTGACGTGGTATGTACAGCGCGGCGCGGGGGGTCAGACGGGGCGCGGGCGCGCGGGCACGGCGGGCGGGTCGGGGGGCGCCGGCACCTTGGTGCGCGGCTGCGGCTTGGCGCGCGGCGGCTGCGCGGGCGCCGGCGGGGGCGCGGCGGCGGCGGGGGGCGGCGGCGCGGCGGCGGGGGGCGCGCGGGGCGCGGGCGGCGGCGGCGCGGCGCGCCCCAGCGACGCCAGCATCAGCCCGCGCAGCAGCGCCGCGCGAGACTCCGTCTCGGCTGTGTCTGCTCCATTTGTGGCGCCTGGAAATGCACAATTCGTTGTTTACTGTCGTTATGTGACTCTGTACAGTTAACTTTACCATTTATCCCGCACATTGTAGGACAGGCGGAAAGAAAATAATGTAATTTATATTAGACCTGAGATATGCATATTAAATCGCTGAGTGAATGTTAATATTATTTTTTTCTGTATCCCACACATGGCAAGGTAAGCAGAGAGAACTTAGGTAAATAGTAAAAGACATCCGTTCCGTTCCCGATTTTCTGCCAAATTAAGGCATTATGTGTTGAGACTTTGCGGTATTGTGTGTTGAGCGATCACTTCATTTCACTCCACAAGTTTAATTATTAAAAGTAGAACTCTTAATAATTAAAATTCAAAACTTTGAAAATATTATTGTTTAAAACAACCAATTCAAATTAATGTTAGAAAAATATTTAATAAAACATCACCTCGACCTCGACCTCGGTAATGGGAAATAGCACTTTAAGTGTTAAAAAGATAATTACCGAGAAATCCAGCGAGGAGGTACTGCGAGTCCTGCGAGTCGGACTGCAGCGGCGGCTGCGCGGCGGGCTGCGGCGCGGGCGGCGGCGCGCTTGCGCTCGAGCTGGCCGCCGCCGGCCGCCGCGGCAGTCGCTCCAACTGTTGCCGGGCCGCCTGTGCGTGACGAATTAAATTCACAATCGAAACAATGAAGTGCGGCGTTAAACTCTGCCACTTGACACACAATATCTCGAATTCGAGCAAAATATAGTGAACAGATTATTTTGACATTAAATTCTCTCTGCCTTCCCTGCTATATACAGGATACAGCGTTCAAATAAATATACCAGTTAGATATACAGTTGATAAATGCCATATTAAATTCTGCATTTTAAAATTTTCCGATATTTCGGTAAAAATCATTTATTGCCATGCCATATTGCTGTACGTTACGCTACTTGGCCTTGTAAGCAGGGATTTTGGTAAATCTATGAGCAAAGATTATATTGGTCGGTCATTTTGTTTTTCACTTCATTTTGTTTGACTTTGTTTACGTCGTATTTACCTTTGACAGAGGTTGATGCCGCGCTTTGCCTCATTATCAGAGTAAAGAAATAAAAATATTAAATGATTCACATCTTCAAGTGGAGATCGAACCTACAACAAATAAATAAAAATCAAATATTCACCGTCGCCTGCTGCCTCTCGAGCTGTAGCTGCATCTGGAGCTGCTGCAGCTGGCTGGGCGTGCCGGGCTGCGCGCCGCGCCGCACGCCCGACAGCTGCGACAGCAGCTCCGCGATGGGGTCCACCACCGCGTCGCGCGACGACGGCGACAGCGACGAGATGCCGCCGCTCGTGCTGAACGACATGTTGACGACAAGCGGCGCCCCGTCAGTTACACGTTACACACACACACACACACACACACACGCACATACACACACACACACACACACACACACACGCGCGCGCACACAGCATTTTGTTCGTTCATTCCGAAACAGGAAAATCTAGTCATATCGGCGCAGCTATCTACAGCTAGCTTCAGTGCGGCCATGACTCGTCGACCGTACTGTATGTATGTGTAGTACGAATTTATTTGTGGTTTCACTAGTACATACGGTAGATACGAAACATATTTATATAATTTCTTTGTCAACTTTATAATGCTCCCAAATATCGGTGTTGTATTGGAAAACATGCTGTATGTGCGTACGCGTAGATAACATGTATATAATACATTGCAGTTTTTTTTTAGAGAAGGCAGCGGGAATTTGGTCACCTACTGCGCTTTACCTCTTTACCAGAGCGTGGAAATGAAAATATTATTAAATATTTAAATTCCTCGGGTGGGCATCGAACCCACAACCTGTTGCGTTTACAGTCGCAAGCATATGTCCGAGCGCCAAGATAGGCCTCACGATATGGTTTACAAGTTCATTGTAAATATTATAGCAAATTATAATTAAATCAAATAAATTCCTTTCATTCCATTTCAATCTTTTTATGAGTCAAAGCGCATTTTTACGCAAATATTGCAAAATCATCGCAATCGCATTTGAAACAACATCTCTCTAAAATTTTGTATATTCACGTTTTTCAATACGCAATATATTTGAAATTGGGAAATTTTCAAAAAAAAAATATTTATTTAAGTAAATAACAATAACATATATGTATATGATTTTTAAAGGCATTTCTCGGCAAAATTAAAATTTCTATACATTTCCTAAAGAATACTTTTGTACTTATATACACATTAGAAATATTAGTACCTGAATTGCATATTGGTGCGTCTCGCGCGACTGACGCCGCGTCCGGGGGGCGGCATGCGGCGTACACCGCCGTGTCGTATGCCACTTGGCTCATCGTGTATCGTGGTTAAGGACTTATTAAATATTATTTTCGAGATATCGTTGAATGGTCTAAATACCTAAGCTTTGCGTTGTGACGACAGTGGGACAATAAAAGTAATATGCCGTTAAATGTAAACACCGCTGCGCCACAACGGTGCCTCTATTGAATATTTGAACCTGACTGTTAAACATTTCACTTTACCATTTTTTCTATTATATTACTTTTTTTTTGGTCTGACAAAATACACTTTTTTTTAGCTTCACGCTGTATCCCACCTAATGCTAGTGTAGGCAGAAGGAACTTAGGAACCAGTTTCAATACATACGCATTGGTATTGTGGCACTCAACACCATGCATTGTACTGTTACCAGAGCAAAAAAATAAAATATTTCTTTGTCTTAAGTAGGGTTCGAACCCACAAACGAATACACGCTTATGTGACAGCCCTCAAAAACACACTTTGTCTAACTTGACATAGCAAAGCTGAAAATAGATCAAAATCACAATCATCACTTCTACCATCAGATGTAAAGTTATTATATTGCATGTAGATATTAAAAAGGATATGAGAAATGATATGAGATCCCTAGGTCCAGTTCGATGTTCAAGTGTGAGATGTCCTGCAAAGTCATCAGTCACGAAATTTGGTTCTCCACCTGGCATTGAAGCACAAACTGGACATACCACCTAGAAATAAATAAACATAATATATTAAGCAAATTTGATACGCTTATAATAAGTGTCAATTAGGGCAATAATAGTAAGTGGGGAACAGAAGTGGAATGGAGTGTCTTAACACTAGGTTCCCAAGTTCCCTATGCAAATTATAAAACATGGGTGAGCTCACTTAAATGAAAGTACTTATTAATTTTCTTTTTTGAATGCATGATTTAAAGTCTTTGAAAGTGGGTACCACATTCAATTATATAGGCTGACCAAAACAAATGAAAAATACATAAATGGGGTTGATAAATATTTAATTACCAAAACCCGTGCTTTGCCTTATTAATACTAAACCTGTTGACTAAACTTAACTTACTAAATTCTTTAAGTGTCCAATAACATTATCATTTTTTAAATACAATATATATAAACTATTATGTCAGTGGATTTAATAAAACAATTATTTTTTTACAAATATTTTTAAAGTCCTGAGAGGCCTGTCATGGTGCAACGGCATAAGTATTCAGCTGTAAATACACTAGGTTGTGGGTTCGAATCCCAGTTGAGGATTTGAAATGAATATAGCAATGAATCTGTAACTGATCACTGTTAGTACATGGAAGGAAAAATTTAAGAAATCTTATATAGGACATGTATACTATAATTATAATTCAAAATTTTGCTAGGCAGAGGGACCCTAGTGTTAGGATACTCCCCATGCTCTCTTGTTATCAGAGTGAGGGAATGAAAATAACTAAATTGTCTTGTTAACACTTGGTTAAAATCAACACAGTGCTAGATATAAATGTATAATTATTGGTCATTGCCACTTACAGCTAATGTTGTATCTGCATGTTCTGCTGCTACATGTTCCATGAGAGCAGTATCTGTGAAACCCATACGATTGCAAAAAGGACAAGTGTATGCCTGTGGTTGTTCAAGTGCAAGTGTTTCCCCGCCATAGTAGAGATCTAAAAAGTGTTACAATTGTGTTATAAAAAGAAATATATAATAATTAATGATGAATTGAAGCCATTATATCAATAATTAGTAACAAATTGCCTTGATCATCATACACAATAACAATTATCAAAAATCTAATTTGAAAAGTGTTTAATATACAGTAAATATTTATAAATTTTATGTAAATTTCACTTTTCCAAAACTATTTAATAATATGACCTACTATAGTAAATTCATTATTAAACATAAATACTTTTTGTTTATAAACAATTAGTTTATTTACTTTCACACTTATTAAATAAATATCTAACTATATCTTTAATCTTATTATCTTACAACTCTGACACAGCACTGATTTCTCACATAAAAAATGTAGGCCAATTGTTTTATGTTGAGTCAGTAATAAATATTTTTTTTACCAAAGTCACTTCTGGAAAGAATACATTGCATTGGATGCTCTGTTGTATGTTGGTTTGTTGTTGCACCAGATTCATAACAAGCGGCACATAAGTCGTAATCGATGCATATCAAACATTTGTATCGTCGTCCTCTAAAGTTATTTTTCAAACAAGAATCACAGCTGACTCCTGAAATTGATAATACAATATTATACGCAGTACATTGTTTATTAAACAAAATCGTCAGTATTATTTGCAAGAAAAAGTACAAAAGAAGGTACCATATAACTGTTTAATGAATTAGCAAAGACATTTACACTGACAAAAGCATCGCACAAATTTTGATTATCATTACCCACCTTCATGGCGATTCATTTTCGCCACAAAATGTCGCCGAGATAATCACTTCTTGGCACCAGACTTACTGCTACTGTTTGAGGTATTTATATTACTAATCTAAAATAAGTAGCACAACATATATTACACTAAAATACAAGATTTTTAACAAAAATTTCCAAGCAAACCTAACCCAACCAGGCCATAATGACGTCACATAATGGCCGTGTGTTGACAGATTAAAGGAAAATCATTGTATTTATATTGTGTTTTAAATATAGCTTTCACATTTTTTATAAATATATGATTTTATAGTAATAGTAATTATAGAATATAAAAGTGTTAAATCTCAAATTGTAAACATCTATTTTAATAAAATAACTTTTAGTAGCGTACAGCGTACTGTATATTATTGAAAAGTATCGTATATTAAGAAAATCTTAAATTTGATTGGTATTAATATAAAACCCAAGTTGAATAAAATATATTAATAAAGCAAATAAATCATAATATATTTATTATTTTCTACTTAATATTTATTAACGTATAATTGTTTCTATAAATAAATGCAGTATTGTAAGGAAACTTTTAAATCTGTTATTTTATTTATTTTAGTGCTGTCAACTTTTTAGTAATTAAACCCAATATAAAAAAAATATGTCAACATGCACAAAAGACAAGAGTATTTGACTGGTCGTTAACAGGTATTTACAATATTTTAAGTTTATATTGCTGATTTTTTATACTTCAAAAACTTAATTTAACATAGTTTTTGTAGTAAAATTGCGAATAAGAAATAAAAAAGCTTTACTAGTTTCACCCTTCACTTATTTCAGGAGAAAATTCTACAAAAAATTGGCGGTATTTTGCGCGGGAAGTCGAATTGGAATGAGAAACTTCGTTGATCGTTAACTTTTGTTGCTTACAATTTTATTTGAATAATGGCAGATGCTTTAGAACATTTAGTTGTTGATGGAAACGAGGTTTTAGAAATAAAATTAGGTAAGTCTTTAGTGTACATGCAACTAGCTTCAATATTAACATTGGTCTGTCTTAAATATAACCTTTCTTGCAGTCAGATCAGCTGATGATATTGAAAATGATGACACAACTTTTGGTCCAGAAATGTGTCACCAAGTTTTTGGAGAAAATGAAAATATTTTTGGCTATACAGATTTAAGGATTCAACTTTACTATACTGCAGGAAGTTTAAAGACTTATCTTGGCATATCCTACACAGATAAGGTTACTTAAAATGATTGCAACAATTTCTTTATTAAATTAAATATATACTGTTCTTATTGATGTTATTGGATTACAGATTGAGGCAAATAATGTGGAAAAAATTAAAGCTGATGATGTAGAAGGGGCTTTAAAAAAAGTTTTGGCTCCTGGCTATGTTACAAATTTAGATCTTTTTGTATCAATGTTAGACAAAGATAAATTATTCACACCACATGGAAATCTTGTTCATTCATTTACAACCCAACCATGTAAGTAAATAAGTAAATTAATGTCAGCATCAGGATCATCTGTAAAGCAAGGCCAAGTTGCCCTCAAAGGAACTGTCAATCATTAGCGGAGCAAGTTAGTACTTCACCCTAAAATAAGAATTGGCTCTGTATAGGGCTAGGGACCAGTCTCATATGGAGTACTGTTCTCATTCTTGGGCTGGTGCACCTCAGCATCAATTTGAACCTTTTCATCTTATACAACATAGAGCTGCTCATTCAGCTTGCTACATTGGCTTTGCTAATGCAAATGTCTGTATAGATAACTAGTTGTCTGTTCTCTACATTTCTCATGGGGAGGGTTATGGAATGATACTTGCTGCGAAAAATTCTATCCACAGAGTATGTCACTCAGCTTCATGCTGTATCCCGCATGAGGCGGGGTAGGCAAAAGGAACCTGGGAACCTAGTGTAAAGACACTCCGTTCCACTTCTGTTCGCCACTTTCTGCTGAATTTGAGGCATTGTGTGTTGAGTGGCGGAACTCAACGCCGCGCTTTTGCCTTATTACCAGAGTGAAGAAATGAAATATTAAATATTTAAATTGAAAATATTAAATATTTCATTTCCTCGAGTGGGGATTGAACCCAGAACCTGTTGGTTACAGTGACACTCTTGTGCTGCTGCGCAACGACAGGCCTCAATGTCTCAGAGTATGTCATATACTTAAATATCATCAATACCACATGGTTTGGTGATATTCCATAATCTGCAGTTCCATAGGAATTTCATGCAACTTAACACAACTAAGGCTGTATGTGTGGCTTGATACAACATAGATTCATTTAAATAGCACATATTCCACTTTAAATCATCCGGTGATCTTTACAGTTGATAGCCATATCTTTTTTTAGACTCTGCTTTCTGTTTAATATGAAAGCTGGTTGTTAAGTTACAGAATTTTGTTCTGTTCTTTGTCCTGTTAATTTTAAGAGTATATACAATACACCTAATAAGCTATTGGTGCTTGCTATAGATGACTTAAGATATTATTTTAGAAATTCTTCTAAAATTATATCTTATAATTATTTACTTCCCATTTTGAGTAAAGAATAATTTCATAAAATCCCACTACATTGTGCCATGACTCATCAACTGTACTGTAATAAGAATTTTTTACATAGTTTTATGAACAAGGGGTCAAAGCACTTGTATAATTTTGTAGGAGCTCAGGTTACAATCCTGTTGTTTCCTATAAATTTTTACAGTCGACTGACTTTTCAAAACATATTAAACACATTTCAGATGATGGTGGAGAAAGCAGAACATTTGAAGTTTATTTCTCTGAGGTATCTACACCGGGTTTCCTTGATTACCATGAGCGCCTACAAACTTTTTTGCTTTGGTATGTGGATGCGGCTTCCTTTATAGATTGTGATGATGATCAGTGGACTTTCTTTACAGTGTAAGTTTAGTATTTACTATAGATATTATAAATATAATTTTTAGAAACCTTTCATTTTAAATTAGTATTTTCAAATCTTATACTGGGGTCGTGGTGAAGTAGTGGTACTGAGTCTAACAAAAAAATTAAGAAAATGTGATAGTGAGTGTAGATGTATGAAAAAATAAAAAAAGAACAATACAAAGTAAAATTACTGGCAGTTAAGGGTTTCATTCCCACTTGGGAAAATTGATTTCTTATATTGACTTTGGTAAATAAAAATATGTAGTGCCTAAAATCAAGCGAAAAGTGAGGAAGTCTGAAACAACAAAAAATAGATATTAATCATACATTAATTTGATATTTTGAATCTATAAATATTTATGTTTTCGTTTTAGTTTCGAGAAGTTCCACTCAAGTGAAGGTACTACACAGTACTCCACAGCGGCGTACGCGACGGTGTACCGCTACTACGCGTACCCCACGCACACGCGCCCGCGCGTCTCACAAGTGTTGACGCTGCCACCGTTCAGGAAACTGGGCATTTGTGCTCAACTTTTACAGGTATTTTTTTAAATATTTAAAGTGTTATTTCTGCTATGTTCAAATTTTAATCATTCTTAATAAAAAAATATGAAGAGTGGCGTAACTCAACGCTGCGCTTTATCTACCAGAATGAGAACTGGAAAATAATTTGGATACATTCTTCCAAGTACAGATTGAACAAAAAAAAACTGCACCTCAGTAGATTAGTATAATAATATATTTGACATTTATTTATAGGCAATTTATTCACATTTTATAATTCAACCGGAAGTAATAGATATAACAGTTGAGGATCCCTCCCAAGACTTCCAAAGGATCCGGGACTATGTAGATGCCAAGAACTGTGAATCTCTCACAGCTTTTCAACCTGAAAAATTAACACAAGGGTGTGTAAATTTTAAACAATTATGTATGAAATTTGTTTCAATTTAGTAAAAAAAAAAAATTTATTACCTTGTTATGTAAGTATATACCGTTCAACCGTCTTGCACGTTCCGAAATGTGCCGGATCAAATCCCGCTGTATAGTTGTTTATAAGTTATTAATTACTATGTAAATTAAAAATATATCAGATCATATCCAATAGGATAGGTACACCTAGGTTTAATAAAAGGGAACAACTGTGTCCCACACGTAAAAAATCTATGTATACATGACTATTATATAATAAAAGTTATCGGCAAATTTAAATTACACTTAAGTTTATATGTTGAAGCATAAAAACTTGAAAAAAAATTTTAAAAAAATGTTGATACAACAATGAAAAATTATAAATGAGCTTTTAAAATAAACGCTAACTACAAACAATTTGTAACAAGGTTATAAAAATTTGGATGTATGGCTTATGAGGCTTAGATTCAAGTCGTGCTATGTCAGCATTTAATTAATTATATATTATATTTTATCCAACTTTAATTATTTCAGTTTTACTGCAGAAATGGCGAATCAAGCGCGTAGCACGTACAAAATTAATAAGAATCAAGCAAGACGTGTTTATGAGATATTGCGTCTCAAAAATACAAACACATCCGACAAGGCTGGATATTTAAATTATAGATTAGATGTTAAAAATCGGCTTAATGCACCATTCCAAGTAAGCTCATATTTACATTTTTTTTTAATTTTAAGCAGCAGAAAATATTTTTAGAAAAAGTATAATACATCATTTAAAATTTGAAACTGGATTTTGATTCAATTTTATATTAATATTTCAATGGATTTGTGGATCGCTAGAAAATTTAATTGGAGAGTTGGCAATGCGGCCAATGTAATAAGTGATAGACAAACTATCCTATATGAAATAGGAATAAAATTCGTAAATTAAAATATGGTTTTTATTTGAGGTTGATTACACTGGTAATATATTTTTAATATTCCAGAAAAAGAAATTAGAAATGAAAAAGCTCCAAAAAGTTTTAAAACCTGAAGAATATGCAGTGACATTGAGCTCCAGTGGTCTGCCCGAGACTCACGCCCGTCTCTCGGCTCACTATCTCTCACTAGAGACTGAATATCGCCGCGTCATACACAGAATGGAGCAACATTGTTAGGAATTAAAGTGTTTGTGTTTATATTATCGACTTTGTTGTGTGTTAGTGGCCAGTTACAATTATTTTTTTTTACTTGCTATTTGTTTTCTTTTTAAGGTTCACTCTGCATACTGTATATAGTAGGGTAAGCAGAGGGAACTTACGCTCCATTCCTAACAAGCTCTGTAATTTCTCATGATATTAATTAAGTTGTAGAAATTAAAATTATTCATTCATCTGAGTGAGAACTCAACCTGCTTCACCACAATTGGCTCATATTTTTAAACGTCAAATAATATTTTGATAAATTATTGGTATTATATTTTCTTTGAAAGTGCCACTAACTAACAACTAACAAGTATTATTTGCAGTAGATTTCTGTAATGCTCTAACTCATGAATAAATTGGTAGTTATTTTATTAAATATGTGTTTCAAATTTTCGTCACATGTTTAATGATTTGCTAGTTTGATTAAGGCCATTGTGGCAAAGCAACAAATATGTTCAGGTCAAATCCCACCCGGGGAAGTAAATTACTTTCATGTTCTCACTCTGGCGACAAGTGACTTAATACTCAAATGTGTCGAACAAGGGAACAAGAGTGTCTTAACAACAGGTTCCCTCTGCATACCCAGTACTCTATATGCTGAATACAGTCTAGTTTATCTTTTATTGCTTATGTTTTAAACTTTCAATTATTTCATACATTTTGCAAATGGATGCCAGAGCTGTGTGTGATAGTCAATGTATGAATCATATGGAAGCAAATGAAGCAATCTCCTTTCTAATTGTAAAAATTAAATTTAAAGGGTAAATTAAATTTAACATATTTACCTAATATTTCCTGTAACTTGAAAGTTATTGGACATTACTGTACACTTTGAAAGAAATGGATATAGCTGTATTTACTTTTATAGAATTCATGAGCTTATTTCTAACACATTTGACTTTTTGTGATGAATTAAATTAGTCATTTAAACTATACTTAATGAAATGTGAGTGTAATTAAGTAGGTACTAAGTGAGTGTAAAACACTAAATAAAAATTACACATTGAGGTTGTTTTGAAGTAATTCGTATTTATTGATTGGAACTAATTTGTTTAATGTTTGTCTTATTTTGATTCTAATTTAGAAAATACTCTCAGTGCCTTAAATACTTTTTATAACTTCCACATATAAAGAGGCTGTCAGCTTACCAAGATATTCATATGCATTAGACACATGTTTTGTATGAGAAAATAATAAATCACCAAATTATTAGCTTTTAATCCTAAGCCTTTAAAAATATTAGAATATTTATTACACTTTAAAAAAAAAGAAAACTGTGTTTGCTTCTATATAATTCATATATCAAATAATATTAATGGTGTGTCATAAGATTACCACAATGGGACGACGCAGTTATAATTTTAACATTGCACAGTATATAACTTTATTGTATAATTTTTTTTCTTCAAATAAGTTGCTTTAGAATTGTAATTTTTTTGATCTGGATAATCCAAACATTGTTATTGGGAACTGTTTTAATTCATATTTCTCTGTCGAAAATGAGAACTATTAAATTTAAAGGTATGATTTGTTTGTAAAATAAAAAAATATCCGAATAAAACAAATAATTGTGATCACATTTTTTTATTTTATTTTTTTTACAAAAATAAGCGAGCTTCAAATGAGATCCAAAGATAACAAACGGAAATACAACTGACTGGTAGAAAAACTATTTTTTCTCAAAGCAAAGTACCCAGGGATGTCATTGCGCTCTATAACAGCGAGGAGAAATAATAAAAATCTTTAATTGCTAGAAAAAAATAAAATGCAACATTCGTAACAGAAATTATCCGAAACTAGCGGATAATCCGCAATAATTTTATATCCGGAACCGAAGGTGGCCTTCGTTATAGCAATGTTACACGCACGCACACAACATCCCCGGTCACGGGCATTGAACGGGCCCCGCTGGACAAGATAACATTTATTGCTTTACAAGGTATACCTTGACTTGGCTTCTAATTTGAGGTTTTTAAACAAAATACACAGTAGAGGTACTGACGTGAGACATTTCTTGAACGCTTTCTCAATTAATATAAATTTTAACAATATTACAATTTACAAACAAATTAATTGTGTGTTCGATATTCACTTGTGGGAATCAGTTATTTTTATTTTCTCGCTGGTAGCAAGATATGGTGTAGCGTTGTGTTCCGCCATCCAACACGCAAAGTTTCAACAAATTAGGCGGAGCGTGGGGAATGAAATATGTTAATACTGGGTTTTTTCTGCCTATCCAGCTATGCGAGAAAAAATGTAAAGCTGAAAAAAATTCTTATGTTTTGTCAATAGAATTCAAAATTAAAATTAGTAATTCCATATTATTGTTCAATTCATCCAATTTCAGTACAACCGAAAAAATAACAAACTAATTTACAAAAAAACAAAAGAACTAAGAATTAATTACACTACATCACTTCCAATAAAAATCATTTGATGATACATCTAAGTGAAACAATGGTAAGAAAAGGGAAACACTAAAATTCAACAGTTCACTAGTTCACTTTATCAGTTTTTATTTAAAGCTCCCATATACTCCGTCATAATCTCTAAATGTCCAACAATTTTGCAGTAACTTCGTTGCTTGTAATAACAATATGTTCAATATTTCAGTGTGAACGCGACACACCGTCATTCACATAGTACATTTCACCAAACCACTCACTGTGTTCATCCAAATACCTGAAATAGTCATTAAAATTATAGACATTATACAAAAATATAAATACATATTTATTAAATAGAAGCAGTTTCACGCTTAACTCCGTATAACAGGGTAGCTAAGTAGACGAACCACCTAGTGTTAATAAATAAATAATGAATACATACCATTCTCTATGCAACACACAATTTTTTAAGATAGAGCGTCTTGAGTCGGAACTCAACGCCGCGCTTTGTCTATCAGAGATGGGAAATGAAAATGTAAGCATAAACTCACTCGCTACCGTAACGTAAGACGCTGTGTCACAATAGCCTCAAAAAGATATAAAACATTAATGAAAAATATATACTTACTGTACAAACATATCTATGTGTTTTAAAATTAATTTTAGTTTAAAATCTGGCATTTGTGTTGCATTTAAAAAATCAGGTAGCTTCACTGTAACAAAAATGAGTATATTAATATGGGTCAAGTATTTAAATTGAAAAAAAAAAGAAGGAGTTGTGGATCAGGGATCTAGTGAATGATGATTTTTTAACTGCTCCATAAAAGGACGCTTTTCAAATTGTGACTTGCATATAACAAAGAAGGCCGAGAAGATCTAGCGTTTGGACTTAATCAGTTTCCTTCGCACTGTCGAGGCATTGCGTGTTGAGTGGCGAAACTCAACTCAAAACTGCGCTTTGACTAACTATTATAGCAAGAAAACAAAATTATTTAATATTAAAATTCTTTCATCGGGAGTTGAGATTCGGAAAGCGATCCCAAAACCGTCATGCTGACACGTGCTTGATTGCACCATTTGTGTCTATAATTCAAACTATGAAGAAAAATGTTTTCTTGAATTTCAGTTTATTTTCTAAAGATCTATTTCACGTCCTCCCGCACGTACACACAGGATGTCAAGTGTTCATTCGTCTTTGTTAGAAGAACATTTGTAAATCAGCAATTACGGATGCGGATGTTTCGTTGGCAGCATCCCTATTTTAAACTTACCAAATAGCCTCGCGAGATGTATTGCGCCATAAACTCTACAAGGAAGATGTTCCGTACCCTGCCGAGGTATTATTTGCCATTTTCCTACCTGAGAAAAAAAGTACGTAATAATAGAAAAAAATACTGATAAGTAATTATTTATTTAACATAGATGTCCAACAGTTAAGACATAATATTCTACTTATTAAAGTTTTTATTGTATCAAAATACAATAGAAACACACATCATTAAACAAATAAGATATGACATAAAATATATAACAAGTGTAATATTATAGAATAATTTAAGGTTTCGTTAAAATGTTGTGATAATTTTCTTATGTGGTTGTTACATAGGGCCTGGTCCATAATGTGCTCACAGTGCTCATAGCGCGCCAACGTTCGGTCCAAATTGTGCTTTTCACGCTCACCGTTAGCGTTGTGAATAGTATGACGTACCTTGTGACGTCACTGGCTAGTGTTTACAGTGCTGATGGGTCGGAGCGTTAGCACCGTCAGTATTGTGTTTAATGTTATTTTGACGTTTGTTTGACGTTTAATATATCCTTCACGTCAATTTCTATATCGTCACTTTTCTCAATTGCGAAAAATGCTTGAATACAAGCATTTTATAATCTTCATCGGCTATACCACATATTCCGCTCATATTTATATCAAAAAATGCTCTGTTGGGTGCTTACGAATTTGACAAGTTAAATATATTAACTTGTCAAAGTCGTAAGCACGCTCATAAGTGGTCCGAATTATTAGTACCGCTAACAGACGTTGGCGCGCTCACTAATATCGTCGTAAGCACTGTGAGCACTATTGGAACCTTAGATATATATCGTAGATTAGGTGATAAAGTATTTAAATTTTTTGAGAGAGAGAGTGCTAGTAATGTAGTATTTATTAGTATAAAGGCGATACTTTATCGAGCAGCTGCGAGAGGGGGTTGCGCGGCGGCGGCGCGGGCGGCGGAGGCGCGCGCGCGCCTCGCGCCCAGCCCGAGCTCAGCGACGAGCCGCTGCTGCCCACGCTGCACAGTAAACCGTCACTTTTTAACATTTTTAAATTAATATTTTATGCTAAAGGCTAGAAAAATATTTAATAAAACAAATTCTTATTATATATTTAATAAAAGTGTCATAAATAACATTGTTTGCTACGAAGCGTTTACAAAGACCTAAGATGAAAGGGAATTCCTGTACGTTTAATAAAACACTTAACTTATTACCACCAAGACGCTCATTTAAGAATATAGTAGTATATACTAACTAAGATCTTATAGTAGTATACACTAACTAAATTATGTATTTTCATTTCAAAACAGAAACTGAAGAGACCAAACTGAACCATAATAAAATATTGTTTATTATTTATATATATATATATATATATATATATATATATATATATATATATATATATATATATATATATATATATATATATATATATATATATATATATATATATATATATATATATATATATATATATATATATATATAGAGAGAGAGAGAGAGAGAGAGAGAGAGAGAGAGATTGAGAGAGTTGTAACTATTGTTACCTTGATGATAAGGTCTCGAATGTCCGCTGTTCTCCCGTAGACGTGGACGGCGCTGGCTCCTCATTCTCTGATTGTGACACTGCTGATTTATGTGATCTTAACCTGGAAACCATTTTGCACATAATATAAATATATAAACACAGATCTTGTAGTATTACATATATCTATATACACACGTATTTGATCTTATGCTGTAATTATACTAAATTCTGTTTTAAATAGTATTTTGGCAATCATTTAATGGTAATGGAGATATTTTTATTAAACGATATCTGAATTCAATTTTGAAACCTATTGAACCATTATAAAAAATACTAAGATTTGAATTATTCGACAAGCGGCAGATAAACATATTTAAATGTTACTATGGCCGTGCTCCAATTTGTGCTTACAGTGCTTACGACGCTCACACTGTTAACGTGCGGTCCAATATTAGTGAGCGCCCCCACGTCTTAACAGACGTGGGGGCGCTCACTATAATTAGTACTACTAACGTAGTACTAATTATTCGGACCACTTGTGAGCGTGCTTACGAATTTAACAAGTTGAACAAATCTTAACAGAGCATTTTTTGATATAAATATGAGTGGAGTATGTGGTGTAGCCGATGTACATTAAAAAAATGCTTGTATTCAAGCATTTTCCACAATCGAGGAAGGTGAGGATAGTGATATTGACGTAGAGGATATATTAAACGTCAAAATAACGTCAACGCTCACAGTGTTAACGCTCTGACCCGTCAGCACTGTAAGCACAAGATGGTGACGTCATAGTACCACAACGCTAACAGTGAGCGTGAAAAGCACAATTCGGACCGCATGTTGGCGTGCTGTGCACTATAAGCAGTTTTCGGATCGCGGCCTATTTTTTAGGCCAACTTAATATGTGACGTCAGTTGGTAAACAAATAATCATGGCGCCTGGTTGTTTCGGATATTCAAGTGCAGATTATAATAAATAATAAGTATATTTTAAAAATAACTAAAGTTATATCAATTGTACAATTAGTAAATTTTGTTTGTTTGTTTTAAATAGCCCAGGTCTCGAAGAAGTCTATATTATACTAAGACCTAAACAAAGAAATAGAGAAAAGCACATTTTTTTTTGAGAATCAGGAGTGTCTAGACATTTTGTGAGTGCGCTGCGTAAACGGTAGAAGCTACACAATAACCACTTTTAACGATATGGATCATAGTTAAAAATCATTAAAAAACTAATATATTTAATATAGTTTTTTATGTATTTCTGTGTTTATATTTTTTGTGTGTGTTTATTTTTTTTGTAATATACAAACTCTTTTCTCAAGTGTACAAGAAAGAGATTATATTATTTTATTATTATTGCGTTTCCATAACGCGGACGGATCACTAATAATGAATGATTATTATTAGGGATTCGCCCACTGTTTGTTTACTAATTTTTAATATTTTCTTGTTCTAATAACATTATTTCTTTTAAGACAATATCTATGCATTGAAAACTAAAATGTCAGCTAAATTAATAAAAAAAAAATGCAATTTTGTGGCACTTAACATCTTAAATTGACTTATTTTTAATATACTCGTAATAGTGAAAACTGTTTCTGAGATTAGCGCTTACAAACGCACAGACAAACATCACCATTTTAAGTCTTATTACATTAACGAAAGTTTCCTATAAGATTTTTTAAAATGTACCTTCCATGTAAGGACAATGATCGGTTACAGATTTATTATAAGTATATATAGACGTATCACAGAATATAAATTAAATTCAATTATGTAAGAATACCTGCGTGCAAGCGCATGATGGCGTAGGGGCCGCGCCTCCCGGTCCGCGCGGGGGGAACTTCTTCGAGCACCACCGTTATCAACTTTCTCTTCCGCCTCCTCGACTTCCATATCCGCTTCCGCTTCCGCCTCTGGTTCAGATTCTATTTCGACTTTCGGCGTTATTAATTCATTGCGTCTCTCTATGTGGTTTCCGTCTCTGTTAGCTTCAGTTATGTTGTTTTGGTGGTTATCTGCTAAAAAAAATAATATGTTAATAATATTATATTAGTATTGATTATTATGGAGAAAATCGCGGTACAGTGGCTCAATGGAAGACTGTGATGCGAAAGTTGAGGGTTGTATTCCCACTCGGTGGAGTGATATATTTAATATTTTCATTTCTTCGCTTTGGTCGCCAGTCAACTCTTAAAGTCTAAAGCGACGGAAAGTAGAAAACGGAGTGTTGAATATTACGGCCCTCCTGATTTATACTGAATACAAAGTTAAGCTGAAACAATAAATATATTTAAACACATCAGCTGTACACGTTTCCCCACATATCAGGGTAATGAAAATGAAATAAACATGAAGAACAAGTACCCAGGTAGACAAATCACGGCGTTAAGTTAAGGCCACACAACACAAAAACAAAACAAAACAAAAAAAAAACAAAAGCAAAATACTCCACCTGCACCATTTTCCCCGGAATGTGAGTTCGAGTGTGAGTTAGGGCGTAAATCGTGCCGTGAGTTTGGTCTAGAATTAGATATAATATCGTTTCTCCTTTCCGAATTGTTTATTCCTATTTTATTACAACTGGGACGTGAGTTGTGATTAGAGTCGGGTTTTAAATCTAATTTTAAGTCGGGTTTTAAGTCGGTTTTTAAGTCGAGTTTTAAGTTGAGTTTGATATCGGGTTTCACATCGGCAATGGAGTCTGGATTAGGGTCAGGTGGTAGGTGGGAATATTCTGGTATCTTCGGACTTTTCATGTCCTCAAAAGAAACTAACGTCTCCTCTTGAGATGCATCTTGGTTCTCATCTTCTTCTTCTGGCTCTGTTTTTATATCTGGCCTGCAATTAGTAAAAAATATTATATACTCCTTATCTAAACGTATTTGATATAACACTTTATATAACATAGCAGCTAGTCTTATAACGACAAAAAATAATTGAACTGCTTTAATTGTCCCAAAGAATTAATACTTTAAATATACATGTAAAAAAATATTTACATATATTATGTACTATATATGTATATAGAATTTTGTTTATATGTATATTTTATTAAACAACCACTCTTTATAACGATATAAATGCAGTCCCTTTGGAACAGTTATACAAAGTTTACACAGTATTTAATTGACTCGCTAATTATTAACCTTAGGACCCAATTGACAAACAAATAAGACATATTGACAAACAAATCAGTCATTTTCTCTCGTCGGGTGGCTATTATTAGTGCGAACGAAATTGTGTTATTCTTTTAATACTAGTATCTCATATAAATATTGAAATGTATGTAAGAATGAATGACTGTACGGAATGAATGACTGTAAGGAATGAGCGATTGTAAGTAGGATGATTTTATAAACGCTACATTAAATTGTGGTTGCGGTGTACAATATATAAAATACATATTTATTTTAAAATTAAAAAACCTAATTATATTTTTTTCTATACTTACTCATCGATGTACTGCCCACAAATTTCATGGTACTGATCAAGTTCCTGTTTGTATAATAGATGCCCCCTTAAAATAAAATCGAAATACACTCTCAAGCCATCGGCCACTTCTCGTAGTAAATTTAACCTGAAAAAATAATAAAATTTTAACTATGCTATTATTATAAAACTGATGAGTTTGTTTGGATAAATCTTTATTCAAATAATTCCTGAAATTAGCGCCTAAAATAATTATAAAAAAATATTGCAAATACGGAAGACCTTAAAAGATAAGAAGATAGAAAGAAGAAAAGAGAATTACATAGGTACTCTTGGATTTTTTTATTACCTACAAATAAGACGTTTTAGACGTTTAAGACGAAGAAGAAGCACTTCTTATTTTTTCATCGTGCGAAGTCGCAGAAAAAGCTAGCAAATTATAATGTATATATTGTCAGTTGTTAATATTGCTAATTTGCTTAAACCAATAATGTCGGGTACATTTTTATTGTTGTTGAAAATATTATTTAAATGCTTCACTAGGAATCCATATGCAGTAATACCCTATAGTATGCTGTTATACCTGTATATATATTTTAATAGTAAATTGTTTTGTATATTGTAACGTAATATGTATATGTTTGTCTTAGCATTGAAAACGCGTTGTGTAAGTGTAAATATGTCATTGCATTGAGATTCCTAATGAGGCGTTCACGGAATAAAGATTAACTACGGCAAGGGATATTTATACAAGTGAGGTAAATCGGTTATAATATGATATTATATCGAAATACGTTTTACTTCTACTTTACTATTTATTTAGATATATAACGATTGGTTAGGTTATTTATTTGTTTTTAATGGTTTTCATTTCACAATTAAAATTGTCCACCATACTAGCAATTTTTATTTATATGTTTTATTATACCTTATCATTTTGCAGAATCTCTCTATATATTTAATTTATATAGGATAAATGGACAATGCTTATCGCTTTAAAGGTCTTTTACTAAGACAGCATTTTATAATACATAGTAAGTTCACATTACCACGCGCCAGTCTGACCCCTAAAGAGTGTATCCCTAAGGGAGCTTTTCACAATAAATAGAAAAAATATACCGGATGAAACTGGAAGTAAGACGTCAAATCTCTATAGCCTCTCAGGGCGTGAATGAAAAAGATAAATATGGACTTGGAAATGAAAATGGACGAGACTGAGAAAGATATACAGGCACCATTAATTTTGGCGCTATTTTACCTCTCGACCCCGCTAGGTATAAAGACGTGTAGCTAACCTAACTTCAAATTAACCACGACACATTCCCTCTAGTATAGGTATATACCCAAACAAATAGTTTAACACAAAAAATAAAGAAGAAGAAAAGAAGCATCATGCCTGCAAGACACATCGAGCATGTCGGGGCGGTGGTGCGGGTCGTGGCGCGCGCGCGGCGGGTTCCAGGCGCCCGCGCGCGCGAACCACTTCACGAAGGACTCCAGTATCTGCGCGGCGCACGGCACCGCCGGCAGCCGCGACAGCCGCCCGCGCTTCACTACCAGGTGGTAGTCGAACGTGAGACGATCCCTGTCAATGCGATAGGTTGTGGATTCGATCAGCGCTTAACGAAATCAAATATTCATTTTTTTTAAATCAATTTCAGCGGAAAATGAGGCGGAACGGAACGGAGTGTGTTGACAACTAGACAGACTTCACAACTTCCCTCTGTCTATCCTGTTATGTATTGATATAGCGTGAAGCCACACAAACGCACATATATATATATATATATATATATATATATATATATATATATATATATATATATATATATATACATATACATATATATATATATATATATATATATATATATATATATATATATATATATATATATATATATATATATATATATATATATATATATATATATATATATATATATATATATATTATTTGTTTAACCCATCATCAACCCATATGTAAGTAATAAATAAAACATAAAAAATTTCATATAATTTTTGCATATAGTTTTAATAACTCTCAACTTAATAGTTCCGTTTTCACTTCTATCGGCAGTCCCACGACTGCTATTAGTTTTTTTTAATGTAACTCATCTACTTAGACCGTTATCAGTTACAGATTTATTATAAGTATTGATATTAAGCTATACTAATTAATTTAAAAATATATTTTATAATCTGCTTAATATTTTAAATATAGTATTTTTTCCATATTCTATTTATTGGAATCCATATTTTACTATACAATACACTACTAATGTTATTTTTTTTAACATAAAATGCTTTATCTAGGTAATAAAAATCAATATAAACCAACGACAGCGCCACCATCTTTAGAATTCGGCACTTTGTAATGTTACTGAATGATAATAGATGGCGTTAATCAAAAATAGAACTCGTCAAAATAACAAAATAGTACTTAATATATATTTTATAAAGTTTAAGTGTATTTCTTACCATTTTACTATTTTATAATGCAATATGTCACATTGGAAAATAAAAGTAAAGAAAAGTTCACAATATTATTAATTCTGTATGAAGGTTCTAAATCACGCTATCAAAGTTTTTAAAGCATGTAAGTATATATTGAAAAAGTTCAACTTAAAATTCGTGTCTATTGAAAGGAGAGACGGTTAGCACTCCCCTTGACAAGGATGGAACACAATAAAATGGTGAAGGCACATCTTTACCACATTTTTTATACCATGTTTACTTCTATTTTTTTAACCATTTTAAAGGTTCAATATTCACCTTAAAGCAGACGGCAACACTATACTGGCTCTTCCATTATGAGAGTTAGGTGGAGAATGAGGCTGATTACTTAAGCCTGAACCTGACGAAGAATCAGTATCTCCTGTTTCACCTTCTAAAACATAAAATTATGATAATATTTCAACAATATTTTTAATATACTCATATTATAACCAATTAGAATTTTTAATATACTAATTTTATTCACTCACCATCGCCATCAGGTTGCGTACTTGTTGAAGAGCCATCATCACTAAACCCATGCCGTGGTCTTTTTGCTGGACCAGAGCCTGAATTAGTACTATTACCCTTTTTACGTTCTCTTCTATATAAGTAAGCTCCCCTATGAAACAAGAATTGCCGTTAAAATGTCTGTAGTAAAATTAAAACATTTATTAAGCAGAAATTTTATTTAATTACAATTGTAGTTGTGATTTTTCAGCAAGATCCCTCTGCAATTGTCGGTTTTCTTCTGTGTCTTTCAGAACAAAATCTTCACTTACACAGCGATCCCAAGAAGAATTCCATCCTTGGAAATGAATTAAGTACTCTACTGTTCGACGACCACGCTTGTCTTTACTTTCTATTACCTCTAGAACCTAAAAGATTGATATTTCTTGTATTAACTAATGTATTTGTTTATCTAATATATCTATCTCATTAATTTGTAGAAAATATTCACAATAAAATTGTAGAAAATATTTTTTAAGACTAACAAATTTGATGTTTTACATTAAAATAAATAAATATTAAACGATATTAGAACATTGAGTATTAGAAATATTATAGAATTTGAATAAAATTGACTGTACAAACCTTTGAATCATATAAAACTTTGGCTTTTGTTGGATCTGGTTCGTAACATAAGACACGTTCACCTTCAGTAAATTTATATCGTACGCCTCTCGTTGAGACCATCACTGGGGTTATATACTCCAATACGGTACTATAGTGATAACAATTAATACAACATATATATATCACAGAACCGGCAACATGACTTTGAACCCAAAAACACGAAGAACAAACTAGTGATTCTTTACACTGACACACCCGGTTTATTAAATGATTGTTGTCAAAATAATCGTTTAGCGTGCTGAAGAACTTCATGTACTTGAGCACTAATAATTTTATGCATTCGTGTGAGGTTTATTTTATTAATAAAATTAAGAAAAAAACTGCCTCTAATGTATACAAACCTCGCGTAAACAAATCGCTCAAGCCTTGAAAAATACAGATAACTTATATATTATGTTCAGAAACAGATTAAATGATATGGTACTATAAGTAGTACGATAAGTTTTAAAGTATTTTTTAATTGATAATTATATATAATAATATATATTAATGAAGAAGTAATGGTTGTCAAAACAATACTATTGTATTAATATAACATTAATAGCGACTCGCTCGCGGGGTTGCCGACATACTCGCGCGTAGTAAATGAGTCTTTCCCGCCTAAATTTGAAGAAAGAAAGAAAGAAGAGCTTATTTATTGCTTCACAATATTGAGATGGATGAAAGATAGATATCTTCCAGTCAAAGTTCCATAAAAGTCGGTTGACCTATTTCTAATATTAGGGCGGACAAACAGAAAGACACAAATTTAAACAGTTTAGCTGTCTTTTATTATCACGTAAACAAATATTCTATTTATATATATCTTAAAAAATAGAAAATTAGTTTACGTGATGTGTTATTGTAATAAACAAAAGAATATTGTGCAAATCAGAGACGAATTACATTGAAGTAAATTCATATATTCATTAAGAACGCTTAAGTTTGCAAAGTAGGAGATAAAGGAACAGATAAAATACATAATTATTTACTAATGATTGTACGCTTTTCATGAGTTATCTGGAATGGAAATAATAATTACAATTAGCCGGTCCGCGGGAAATTACCCATCTCACATAACATTATTATTGTTAATTCAAACACTGGTTTGGATAGTGCTGACATTTCCAGATTAAAGCGTTTTATAATACAAAATTAATATCGATAATAGGTATTATAAGTACACGTTATGCACTGAGACTCGCGAGTACGCAACGCTCATTTAGGGAAAACCTGGGATATCTGTTAAGAATATTTTTTTTCACATGGCGAAAAAGGTAATTTTAATCTATAAAAACGCATAATGTAACTAACTCAGTTAAATGGATAACAAGATTTGATGCTTAAAATAGTTTGAAAGCCAACCTTTTATTTTTGAGTAAATTGTAAAACGTAAAAATGGTTACTGTAGGTTGACATAGATCGATGTCGCAGATTTTTTAGAACTTTTAAAAGTGGACAATGCCTTTGACAGTTTTTGGGGCAACTTTGTCCTTGTCTGGCAACAGGGGAGCGGGGAGTGTGCGGTATTTGCAATCATGAAACAAGAGACTACTACAACTCTGAAGGATTCCGACAAAGAAGAGGGAAGAAAGTGATTCATAAAGCAGGTACACAGATAACGATAACACGCCAAGACATACCAAGCCCAGCAACTAATAACCTTTCAGAAATCGAAAAAAAATGACTCAGTCTATCGTGGATGATCCTATTTTCGAAATTATCCCCTCAACTTCTTCTTTGCCTATGACAGATTAGACATTTTCCGATGACGATATTCCTTAAAGTGATTTGTCTCACAAAAGGGGGACTAAGGGGCAAGCAAAAGAATAAAAAGGAGAGAAGAAAGAAAAAAATTAAGAAAAACAACAACCTCTGTTACATTTGCAAACATGACTTCCAGTTCTACCACCATTGGAATAATTGGATTTATGGTATGTACGAGTATAACAAAGGGTTAACCAATCCGTCCTATAAATGTATCATTTGCGAGGATACAGGTTAATAAAAAAATATTATTTGTTTTTTATTGTTGTTCAAATTTGTCACGTTTTTGTAAAAGTTTATTGTAATAATTCTAATATTAATTGTGATTGCAATGATAATTCCAAGATTGTAATTAGTAACCTACGTGATAATAAAAATTACTATTGATCTCGATAACTTGTTTTATAATTATTTTTCCTGTCTAATGTATGAAAATAAACAATAAACTGTCAAAACGTGCGCAAAGTAACCCCGTTTTACGTTCGATGGATTTTTCAACATTCTTAATTTTTTCTCCACTGTTATAGGTCTTATCGTCATGTAATATAGCCTTAAGCTTGCTACAATAAATGAGATATCTAAATGAAAAAAGATAATTTTACGCTGTATCCCGCAGGCATAGCACAAAACAGGGTCGGCAGAGGCAACTTAGGATTAGTCAAGACGCTCCGTTTTGTTCCTCACTTTCAGCTGAATTTGAGGTATTACGTGTTAAGTGGCGGAACTCAACGCCGCTTTGCCTTGTTATCAGGGCGAAGAAATGAAAGCTTTAAATATTTAATTTGGAAATATTAAATATTTTACTTCAACGAGTGAAGAACTCATAACCCTTACAGTGACATGCTAGCGACCCCGCGCACGAGACGAGATTCTCTCAGCAGATTTTTAAGAAGATATTTGGTACTTTTTGATCTGTTTTTCTTGCAAATGTTATAGGTTTCTTAAAAGGAAATTATGGCGATGTTACTTTTATGGAGCCCTTCTCAAGGACACACAGGTTAAGGATATATTGGTATAAGGTTTGCTCTTTTTTCTAGTAATTTTGTGATAAACATAAATTAAAACATATAACATAACATAAAAACTTTTTATTTCACACCAAAAAAATAAAAAATATATTTAAAATAAAATATAAAAAATAAATTAAAATATAAAAATATTAAAAAGACTGCCTTATCACTAAGAATGATCTCATCCAGGCAATCTATTTATAATTAACAGTTTAGAGGAGCGGGGTCAGTGCGGCAACAAAAGAATTAATATATAATCATAGAAATGTTATAAGTAAGTAATTAAAATAGTTTTAATGTATTTATAAACTTGCACAAATACTTTACAATATACTTTACAAAAATTACACAAACTTATTAGATCATTTCACAGAAAATAATAATAAAAAAAAACTTATACAATCAATTTGTCTATCTGACCGTCTGGCGCCATTTCACCGTTTAGAAGACGATGCCAATATAAAAATAAAAAATAGCATATGACCATAGTTATAGATACGCCAAACTGAATTTGAATTAGTTACGTAGAGGCAGTATCTTCAGTGGTGATCAGATAAATGATAAACATATATGAATAAAGTAATGAATGAGTCAATATGAATATACCTATAATATTTATATTCATAATTATAAACATTTATATTTAAACATGCCACATATATTTATTATTTAGTTATCTACCTTAGTTTAACGAACCGATTTTTCCTATCCTAAAATTTTACCACATCCATAAACAACTATATTATAATCTGAAATTGTCTATATTATTTATTAATGCTCCTAATCTTTGATTGTTATTTTAAGTATTATTTTTAGTTGAATAATGTTTTAAACATATAAATCTTGAAATTAAATAGTTGCAAGCTGATAAGACTTGGTTATCATAAAAGTAATGCGTAGTCAGAGTTATCTTTTGTAAGCAAATTTATTATGAACTTTTTTTTTTATTTCAAAATATTTAATCATTTATATGAATAGAATTTTTGGTATTATCCTTCCAAGTGACTTCTTTTCTTTTCTTGTTAACAGAAAGTATTTTATTAACAAGAAAGGCTACTTATTTAAATGTCAGAAAAGAAGTCACAAGTAAAAAGCTAGTTATATTTTATTATTTGCTAGCTCATACTCTATAACTTAAGTCAAAATTAATTGTTGTGGACAAGTAAAACAGATTGTTAAAGTATAAAAATATGATTTAAATATGATTTTACCTATTCAAAATGAATTTGTGTTACTTTTACTTTACGCAATAGCTTCTTAAGCTGAGAAATAGAAATATAACATATTTTATCCCCCAAAGTCAGTAACGAACCCACAATCATCGTGTTAACACAGTTATGCCCCTGCGCAAAGACGGCTCCGATCCCATAGCTGTACAACGAGGAAAATATCAATACCATCTATCCAGTAGTTTCAAACATATGCATCGCCTTAATGGGATATTAAGGACAGTAATAAACTGATATTTAACTATGATATACTGTTCTATTATACTGCGATAATATAGAATTAGTCGTGCATAAACAAATTATAAATTAACTCTCGGGAAAGACCAAAATGCAATGAATATGTCATATATAAAAATATAATCGTTGTGTTATGATTTCTCTGGGTTCTATAACTATAGCTCTTATCAAAGTGACCTTTATTCTTAGTCTGTATAAAAAGAACGTTTTAGCAGTCTGACTGCCATATTTTACCCGGGACACGCAAGTACAAGTTGTTCAAAATGAAGAAGTCGTGCATTTTTGTTCTCTGTGCAATTGTTTTATTTACAATCATCGAGGCGAAACCAAAGTATGTCAATTTAAATATTTAATAACCCTTGACAAATATATTAAGATTTATATATTTGCGATATTTAGGAAGCTACTAAGCTTTTCAGATTCCTATCGCTTTTAAGTTCTCTATATTGTATTAAATATTCTATTTTTATTACTAATATTTGTTTTAATATTTTCCTATAGTCGCAATGGGGGCGGTGGCGGTGACGAGTATGGCAATGGTGGTCAAGGGGGTGGTGGGAATGGGGGCGGCGGCGGTGGGCACGGTGGCGGTAATGGTGGACGCGGTGGCGGTAACCGAGGAGGAAAGTGAGTAAAAAGATTTTTTCCTATTATCGATTTAAAACCAATTGTATTTTTTTCATCATACATAGACAGAGCGTACCTAGTGTGAAGATTTATTCAGCGGATTTCAATACCGTGCTCTGTTTTGCCACCTGAACATGAAAAATAAAACAATTCATTCCTTAGATTGGATATCGAATTGACGATCATCGTGTTAACTGTCAGAAACTGTAACTGTGCTCTACGACCGTCTCTATAAACAGTTTTTTTATGGCAGTAAAATTAACTTACAGTCCTAGAGATAAATATAAATAACATTTCTAATAAATAACATTTCAATTATAACATTTCTAATAAATAACATTTCAATTATAACAATATTTTTTTATATTTTCAGTGATTACGATGATTACGACTATAGTTACATATACAGGCGCCCTTGTCGCGGTAGAGGCTGCAGGACCAATTATATAGGCAACGGACGCCAAAATACCAATACCGTCTATATGTATGATTAGTACTGCGTTAATTAGTATAGCTTTGTATATAAAATAAAAAGTATATCTTAATTCCTTTTTTCCTTATCTAAATTGCTATATTCAGAGAGATGAAGTCACGCTTCATATCTTTTGTTATTGTGTCCACAATTTTTTATATATAATTATATTTAATATTATAACTTTTTCGATATTCAACTAGCGTTAAACTCTTAATCCACTTGCATATTTTCTAATCATTTAATAAATATGTAACCTACGTTATTAATGTAATAGGGCTTAAAACAGTGAGATTGTTTTTTGTATGTTCGCGTACGCGTTTTCACTATTATTTTGTGGCAACCTCCCCTCAACATTTAGTTTAAAAACTAATCAGCTTCACGTTGTATCCCTCATGGCAGGGCAGGCAGAGGAAACTTCGAAACCTCTCGACACTCCGTTCTGCTTCCGTTCTCAACTTTTTCTGAGTGGCGGAACTCAATGCTGCGTCTTGCCTTGTGAGTGAAAACATTAAATATTTAAATTGAAAATATTAAATATCTCATTTCCTCTAGTCGGGATTGAACAACATCTAGTGTTTTATTTAAATCTGTTGATAAATAAAAAAGTTTCGTCAATATAAAATATTTACTTCGACAAAATGCTACAATTTATTATGCATTTAGCTGAAATTTTAGTTTTTAATGTATAGATATTGTCTTAATAGTGATAATTTTATTAGAACAAGATTGAAACGGACAACGCCACTGGAGAGTCGCTAGTATATAAAAATTTGCCAAGTGTAAATGAGACTCGACCGCGAGTTTTTCGCAATTTTAGTACCAATGAGAAACGATTTTTTTATATGAAATATCTATGAATTTTGATTTTCCGACACTTTATTTGTATTGTAAGTTAAACATATGACATAACCTACAACAGATACCTTATAGGTTTTAATTACACAAATCTCATACAAATACAGTAAAGAATGATTGAATTCTTGTCGGTATACATTGATTGCGGCAACTTAGAACTTTGCTCTTTTACAAGGGACCGTAGTTTTCTATCAGAAAAAAAGAAAAATATTTTTTAATAGTTATTATCAGCTTCACGCTGTACCTCGCTCACGGCATGGTAAGCAGAGGGAGCTTGGGAATCTAGTGGCGGAGCTCAACGCCGCGTTACCTTGTTACCAGAGCGAAAACATTAAATATTTAAATTAAAAATATTGAATATTTCATTTTCTCGAGAGGGTATCGAACCCACAATCTGTCGTTTACAGTCATCACACGCTTGTGCCACTGCGCCACGACAGGCCTATTTTTTATTACAAAATTTATAAGCATATATATATATATATATATATATATATATATATATATATATATATATATATATATATATATATATATATATATATTATTTACTGTATATTTTGAAGTGCGCAAAGCTCTAATTCCGTATTATATTTAAATATATTATAGAGATATTGCTTATTCATTAATCATATGAACTTACAACAACGTGATCCTACAAAGATTTCATGTTTTTGATTTGATTTCAACCTAAAATTGAATTCACTACAATTATAAATAAATAAAAATAAATTCATTACACTTGAACTGTAAAAGATCAAATTTGGTCCAGTCCAAAATAAATGACTTTTGTAAATCTGTTTATGAGATCTAGAAATTATGCAATATTTTTTTATAACCTTATCTATTTTTAAATGCAAAACAAAAATTAATTTCAAGATTTATAAGAAATGTTAATATTGGTATGCTTCTACAAATTAGCATTAGCATTTGATCTTACATGATTCATACAAAAAAATATGACTTTGTGGCGCTTTGGAAAACCGTGACCTTGATGGTTGTGGTTCGACCCCCGTGTCCCCACTTGAAGTGTTGAATTATTTCTGTTACCCCTCACTAGAACTGATTGCGGTTAACATTCATAGGTTCATATACTCTATCTGTCTCCCTAACTGAAAGAGCAAGATAATAAAAGACCAACTATCATCGAATCATCAACCGTCACATGTACAATTAGATATTTCTCATCGTGCCTTGATGGTATTAAGATAGTTTATCGCTACTTAATGTTGAATGACATTGTGCAAGCTTCGGGGCTTCAGTCGGGGTCGTGGGAACTATATAGTGTGTATAGTGAAATATCAAGGCTGTGCATATTAACCACCCACTTGTTAGAAGTTATATATTAGTATTATATGTTTGGATAAGAACTAAACAGTGAGTTAATATCCTGAATTTTCAAAGTAATGTGTGCTTTTCAGTTGAATAATAATTTCACTTATTAACATTATATAATAAGTGTTTTTTTTTTCTTTTAATTTAATATATAATAGGGTTGAATTTGGTATTCAGCACTCCATTCTTCACTTTTATTTCTTCTTTATTTAGAGACAATGCGTGTTAAGTAGACAACCAAACATTTGGATACGTCTGTTCAGACTGGGATAGTATAAATAATTTCTATCATCCAAGACGGCACAATTACGTCATTGGAGATAAAAAATATATTATTTATTATTAGTATTGTTTTTATTATTAAAACATATTGTATATCAATGTCTCCTAAGTTTCTTTATAAATTAAGGTTGTTATATAAATAAAACGAAATAATTGAAAGTAAAAAACAATTTAATTTACTTATTCTAAAAGTAGCGAGAAATCTCTAGAAATTATCTAGTAGTCACAACAGATCATAAATTAAGTTATATTTGGCATTATTTAGTGGTGGTAGTAAGGGGAAGAGTACGCAAGTTTTGCGATGGGGGCAGCGTGGACTACAGGGGCAGCATTGTAGGCTAAAGGTGCGGCGTGCACCAAGGGGGCAGATGAGTATACAGCTGGAGAAGCATGAACCACTGGGGCAGCGTGTACTACAGGCGCAATTTTAGCGACTGGGGCAATCGCTTTAACTGCCAAAGGCTCTCTATGGACGACAGCGTTGAAACCGTTGTGGGGGTCGGCGCTGTATTCGACGGTACGCTTAACACCATCAGGGTCGACTACGGAGTAAGAACCTTGAACTACGTCACCGTCGCGAGATTCGTGTTGGCTCTTGGAGTCACCGGTGAGACCATCTTGTACGTCATAAGCAAAGCTGTATTGAGGATGAGGATCGTATTCTTCGACAGCGACCTTAGCGACGGGTGCAACAGCTGCGTATTTGGCTACCGGGGCGGCATAAGCCACGGGAGCTGAGTGAATAACTGGAGATGCAGCGTAGGCGAAGGGAGCAGCTGGTATGATACCAGCGTTAGCTGCAGCCACGAAACAGGCGAGGACCACAAGCTGAAAATTAAAAACAATTAGGCTTTCGTTTCGTCATTAAAAATGTTAATTTATAACCTAATATATTTCTTTAAAATCTTTATTCATAAATTATTATGCTTGTACCTTGAATGCCATTGTGTTGGTTGGATGTGAGGATGTTGTATGATAGTAGATGGTAAGTACATAGAGCTTTTATACTTCAAGCAGGGGCTCACCCTTTCACTTCGCGCTGACGTCGTGTGGCCATGAGTTAGCCCTAGCAGAATTTTTCTGCTTTTGTGGAAGCTTTAAAATTATAATAACGTTTAATTGTAATAATTATTTTTAATATTTGATATTTATTTATATTGATACTTTCTTGAAGGAATTGAAAACTTTATCACAAAATTATTTTGTCATATAGTGTTTGAAAAGTTTCTAAAATTAGGGCATCGGTCATTACCTTACATTCACCTGACTGCCTTAAAGTTCAAAGGATTAAATGTGACATCTACACTATTTGAATTTGAATTTCAAGTTACCATGGAAGTATTAAAATGTATGTAAAGAATATTTGTGGGAGTAATTCAGAAAATAACGTTACGTTTTTTTTATTGTGGTATAAGATACGCTTGATGGATTGGACGCTTGAACCTTTTACATACAGTTGTGACAATAATAATTTCTAATTATTTTCATACCTTGCCTAAAAATAGTATAAACACTTTCAATAACAAAATTAATATACCGGAAATATGTACTAGCACATATTCCATATAATGGACGTGTACAATATAAAAATGTTAATTAGATCATGTACTTATCTAATAATTATTCTTTTAATTCTAAATTACCTTTTTATTTTTATTACTTTCTAATGGATAATGTTCTTGAGTGCAACGTGATTTTTTACAGTTTCAGGGTTTGTCTGGCATAGCACGGTAGGCAGGCAGTTTTTATTACGTTACGCAGGCAGAAGGAATCAAATGTTAATACATTTTATTTTAAGTAAGACATTTGTTTCTTTTGTTTCCGTCGAATTCTCGAGGTTAATTGGTAGAACTTTGCATCGCGATTTGCTTTATCAGCAGAGTTAGCAAATAAAAATATTAGATATTTCATTCCCCTGCACGAATATACATCTCACTCATTTACAGTCGCACGTACCGCTGTGCCACGAGTTATATTTATTGTTATGGAAATTAAAGTTTCTCTCTTCTATTTGGTATTTTTTATCCATTTCTTATATAATATCTTATCGAAGAGTTCTTAGTGTTGCATTGAACTGGTTGTGGAGGCATTGATCTATATTTCAAGTCGACCTCATATGTTTTACTTAAGAACCGGTAACCTATAATAAATGCCTACACTTTATATAACCGGACGCGCATTTAGACACTTTCTTAATGTATCCTCGGGCTGCGTTGCACATTTGCGTTTATTGGCAATGTTCGCAATGTTATTAAATTAAAACGACAAATTTTACCTTTATTTCTATAGGTTAAGTCGATATAATAAAAATATGTTTTATGTTAAATATCGATCATGAGGCTATAATTATCATTTAATTATTGTTAAAATATTTTTTCATAACATTTGAACATACCAGATTAGAATACCGTTTTTTTATTTTTGTTAATTGTAAATTGATTTGGTTCATAAAAATAAAGCTATGTAACTTTGAATGTGTAGTTTTATACTGTGCAGTTGATTTAAAACATTATATTGTAATGGCACTAATAACCGACGAATACCATTTTCAGCACTTTTTTGATTTCCGAAAATAAAAGATATAATTATAAATTTTGAATTTGTGAACATTGAACTAAATTAACATAACTAATATATTTTTTTAATCTTTTCTCATAGATAATGTTCTATTTTTTTTCATATTTTTTAAAAATATCTGCCTTAAAATATTCAATTTCTTTTACCGTTAATGACAGTATATATATTATTTGAAATCCAATTATATTAATGCGAGTGGAATAGCAACTTTCCGTACAAAACTGCTGCAGACGTAAATTCGACTTGAAGGCAGATATAAATATTTACTCTCAAAAAAAGAGCCGTTAGATCTATTTACAACTTAAGAGCTCAGTTTTTTGCAGTATATTTTTAAAGATGCAGGTATTCTTACAGTTACGTCAAAATATATATATTAAAATATTGTGTTTTTCGTCCAATAGCATGTTGAACGTTATAATAAAAACAGTCATAATAGGAACGACGAATGGAGATAAGCTTGAGACTCTAGTTTTTGTCTCCAAAAAGTTAATTAATATTGTATCAGCCTGAGTATACACACAATATGCTAGATAAATATAACATTATGGGTCTCGCTATAATAAAATTCCGCAATGTTCTCTAAGCTGTATAAATTTAAATTAACTTTAATAACAATACATACAAGAAAAGCTTATTATATCGTTCAAGAATATTAACAGGATAAAATGTATGTAATTATTAATTACCCCTAATTCTATTGAATGTGATGCAAGTTAGCTGCCAATTTATCTAATAATTAAATAATACTCAATAGTATTGTCAATACAATAAAAAGACCAACAGCTCTTTTCCATTCGATGATTCAAAAGTGCTAACAAAAGTCGTTTTGTACTTTTCTTTTCGCTTTTTTTTCTAATAATGGACAAAGGGCAAAATAAGAGTTCCTCAAAATGAACATTTAAGTAAGTTTTTCGCTGTCATATTTTAGAGCTGCGTTGTTATTTTATAATAATGCTTCCAGAAAGACCAATTTCTAATTCTTTTTATTATTTAAATAATATTATCAAGAGCGATTTTTTTTTCTCAATGTAATATATAATTTAACTTATTAGCCATTAAGAAGATATGATATTTTTAAAAAAAATACTAAAAACTTTAATATGTTTTCGCTACGCAGAAAGCGTAGCGAAAAAGCTTAGCAGTACTACTTAAGATGACGCGTATTGTTAGGAGGTTACGGACTTTGGAGCCTCAACCATCGATGACCTGGACCCTTGGCCCGTCGAGAGTATTTTTTAAATATTCAATTATATTTAAGGGTGTAAAATTAACCTCTCTAATAAAAAATATGTCTATAAAGAATAAAATTTATATAATTACGTGTATTATTAATATTTATATATTTTTACTATGTTTTAAAGTGTTATTCCACACTTAGGACAGAAAATACTAAACTTAAATTTAAACAACAAGCGTATAAAAATTTCGACGGAGCTCGGTGAGAACGAATGGCTTAGTTAGTCAGAGCGCTGGTACGGTATTCCAGAGGCGCGGGTTCAAATCCTGCTTCGTTCAAAATTTGTATACGCTTTTTTAAATTTAAGTTTAGTATTTTCTATCCTAAGTGTGGAATAACACTTTAAAACATAGTAAAAATATTAAAATAAATAGTATTCTCTCTTGCCAAACGATAATTCTTACGAGTTGTCGTTGGGTAGCGGAAATTTGTAAAAATCTCCCTACAGAGATGCTAACAACATAAATAAGTTGTAACAAGCGTATAAGAATTTCGACGGAGCTCGGTGAGAACGAATGGCTTAGTTAGTCAGAGCGCTGGAACGGTATTCCAGAGGCGCGGGTTCAAATCCTGCTTCGTTCAAAATTTTTATACGCTTTTTAAATTTAAGTTTAGTATTTTCTGTCCTAAGTGTGGAATAACACTTTAAAACATAGTAAAAATATTAAAATAAATAGTATTCTCTCTTGCCAAACGATAATTCTTACGAGTTGTCTTTGGGTAGCGGAAATTTGTAAAAATCTCCCTATAGAGATGCTAACAACATAAATAAGTTGTAACAAGCGTATAAGAATTTCGACGGAGCTCGGTGAGAACGAATGGCTTAGTTAGTCAGAGCGCTGGAACGGTATTCCAGAGGCGCGGGTTCAAATCCTGCTTCGTTCAAAATTTTTATACGCTTTTTAAATTTAAGTTTAGTATTTATATATTATTATATGAGATTTTATAGTCTACATAATTGCGGTGGTTATTTACGTAAAAAGAGAAAAATTAGAATTGAACCAGTACTAAATTTATTTAATATACTATATTTAACATGTTTAAAAACGAATTATTTTTTTTGACATTTTTGTTCAACTTTAGAAGATAAAAAATTGTTATTGAGACGTTTCAACACAAGGTACGCTTATGCACTTGAAATTATTTATTTGCAACTCGTATGATATACACTTTTTCCAGCGTTGAATAATGCTTCTGACATATTGAATATATTTACAAAATGTCCATGACAAGTCGCTTAAATAATAGCACACCATTAACCTATATAGTGATAAATTTTGCATTAAAAAACATTTCTTTTATATATATATATATATATATATATATATATATATATATATATATATGTATATATATATATATATATATATATATATATATATATATATATATATATATATATATATATATTCGGGAATATTATTGCGGAGCATTGAAATTTGAACTAAATTGTATATTTAACTTATTATATAAGTATAATGCAATAATACACAAATTTATTGATATCATGAGTTGAATAAAATATATTAAGTGATTAGGAGTCAGCCTCTACATCATATGAAACAATAAGGGGCATAACCTTGACTTAGTATTATGTAGGCTTAGATAGAGTAACCATGCATGTCTTCTGATTTTTTAATACAATTACGTACTAATATAAAATTGAAGTTTAATTTTTGATTTATTCTTTGTACATATATGTAAAATAGTCAAAGCGTAAATAGTACTACGCATCTGTTACTTTATGCTGTAGGTAGGCAATTTATCTTATTTACATACAATATATTCTATAAATACAGTACTTAATAAGTTAATGATTGCGACATAGTAAACAGGGCGTGATGGTATATTTAGAATTTGCCATAAATATATTTTAATATTTTACTTTGTATAAATTAAATAATGATAAATTACCTACCTACGAGGCCTACTAGTTACAACTGTATAAAATATGTACATTTTTTTAAATAAGCACTTTAATTAAGCAGATACCGTGTTACTGTACAACTGAAAAATATAACAGACAAAAAAGACTATTTTATAATTTCAAAATATGTTCAACAAGTCTCTATTACTATCTTATCTGTACATAGATAAAATTTTGCTCGTATTTCGCCCACGCTGACCGACATATACAATGGATGTATATTCGTAATTCATACGACGTTGTCGACTGTTGCGAGACACTTTTTGCATGCACTTCATAAGTTTAAAAAAAACATTGTACTACATATTCTTAGGGATTTCCTAATAATATTGAATATATTATGGTTATAGTACTTCTAGCTGCTAAACGTAGTAAGGTACATTTCCAAAATTAATTTAGTTAAAATATAAAAAATAAACAATAATAATTTTATATAATATTATGAATGGTCAATAAAGTAATGAAATGTGAGCTGCAAATGAATAGTACCTAATATTAAAAATTTGTAAAAACAGCTGATGATGTTCTATGGCACAGTTATTATTGTCTGATTAATATTAAAATAAACAAATATATTAATAATTTCCAAAATTTTGTTGATTTCTCTGCTTGGGTTTCAGACTTTCTTATCAAGATACGTCAAAATACGCGTGACAAAACTAATTATGTTATTAGCATCTATGTAGTGAATATTTAATAATTTCCGCTGCTCAAAGAATAATCCCTAGAATTATCATCAGAGAAAATGCTATTTATAAAAAAATATTAACATTTTTAAAGAGTATGTGTGGGTTAACACTTTATAAAAATTTCATACAAAGAAAAAATATTATCATAACAAAGAACACGCACAGCGAGCCAGTTGTAATTATTGGTCGCCCAGCTCGCTCTACCACTTTTGTTTTCATCCGACCTCCGTAACATAATCTTTCTATCACCATGGCCACTAGCGTGTAATACAACTAACCTTATGTATACATTTTTATATTAAGTTTCCGACAAAATTATTGCGTATCTAGTCAATTAAAGCTCTATTAATTTAGTAATGGTATTTATTTGAATTATATATATATATATATATATATATACATATATAAAATCATTTTTACAATGTATTTATTTATAATGTTGTCATAATTTTAAATAAAAAAAACATATATACTGTGTTTTTAAATGAACAACGTATTTAATTTTATTTATTTTTGTTGCACCCTGACTGAATTTATGCAACAGAGGTTGCGTTAACCACTTTACTAAGGATGATTAGAGTTAATCTAGTAAGTTTTTGCTTTTATGTTGACAATCAATTAATGAACATCAATAAATTATTTACAATATAGAAAATGCCTGTCTAGGCGCAGGGGCATAGATGCGACTGTAAGCATGACTGGCTGTGCCTTCTATTGCTATTCGAAATTAATTATATCATATTTTCATTCCTTCGTTTTGATTGGCAAGGCGCGGTGCTCAATTCTGTCACTTGACACGCAATGTCTCAAATGCTCGGAAAAAACGAGAACCATGCCAGATGCGAGATAGAAGCTAAAAACAGAAAGAAAATTCACGTGTCCCTTTTATATGTCAAATTTAAATATATGTTTTTAAAGAAATATAAATTTTGTTTAAATATTTTCTATAAAGTTATGCCTACTACTACATCACTTTAGTTGTAGTAAAAATTGTTAACTCACAAATAAGTGCGAGGTTATTATAATATATTTTTAGGCCGTGCAATTTGATCACAGTCGCAGCCTACGTAAGCCTAATATGACTAACCACAAAGGTTATGCATTTTGTAAATCCATTATTGTATACGTAGTGTCTACTTTAATTCTAATTTACATTTGGATGGATATAACATTGGAAATAGTATAAAGGAAAAAAGTTTACATTATAAAACAGATAAGTGTATTTTATATGGTCTCATGGTGCGATGTGCCGCAATTATCCGAAATTAACAAACAATTATCAGAAGTTAACACTAGAGTCACTTTAAATTATCATTTAAAGTGAATCTAGTGTTAACATGTGAAGACAACGCTCAGTTCTTCATTCTTGTTATAGTTGCAAAACTCTACGCCATACATTGTCTTACCACAAATGAAAATATAACGCCTTGAACCCACAGACATTGCATTCAAAGCTGATGTAAAATTCAATGCGCTACGACGCGATGCCCTGTTAATTATAAGCAATTATTCCATTATTAAATGTTTCAAATATGATTTCCATTATTTGGTTATAATCTTCATATTTTAGAAGATAGATACAAATAAAATAGTTTAATTATAACACTAATATTGATATGATTTCGAAAATAGGTTATCTATAGGCACAATTTAAATATTTCAATGTATCAGTTATTACTTTAATAAATAATATGTTTTGCATACTATAAAATGTATAATATTAAGCCGATATGATACGTTTATGTGTCTTTAACGATAACATATGCAGGGCAAGTAGCGCGTATACAACTGGAATGTTTAAGTTTAAAAGGTCGAAGGAATAAGAACGTATCAAATTTATCCGAGTGAATGCAGTACGGGCGAAATTGCATCAGATATATCGAATTTACGGTTTTCTACTAACCTAAAATGATGAAATACTACACAATTAATCTGTAAATTTTATAGAATGTAATATATTAAAAAGCGTCTAATAAGTATTATGTACTGTAGCATATCTGCATATAGAATGCATAGTTAAAATATTTGAGTATTAAAAAAATAAATTAAAAAAGTATTATTATAATAAGGCAATTGTTATACAATCTTGAATCTTGAGTCTATTTACAAGATAAATGTGATGACTTTACGATATAATACTTAAATATTAAATAAAAGTTAGGATTTTTATGAGATGATTAAGTCGGTATACATCGCAACCTTATTTCATCATTTTCAGAGCTAATATCGTGGAAATACCAATTCGATTTCTGCTATCGTAGTCCGCTTCTGTAAGGAAGCGCGTTCCGAAAGGAAGAAGAAGGATGCACATTAAATATTTACAAAATTTCGTAATTCCTATGAAATTTTGTTTGCATTTTTTTATATTATAGCTAAACGTAATTTCTATGTATTTTATATTATAGCCAACCGTAATTCCTAAACATAATTTCGTAATTCCTATGAAATTTTGTTTGCATTTTTTTATATTATTGCCAAAAGTAATTCCTAAATATAATTTCGTAATTCCTATGAAATTTTGTTTGTAATTTGTCTATATTATATTTTTGGCTATTTTGATAGTAAAATAAAATACATAACATATGTTAAGACTAATGTGACTTCGAGCTTTACCGGCGATTCGGTAACCGACGGTAACTTGAGTCGTCATTATTCTGTTTGATGGTAAAAATTTTACTATTATTTATTGTACCCTCTAAAAATACTGGATACCGATCCAGTACTTTTTGTGTGTATTATTTAAATTTTTGTTTGAAATAAATGTAATTATTATGGGATTACTACTAAAAGTTAGAAGAATTGAGGAATAATATATAGGTTTTTACATCGATATTACCTGTAAAGATATAGAATAACTAAACGTTTTACTATTATTTATCGTACCATCAAACAGTATAATGAGGACTCAAGTTTAAAAGACAGAAAAAGAAGTGGTCGTCCTTCGTCCAGTGAGAAAAAATGTGAATGCGCGAATTCAAAGAAATGTCATACGCAAGCAGAAACTATTAGCCCTTCAAATGTGGCTTAGCAGAACCACGGTCAAAAGGATGTTGAATGAAGACCTAGGGCTACTAGCCTATCGCAGAAAAATAGGACATCGTTTAGATGCGCGTCTAATGGACATGATACTGAAGTGATCCCGCGTTTTGTTGAAGCGGTACGCGGGAAAAAAGTATCGTCAAATTCTCTTTTCGGACGAAAATAATTTTACCGTGGAGGAGAGCTACAATAAACAAAATGATAAGGTGTACGCCCACAGCAGTGAAGAGGCCAGCGATCGTATTCCACGTGTCCAGTGAGGTGATTTTCAACCCACAATCATGGGTTGGTTAAAAATCTTGTATTGGGGCTTTACTGTGGTACATTTTTGTGAGAAAGGCGTTAAAACAAATGCGATTGTGTATCAAAATACAGTCCTAGCGAACCTTGTGCTTGAGACTTTAAATTTTTTAAGAGTGGGTCCCAGGTGGTGGAAAGGTTCCAACCATCCCTAGAATTAACCTCGCGGATCATTCTAGGGATATACGAGTATCTATTCTCCCTAGCAAGTATGTGGGGTTTGTCAAACCTGATGTAATGCTTGGATTTGTTCGATGTATGCTCACCCACAGCTGACTTCGATACATTCTTGACATCGGAGATGTGTTCCTTCACCCTAACACCGATGCTTCTCTTTGTTTGATAAGCCACAGTCACAATCAAGTTTGTATACACCGCAAGCACACCACACTAGAGGACCAGATACAGTTAGCTCATTTTGCAAGGATCCAGGGCAGTACGCGAGGCAATTAAGGAATCGTTGGCGGTAGTTTGATATAATAAATATATCAAATGACACACAAATTCCACCTATGTCTACCCGTGACCACGGACCACAGTAAAGTGTTCGAAACGTCGGGTTTCCAAAAAACATGTTTAACAATCAATATACGATTAATCCGGTTAAAAATGTTTCTATAATCTATTTGAATAAAGAATATTTTGAATTTAATTACCAATTTAATTCTGTCTAGTATTTTTTAGGTGATAAACGAACGAACTAACAGACATACATTTTACTGAATATGTTAATATTTTTTTATTAAATGTAATATACAGAATTGTTTTTTTTTATCCTTAATAGCTGACTTTGTCTTTTGGTAAGTATACATTATATATTTTTTAAGCTTCACGCTGAAAATGTTATGACATCGAATAATTGAATATATTCTTATCTGTGTACTATACACAAGGCAAAGTATATTATTATACTATATTATTAATTCCTTATTAATAATATAGTATAATAATATACTTTGCGTTGTGTATAGTACACACCTCCTCCTATATAATTCCCAATTATTTTAATTCCTCATTTAAAGAATAATAAGTATACTGTAGATGCTACGAAATATTTATGTTGCGCCCAATAGGTAAACAATGTGTTGTAAAAAAATTATTTCTACATTTTCTTAAAGTTATATTTTTATTAGACGTTTGCTTAAGGTACATAAATAGAATAACACAAAAATGTATTACAAAACTAATATTCGGAAATAGAACATACTTAGAAAATAACAAATATGTATAATCGCTTTTTCCACGTGATTCCGGCTTAGAATAGGATCACCCTGGTAGTAGTGGCGACTAAAGTGGCGACTAAAGTACGAGTGGTAGAGTCACGCTGTCAGTAATGGTAGCACGCATGGGCAGACTCGACCGGGTCATTACCACCCCCGGCATTCAAAAGCGGCGTTAAGTAGTGGCTTTGGCCGGGCCCCGGTGCCCATCCATCTTAAGGACCGGCAACGCCCCTGTAGCTCCTCTGGAGTTACAAGGGGCCGTGGGCGGTGGTGAACACATACCATCAGGTGACCCGTATGCTCGTTTGCCGTGTCTTACCCATAAAAAAAACCCCTATAAATCCACTTAGGTCCAAGTCGAATTATACATAAAACCTCAAGGATATAAAAAACTACAATCGCGATCATAAATGTTAATCAAACAATCAATATTGTAAATATAATTAGTATGTAATTGGTAATAAAATATATTTAATTATATATAAATTAAAAAAATATATACAAAATGCAGTAATATGTTAAGACAACTCAAGTGACATTCATTAGTAATGCACTCGTAAATTCAATACACACTGCGTCCTGTAATAATGTGAAGGTGAGTGCAAACTAGTTCCAGAGTGCGTAAAATGTCAGCTCATAGTATTAGAACGAATCAAAAGAGGCCGACGTAGAAAGTAATGCCGGACGTAAATATATAATACAGCGTTTATTTAGAAAAATATGAAAATAATTATAAATAAAGATGACACGATCGTATTGTTTTTAGCATTGATACTTATAGTTTATATATTACGTAAATATCTATATTCGTTTTCATTGCTACTATAACGGATACGTAGTATTATAACTAAGGAGCTTCATACGCGTTGATGTCGATTATTTAGGATTGCGGTACAACGCATAGCCTAATATTATTTGTTTATGTTTAAAACATACACACACACACAGCCATATATATATATATATATATATATATATATATATATATATATATATATATATATATATATATATATATATATATAAATATATATATATATATATCAATTAATAAATGATTAGAATTTACGTTTATTTCAAAACAAACACTAACTACTAACTGATGAGGGACAAAAAACAAAATATAATTGTGATAATTACATAAAAATCTGGTTATCTCTTTCTGATATTAGCGATAAGATTTATATATATATATATATATATATATATATATATATATATATATATATATATATATATATATATATATATATATATATATATATATATATATATATATATAATCTGCTACTGTTGAATGTGTTAAATAGAAGAACTGTCACTGTCTACTTTAATTTATTTTACCTTTATAAGGATATAATATTAAATTTCTATACAGGTAATTTTCGATACGAATCAGCGACTTACTGAACGTAATATTGCGTAAAGGTAGGCCTTGTGAAGGACGCATGTGCTGCGCACTCGGAAAATACCTGCCATTTTTATACGCACATCGTTTTTAATGGAGTGATGTAGGGTTGGCAATCAAGTTATTTTTTATTGATTTAATATTAGTTTAAATATAATTTTAAAATAGATTTTTGTTTGAAAAACCAAGAGCTCACATCTCGTGGACACTGTCCAAACAACTAAGCTATACGTTCTCGTCAAGTTATAACAGGCATATTAATAAAAATCAAATCTCGCCAGGTTAAATTTTTTATAACTTTTTTAAATAATTATGTTTCGTTCCTAAGTGTAGAATAACACTTAATGTTTAAAAATAGATATCAAAATTATTTTATTTATAATATTACGAAATGTTTATTTTTTAATATTTTATTTTTATTTTATACTTACATCAATAAAAACATTAATAATAATAATACTTGTTACAAAATATTGTGATAGATTACTTTTTAATAAAGTTACCAAAAAAATACCCTAAACATATACCCAAGTCTGTTTATAAAAAGTTGTCACAAAATAAATATAAAAATTATTTAATATTTTTATAACCAAGGGTTAACACATACATGCGCTTACATATATATATATATATATATATATATATATATATATATATATATATATATATATATATATATATACATACATATATGTTGAGCACGTCTATATGAAATTTTAGGTTGGGCGAGTCACCCGACCTTTGTCTCGAGGCCTTGTAATATTGCACTAGTTAAGTTCGCGCCTGATTGCTCTATATATTTTAGATATGAATTACAATATGTTTAATAAAGCTTACTAGACCTACTTTATTATATATAACCAATAATATATATTCAAATAAGTACGTTAAAACAATAAAATGATATTATATATAATCATAAGTCTACCATATGTAAACGAAATGGGTTCGATTTCTACTTAAGGAAAATAAATATTGAATATTTTCGTTTCTTTGCTCCGGAACCGGGACAAATGTGTCGTTTAGTTTCACTATTTAACACGCAATGTCTCAGATCTCTCGATCTTGGCGGAGTGTAGGGAACGGTAATGTTTTAATGGAAACGGAGTGTCATAACATAAGGTTCCCAAGTAACTTCTGCCTATCCTGCTTGTGCGGGATACAGTGTAAAGCTAACATTTCGAACAAACAGTATAAAAACTATGCTTTATTCATACTATTTTTACAGTAGTTAAAAATAGTATATTTGTCTTGTTTTGTTTAATACACATTCCTTCGATGTTGTATGTAGGTACTAACTTTTTGTCTTTAACAATGCTCTTTGCGTTATATACCAGTAATTACTTTTAAATATTAATTTTGTAGTTTTCATTTTTATATTTTGTATAGGGAGATATCATTTCAAAAACAGGATTATCGAAATTAAAAAATGTCGCACGTTACTAGACTAGACTGACAATTGAAGGCGTCTATTTAGTTAAAATATTTTTACAGTTTCCACATAATTCAGCACGTTCATATTTGTCACTCTGAAAACAATAGGAATGAAAAGAGACGGATTCTTTTAGTGTCTTGCGAAATTGTTACATACTCTTATATTATGTAGGTAGATATTTGTCTATTGTTTTTATTATTAGCGGCGTTAAACTGTAATTAAAATACAATAAGACTATTGCAAAAAATGTTTTAACCAAATATTTTTTAAATGTCGTACAGTAATGTCTGAATAAGTACGACTAAAAAAATCTTAAATACTTAAAAGATTTTGAGAATACAAGAATTACTTATACAAGTATTCAAATGTTTCAATTATTTATTTTTCACATATCTATTGCCAATATTCCATGAATATGAATCCATGCCATGTATTAATATAAATATGTTTCACTACAGAATAAAATTATTTTTATTTATGATTTTTATTAATGAAAATACTAAGAGCACAATGCATTAGAAAACTTTTGAGTCATTTCACAATTTAGCAATTCGTGGCACGTTCCGGACGAGTTTCAAATGTTTGCCATCAAGAGTAACTACATTTAAACTGGATCACTTGCACTCTTTACTAAAATGTACAACGCAATATCTTTTAACATCGATCTTGTACCTTGCTTAAAATTTAAGGAGGTAATCAGATAAATATGTTTTCAAAATGATAAATAACATGAAAAGTATATTATGTGATGGAACTTTCATTAAGTGAATAAAGTTTCTTTTTAATATAAAATTAGAATAATTGTACAGAAACGGTACAAGCATTTAACTAAACGCGAGGTTTGCAGGTTCAATTCCCATTCGACAGAAAAAAAATATTTAAATTTTTATTTCTTGTCCTGAAAAAGGTAAAGCACGACGTTGGGTACCGTCACTCAAAACAGAATATTACTACTCTATATGCAGGATGTAGCATAAAGCTAAAATACTTAATACGCCATATAAATATAAATTACGCTATAACAAAAATTCAACTATGTATACAAGATTGCAGAATGTTTAGAGTTTTGAATATTAAACCGTGAAGATCGTGTAATACCTGAAACAAATAGACATAAAAGAAAAAAAATTGGCATGACTGCTATATTTCACAGCTGAGGTGAAATTACACAAGAAGTGCCTTTGTTGACGTGGCATTGTCCAGCCGAGCCAGCGGCCAGGCTTCATACGTGCGTACTTGAATATATTTAAATTTGGAGATGCCACCAGGATTTGGCAAGAGTGTAGCACTGTCTACTATAAATACAGTTTGTGTCTAACAAGGGGTACAGTTTACAGCTTCTACCATCCTTGTGCATATCAACAATACAAACACAGCAAAATGGTTTTCAAGGTACAAAGCCCTAATGGATTTTTTGTGAAGTGCCTTATATTATTGTGTTAGTGAAAGTGCATAATAAGCATAGCTTAATCTACAAAATTTACATTTAAATCATTAAATTAATTGCAATCAAATACTTAAAATTTAGATTGAAGAATATAATATAAAATATATAAATAACATAACTATATGCAGTGGTTCTTGTGAAGCTATTGTCATTGTATTTATTTAATTTGAAAATCTAAGCTCGTTAATCCATATAAGTTACATATATAACAAGATAAATGTTTTAAAAATATAGTTTTCTTAACATAATCATGAATATTTACTGTTTTAGTTTGTGGTCTTCTCATGCCTGGTGGCTGTGGCGTACGGAAGCGGAGCCGCCGCAATAGCAGCAGCCCCAGTTGCGTATGCAGCCCCAGCTGTTGCAGCAAGATTGGAAGAATTCGATTCTTTCCCTCAGTATAGATTTGGATATAACGTAGCTGACTCTCTAACCGGAGATTACAAGAGCCAATCAGAACAGCGTGATGGTGATATTGTGCAAGGTCAATATTCTCTTGTGGAACCTGATGGCACCCGTCGTGTGGTTGACTATGCTGCTGACCCAGTTAATGGTTTCAACGCGGTAGTACGTAAAGAACCCCTCGTAGCTGCTGCCCCAGCTGTGGTTGCCGAGCCAGCAGTCGTCCCCGCTAGGATCGCCGCTGCTCCAGCCGTAGCAGTTGCGGAGCCAGTAGTGGCCGCCAAGATAGCTGCTCCCGCTGTCGTTGCCGCTCGTTATGCCGTTGCTCCGGCTGCCCGTTATGCAGTAGCTGCGGCACCTGTTGCAGCCCCTGTTGTTGCAAAGTATGCAGCGGCTCCTCTTGCAGCAGCACAGTATGTGGCCGCTCCCGCTGCCCAGTATGTTGCCGCTCCCGCAGTTCAGTACGCAGCTCAAGCGGCGCAATATGTCGCTGCTCCAGCCGCCCAATACGTTGCTGCTCCTGCTGCCCAGTACGTCGCTGCCCCTGCTGCTCAATACGTTGCTGCTCCTCCTGCTCAATATGTCGCTTCACCTGCTCGATATGCCTCTAGCCCATTCGTAGCCGCTCGTTACGCTGCCCCAGTGTCAGCATATGCCGCTAACGTTGCTGCCTATTCAGCTCCTTTCGCCGCCTATACCGCCGCTGTTCCAGCTCGGCTCGCTGCTGTACCTGCGGCATATGCTGCACCCGTAGGAGCTCCTGCTCGTCTTGCTGCCGCTCCTGTACCTGCTGCGTCTGTGGCCGTTGCGGCTGCACCAGCTAAACTTGTCGAAAACGTAGCTGCTGGTTACAGATACCCTTAAAGAAGATCCTCTCTTGATGATACATTTTATAAAGACTTGATATGTACATAGCCAAATAAAATTATTACTTTTGTTTTAATATTTGTTTTCTTAAGATATACCTTTTTATGCTTCTATTCCATGATAATGAAATATTTAAGAAATTATTGAAACAAAAGATATATATTAATAAAGCTTTAAGCCAAAATTTATAAAAATGGCATCTTCTTGGATAACATTGTTTTTGCATAATTATACAGAACACTATGGCTTTTAATTAAGGTTAATATTTTCATACATAGATACATATGTTTATGACATATATTTAAGATTTTTTCAGCTTGCGATATTTAATTATGGAGGATCTATAATATCATATACATAACTAAAATAATATAAATCCAAAAAAACAGCTATGACGGACGGAGTGACTTTTAGCCCATATTAGGTATTAATAGGGGTTAACCGAGGATTGAAAGATAATTATATTTAAATTGATATAAGCCGTTGTTTTCCGCGTCTCATCATAAAATTTTTGTTTGAACTTTTTTTTCATACGTCAACAACAATCTTTTTTGGAGAAAAGCGCGAAGAGTGCGCAGCATACAGTTATATATGGAATAATGCATGCCATATATGGGATAATATATTCACTTACTTTTATTTTAAAATACAAAATCCAGAATTAATAAAATACTATATATAAATAGTTTAATATTCAAATAAAAATAATTAAAAAACAATACATAAATGATAGGCATTGTTTAATAATTATAGTTTTTAGTAAATTATAGCACTTTATGCAACGTACTTATAATAATTGTATTAGTCCATATATGACTGACTTTTATCACTCTACCCCATAAACACTTAACCGGAGTGTATGAAAAAAGGCATAGAATATATATAGAAGTAGAGAATTTAATACTATACAACTTTTACAGTAAATGCAAATGTCATTTCAGCAATAGGAACCGAGATATTCCGAAAATACAAATTCTTTAACATTTTTTTTGAAAAATCTATTGTTAAACAATGACAGGCCACAATAGTATTTGTAACATTTAGAACGACAAACAAAAGTTCTATATACCAATACAACATCATATCAATAAAAGCGTTTTATATACACCAAATATGTATTTTACAACAAATCTGTAGAAAAGGAAGGTCTTTTCGAAGATATTGCAGCTTTTAAAAAGAGGAAGAGAACAGTGATTACTGCCGAGGTTGGAGGGCGCAATGCTGAGGCATTCTCCTGTAATACCTATTACTATACTAATATAAATATAATATAATACTAAAGGATATTCATCTGAAAAGCTGGTTTGACAATAATCTTCTTGAGTATTGAGTATTTCAATACAATATTTTTTATTCTATATACAGGTATATTGAGATTCACACAGTCGGCCAGTGTTACTAGCTCATAAACATTTCATACACAAATAGTACCTTTTTTTTCTATTTTTAATGTGTAATTAAAAATAAAAAATAAAATATGTTTATTTCATAATATTTTTTTTTATTGCAGTTTATTTTTAATTATCAATCCATATAAAATAAATTGTTATTAAATTCTTCTGTTACCGAGTGACGGACCTACAATACAATAATATAAAAGCATGATGATATAGTGTTACAGGACTTGAGAGCTAATGGATTAATTACCATCCTGGTAATTAATCCATTAGCTCTCAAGACCTGACCAAGACCAAGACCTGACAAGACCAGGTGAAGACCATAGTCTTATGTCACATACAACATTTTGAATTTATTGAGTTGGAGAGCAGATGCATGCTTTATTCAGGTCAGGTAGAAAAAAACGAAGTGCAATTTCTTAAAACCTTTCGGTTGCCCAAATTTATATTTTTTTATTTCTCGTAAAATATTATTTTAAATTCAATGTTAAAATTTTAGCTTAGTAGAGTCATCTTAAGGCAATTTGTAAGATTACAAAAAATATCACCGCAGCTACGGCATATACATTATTTATTTTAGACTGACAATACAATATTTTTATGTTGATATTTTTATGTATTTTGTAATTTATACGTACTTATGTTATGTATTTTATACGAGTGATATTTATTTCTTTTTTTATTGTGCATATTTTTTAAATACATTTATTTAAATCTAAATGAAAGAACTAAAATACACCGTTAAATATATTTTTTTAATTTACGTGTGTAAATTGAAAACTATATTTTAGGGAATTAATTTTCTAACAAATGAGCTGTATTTTCGGCAATCAGCTGATTCAGTTGACATACATATATTCAAACCATGCGTGCTCTATATGAAGAAAGTATATTATAAAGCGTAACAACGTATTGCAGGTGTAACTTTCTTCAATGAGCCACCTGTATTGTGCTCACGTTCCTCGTTACGCAGCGGTACGTATATATAATGCGGTGATGTCCCAGGGTAAGCACAGTTCAACTTGTACACTGCACATCCCCTAAACAACCAACCATGAACAGCAAGGTAAGGAATTATTTATTGCCATTATATTTTAAAATATCAAATTATAGTAATACCAAGAAATTGTTATTGTTTGTGATAGTAGATAATTACTTATAGTTTATAAGTTTTACCATATAATTAGACAAGCTTAGCAATATCTTGTCACAGTAAAAACGTGCATAATTTACTTTTTTTTTTTATTTGCAGTCTTTCATAATTTCAAAAAATATATATTTATTTAAATATTTTAGAAATACAAAATATTAAAACTTAACAATGTCAGTAGCGTCTTAAGAGCAAGAACAGAACTACAACGTGTTATCATTTATCTTGCGGTTGTGTTCGATTGACCAACGCACCTTTTCTGGTCAGTTTCCTATAGTTTACTTGCCTCCTCAAAGTATTCTTTTATTTCTTAACACTCTATTTAATATTTTTTAATACAACTGTAATTCATTGTTGAACTAAATTCAAGTAACTAGAAAAATTAAATCACGTCACAAATGTTTTTGTTTTGTTTTTGTTTATTAAAATTCTTTACTGTTTTATATAAAATGATAGTGTACAGCTATTAGTAATTTTATGATTTATGCCCATTCGATAAATTTTATTTCTTTAATGTAATTAAAAATACCATATTAATTCAAAATAACACCAAATCGTAATGTTGATAGGAAGCAAAATTGTATATTCATTTAGAATTTATTTCCTAAGTTGTAAAAATACTTTAAAAATTATTAAAAATATTGTATATAATATTAATGAATATATTTATAACAATAAAGTACTTTTGACAGGTTGATAATGAAAAGCAATCGGCTTATATACAGCACCATGCACAACATAAATCAAAGAAAACAATTATCACTTCCTGTAAACTAAGCTATTAATATTCCCAATGTATAAAGTTACGAAAAGTAACCCTTTCTTTTGAACAGGAACATGTCGCAATGAGCGCATGTATTCATTGCGTTGTACTATCTGTGCATATCAATTCGTGTTCACGCGTTGCGCAACCGATCGCTTATGGTTCAATACATTACTAGTATCATTGTGACTAATAGTACCGAAATTTAATGATTATCATCGTTATATATGCCGGCGTTGAGTCTCGCCACGAAAAAAGGTTAAAAACGGAGTGTCTTAATACTAGGTTCCCAAGTTTCCTCTACCCACCGTGCCATGTGCGGGATATAGATGAAAAAAAAATAAAACTATATTTAAAATAATATAAAAAATATTTAAGACAGTTAATTTATATACTTCGATTTTTATGTACCACTACTTATACTTAGCTCCACATAGTATCCTGCATATGACAGGGAAAGCAGAGGGAACTTGGGAATTTATGTTAAGACACTCCGTTCCGTTCCCTACTCTTCTCCACTTCGACTTTTACTATCACATTTGAATTTACTATTATATAACCTCATACATGTCAGTTCGTTTACATAATAGAAACAAACATACCTACATATATAGTTACACTTATGAAACACTTTTTTTTCAGATTGTAGTATTCATCTGCTTGGTAGGCGTATCTGCCGCCAGCATCGTCGCACCAGTACCTGTCGCCCGCGTTGATCCTCTCCCTCAGTACTCCTATGGCTACGACGTTCAGGATGCCTTAACCGGTGATTACAAGGGTCATCAGGAACAGAGAAACGGTGATGTCGTGACAGGATCATATAGCGTTGTAGACCCTGATGGCACAAGAAGGATTGTGGACTATTCCGCTGACCCTCTTAACGGTTTCAACGCCGTCGTCCGTCGTGAACCCCTTGTATTAGCAGCACCTGCTAAAGTCATTGCTCCGGCTCCCGTCGTAGCCCCTGCGGCTCCAGTCCTTCCGGCCCCACTGGTCGCTAGGGCACCTATCTTTGCACCAGCACCTGCACCCATTTTCGCACCGAGGTTACCATACTACGTGTAGATTAATTACTACAATTTTGTTGTGTTGCTGTATATACCTATTAAAATTTAAGGATTTTTATAATTGTTATTTATGTTATTAAACGAATGATCTTAAATAGATTTTCTTTATGAGTTTATGCTTCCAACTTTTCCTTAAACAATAAATAAAATAAAATATTTTAACAAGTCATTAAACTATTATTTTATTTATTGTAACGTCGTGCGCATGTAAATTTGACGGTGTGTTACCATAAAATAAGTGGTGGTAGTTTTATTAAACATATTAATCTCAGAGGCTACTTGGCATAAACTGTTTTTTTTTGTGTTACATAATTGGTGTTCCTTTTATCGAGGAAGAAATGTATACATCTCCGCGTCAATAGTTTCGATTAAAAATAATGTAAATGAATCGTGTCCGGCCGAATGCGACGTCCTAGTCGCACCGTGTGTTCAAATTACATTTGTAGAAATATTTATAAAATAAATTTAATATATATAGTTTTATAGGTTGGGTAATGGAAAGACAGACTATTTTGTACCTTTTTTTGAGTAAGTTGGATTACTTAATAAAATAGTAAAAAATAGTTTGTACTCACCGAAGAATCATAAAATATAACAAATCACTACAATAACGTACGAAAGTCGCTAAAGTGGTGCTAAAGCAAAAGCTCAGTACAGCATGATGCGACCGTTTAATCTTCAATGATTTGAAAATCATTGAAAATTAAACGGTCTTAGGGCCAGCCAGTGTAAGTGCGATGGTCTTGACCTCAATTATAACTAGGAAAATGATTTTATATCATTTAACGTATAGGGTCCGGTAAAATAAAGTACGTTAATCATGTTCGCTACTAAACAAACATTGTCTTAAAGCTGAGAAAATAGTGTACATTGGCATTAGTTTATCAGTGCATATACAACTATATAAGAAAAAGCGTGAAGATGAAATAATATGGAACAATGCTTTTGCTATTGTATAAAACTAGTTTTTATTGTTTAAAATCTCCGATCCAAAGCAATTTCGTCGAACATCACAAAAATATAAAAAAAACACCATACAAACAAGTTATATGTCAAACACTTGGAATCCAAGAGTATCAGATTTTGGTGGGGGTGGTAGAGCTCGTTCTGCTCCAGGAATAACTGATAATCCTCTTTGAAGGCGACGCTTGCGTTCAGCTGGTTTCTCACCAGCTTCTGCTTTACGAGGCAAAACTGAAAAACGTCTTCCAGGCGGTACGGTCGACATTCTTTTAAACAATACTTGCGTTTCAACGCGTTGGCTTTCATCCATAACAGCTAAAATTTGTTTTTCACGTTGTACTATAGCTTTTCTCTCGTCTGCAGTGACTGTTTCTGCCGCCATTTCTGCACATTTACTTAAGAATGCTTGCACACGTTCTGGATCTTGTAATTTCTTTGAATATTCATAGGCTTCTTCAACTTGAACACGAACTTCGTTAGAATTACCTTGTTGCATATCACCGCTCATAAGGACGAAGCAGCCGTTTAACCACCACGTAACATTGCTTAATTCTTGGGCTTCCCGTTGACATCGTTTAGCATAGAATTTAGCAAGCGCGTAATTTTTTTGAGTGCACAATAGACGAGCAATCTCATACATTAACCAACATTTCATAGTTGAATTTTCACACATTTCCAATACTGCAATAACTTTTGCAGTTGCTTGTTTGATATCAATGAATTTATAAGGATAATTAGCCATAACAGAATCAAACGAAGTGGGTCTGCCGACTGGCAAACCCATCAAGAAAGCAATGCGGCGTCGATTTCCACGTTCGCTAAGAGTATATGACATACGATGTTGTGATAGATATGCCTCTCCAACGGCACGATATAAACGATCTGTGTATAATTCTTTATCCGGTAACGTCCTGGGTGTTTTGCCATCCAAAAATTGCTGCATTCGTTCTGCTTGTGCTATTAAGTCCATTACTCGACTTTCTCGCAAACTTTTATCTATTTGTTTTAAAAGCCTTTCAGCTGTGCGTGCACCGATTTCACGTTCTTTTATTAAAACAGATTCTTTATATTTATTTTGATGTTTAGACTCTGCTTTTTCAGCAAGTTTCACTGTATAATATGGTCTTTGTGCCCGTAACATATCTTGCCTCTCACTAAGAGATCTTAATACTTCTTTCACATAAGATTTTAGTTCTACACTTCCTCTTGCATTCGCAGACTTAAGCCGTGGATCTTCGGTAAGTTCTTGTAAGAAAAATTTATCATATGCCATCGGCCCCAAGTATTTCATAGCTAAAACACGCGCTAAAGTCAAGTGCTTACGAGCTTCCATTTGTGTAAGCTTACGCTTTTTCATCGGTTTTGGGATTCTAGATATATGCTGCTGCTTTTGTGGCTCGTCCTCATCAACACGACCTTTTTCATTACGTTTTATTAAAGGTAAAAAATCTACCATGACATTGCCTGCATTAATTCCAATGCAGTCTTGGATTGTTTCGATTCCTTGATTTACGCCTTCTACAAAGTAAGGTGGTTGATGACGATGTCTAGCTCCTCTGTAATTCATTACAACAGACTTTTCAAAATCAGACATCGTATACATGGCACGAGCTTGCATGTTTCGAGCGTTCATATTACCAGGCTCTAATATAAGAGCAAGTTCTGCATCAGAATATGCTTGAATAGGTTGAACTGCATCTGCACACACCTGACTCCGACCAGTAAGCGTACGTACATCGTCTTGAGTATTTCTGAAGGCCTCATCGTATGAAGCTTTGGCTTTTTCGAATTGCTCAAGTCGCCGTAAATATGCTCCTCGTTCGCGATACACGGTTAGAGCACCATATAATGGTTTTTCCTCCATATTGTCTATTTATTTAATTATGATTATTAATAACAAATGTCAAAAATATATTTTTTATGAGATTCTCTACTAACGCGTGACATTTTAGTGCATACATATATATACAGAATAAATAGCAGTATTTAAAAATAAAAAAATAAATTCCTAGGAAAAACTCACATACCCAATAATAACAATGAATTTTGTCAAAAAAATATGTCTTCTTTTTTATTTTTGGGCACATATTTCTCTGTCTGTCTCTCTCTTTCTCTTATAGAAAGCAAGTCAGATATTTTCATTTCTCTTTAGCATTGAACAGTGTGGTATCGCGACGATTACTTTTATTGAGTGTATACAGGTTTTTTTACATAATAAATAATAAAAAATAATAGTAGATAAAGATAAATAGATTTCAGCCGGTGATTTTAACATCAACTTAAGTAATTAAAAATCAAAACCATTGCTACAGTTTCTAGAGGAAGAATTTGATTTAAAAATTACCAATAATCCAGCAGAATCAACAACAAAATATAATACTACCATTGTGCAGTTTTTTCAAGACATTTAAATAAAATAGAATCCCAAACATATGTTTCCTACTTCAGTTACCACAAGCTATTACTAAAATTGTGCCTACTAATTAAGTTTGTATTACATTATTTTTTTTTCTTTTTTTTCTTCTTTTTTTTTCAGCTTCACGCTGTATCCCGCACTAGGCAGGGTAGGCAGAGGGAACGGAAGGGGAACCTAGTGTTATGGCACTCCGTTCCACTTCCGTTCCCCACTTTCCGCCGAATTTGAGGCATTGCGTGTTGAGGGGCGGAACTCAACGCCGCGCTTTCCATTTTTACCAGAGCGAAGAAATGAAACTTTAAATATTTAAATTGAAAATATTAAATATTTCATTGCCTCGACTGGGGATCGAACCCAGAACCTGTCAGTTACAGTCACACTCTTGTGCCGCTGCGCCACGACATGCCTCGACATTATATTTGTTAATAAAAAATATATATTATTATAACTTAAAAAAAAATATTACAATTCCTTCACTAATTAATCGAAAGGAACTTCGATCCATCCGGGTGTCCCTTGACACCTCTCATTTTTTTTGTAATTGTTATTCCGCGTAAACGATAAACGAGGTTCTTATAAAATGTGTTCACTACTGTTATATATATTTTTATATCTATTTATACATAAGCATATATATTTGTCTTTTAAATTTCTTGCTATTCGATAAAGCCAAAACTTTCTTCTATACCTGAAAGTTAATTATAATATACAATTATTCAACCAGTATAATATAAAATCAAACACAGTAAATATGTCACAAATAAAAAATTTAATGGCCAAATAAAGAGAGAAATCAGTCAAAATTATGTACAATAAATACTTAGACAGCAACCACCGGGGCCGCTGCGTATCTACTAGCTACTAGAGGTGAAGAATATGCAGCAAATCTAGCTACGGGAGCCGAGTAGGGGAAAGGCGCGCTGTATGCTGCAACTTTTGCTACTGGGGCACTGTATGCTGCATAAGCCAATGGAGCAGAGTATGCAGCAGTGTACTTGGCTACTGGGGCAGCAACGACGGGAGCAGCAGCGATACGAGCTGGTACAACTGCAGGTTCAGCCACTACGGCTGGTGCAGCTACTAAAGGTTCTTTGCGCACAACCGCATTGAATCCGTTAATGGGGTCAGCGGAATAATCAACAACACGGCGTGTGCCATCAGGATCCACAAGCGAATATGATCCTTGAACTAAATCACCATCGCGTTGTTCTTGTTGACTCTTGTAATCGCCAGTGAGTGCGTCAGCTACGTTGTATCCAAATCTGTACTGGGGAAGAGGGTCAAATTCTTCGAGTCTAGCTGCAACTGCTGGTGCTGCGACAACAGGAGCCGCTGCAAGTGGTGCAGCAACTGCGACAGATGCACCAGCTCGAGCTAAAGCCACGAGGCAGGAGAAGATGACAATCTGAAATATATAAAGGATAATTTAAAAGCTTAAATAACTTCAGAGATGACAAAACAACATATAATGGCAACATTCGTTTGTTAAAGATACCGTACTTGAAATAGTGACACAGTTTAATGAGGATGACACTAGAGCGATTGCGTAAAACGAGCACGGGGAAATTACTAAGAAGGCTTGTAAATAGTTGTCAAGGACGGACGTCTGTCGTCTCCTGCATCTTAATTAGTTTAACTGTGGCATTGATTTCAATTATTTGGTAAAGAAATATATTTTCGGCTGATTATGATAAAGTATTTTGTATGAAAATTTTATAGATATGAAATTATAGATGTCTATAAAAATTTTACTGTTTATAATAATAATATCACCTTTCAGACAATTCACGTCTAAAACAAATTTAATATAAAAACGATATTATTTCTATTGTAAAAAAAGTTTTTTTTTTTTGAGATTATATTTTACCTTAAAGGCCATTGTTGTTTGGATGAGTTGGTGATGAAGCCAAGTGTGACTATGCTCCAGAAGAGTTTGCCGAGGTATATATAGCAATGTGGGTTGTGACACCGGGCCAAGTTCGCGCTTAGTATTATGTCGGCGCATCACTATGGATGTGCACGCAATTGAAAATGAGCCGTAATTTGTCAATGGCGGAAAATTCAGTGTTCTTGACTTTAGGCCAAGTGTTATGAAATTTTTACTACACTTTTGTTTATCTCGAGGATGTTAAATTATAAAAATCACTAAAAATATAACAGTGTTGCAATATTAATATATTAACTAGAATTCTTTTTTCAGTTTATGTTTAATTAAATAAATTTATAAGAGGCATAGGATATATGTCTACCATCGCTGGAGCATGGGCGTTTTCATGTTCTGAAATCGCTTAGGTACATATCCGATACGCAGCTTTCAGATATCGGTATGGTATAATGACAACTAGTATTATTAATTTCCAACTATCGTAACTTGCCTTTGTTTACAATAGTTTTAAGACGTAGGTTAAGTTCAGAAGTCCGTTTTTATTTTAAAAGAAAATCATATAATAGTAAAAATACCTAGACACTATTATTTAAATACATCTTTTAACTTTTGTATGGTGAAATTGCCATAATAATAATTTCATATTTGTTTGTTTTGTACAATATAAGTGAAATTATTGTGAAAGAGGAGCAACAAATTTCAGCGAGCTTGAGCTTCAACAGTTTGCATTATAGAATAATATTACTGTAGGCAAAGGGAAACTTGGAAACTAGTGTTAAAACACTCTCTTACTTCAGTGTTCCAGTTACCGCTAAATAGCATATTGGTTTTATACATCAAGTTTTCTTGTTGTTACGTTTGGTACGTAGTTATTGGTTATCAGACATGTAATATAAAAGTCAACAGTTTTTGGTTACGTTGTGTTTTAGTTGACGTACTCTTCAATCAAGAAGATCAATATATAATAGTTTTTAAAAATTGGTCAATAGCCATTAATTTACCGAAGGTTCCATACCATTTTTAGGATTGAATTTATGAAGTTAACAACTTAAGTTTGCGCTTATTTTATATGAAACGAACTACAAATATAAGTTTGATTTTATCTTTAAAAAAATCATGTTATATTTTTAAAAAATCTTATTTGTTGTAGGGCCTAAAATAATGTTTATGTTTTTTTTGTCGGTTTATTGTCTATGCGTTTATAAGCACTAATTTTAGCTTTCACTATTATATTTTGACACTGATCCCTTAACATTAGGAGTTCGTTTTATTTCAATCTTTATAAAAAAAAGTTCTGTATATTTAATTATTTAGTAGCAATATGGGTAAATGTATAGACAAAACTTACTTATTAATTAAATTACTTATTAATTAACGTTCTTTATTGTAATGTAAAGCAGAGGACCGAGCAACGTGGCACGCTCTAGGGCAGGCCTATGTGCAGTAGTCGACCGCCATAGGCTATGGATGATGGTCACGTAGTAATACTAAAATACCCCGGTATTTATTCAACTTTTTGTTTTTTATTTTATTAATTGGTTAATTTATTTTTTATTGTTTATTAATGGTCTTTAATTGCAAAATATTGTCAAACACTTAAGTGGAACACTTTTGACCGGATTTTGAGTAGTAAACATTTTTGGAAACCCGACGTTTCGAACACTTTCAGTAGTCCGTGGTCCCTGGGTAGATATAAATGCCACTTGCAGTCTACCCGTAATAATCGCGAAAATCACAGACATTAATACTTACGAACACTGGTCCAAATCCGCCGATTTTACAGCAAAATCGAACCACACGTATCATAATTATCAAAAGGTATCAATAAAATGAAACTTAGTTACATTATAATACCACCGTATTAAGTCATTCTCAAGCAGCACACTAATTTAACTTATGATCCCCATGTTTTAGCTAAGGGTCGGAGGCACCAGGTCTGCGGCATTCATACCTAGTAATTTAGGAACCTCTTTTATTAAGCATTTTTACAATTACATGTATCCATATATCTCCAATAAAATCAACAAAATTATAAGAATTTATCCTTTAACAATAAAAAATGCAAACAAAAGTATATAAATTTTTACATAAACACTCTTACGGAGGGACAGAAACTCTTCTTTATTCTGATAGATAAATATAATATATATATATATATATATGTATATATATATATATATATATATATATATATATATATATATATATATATATATATATATATATATATATATATATATATATATATATATATATATATATTATATTGTGTTACTAAATGGCAGTCATGGGTAGACTGTGGTGGCATTTTATTTTATTTTTATTTTATTTCATTTTATTTATGTTTGCGAAACATACAATTATAGTACACATATACAATAAATTACAAAAATGTAACATAAAACAATAAAGTTTCCACTTAAAATTAATACATATCATTGAAAGGAAATATTGATTTTAAAAACATCCCGCAGCGTTAAAATTTTTAAACGCACAGTATTTTTCGTTCCTAAGTCTGAAGTTCGAGATTTGGGATATTTTTTAATTACAAAAGTTAAGTTATGGATATCATATTGTCTACGTAACGTCTAAGGCCTATCGAATGCTTAGATTTATTCTTAGATCTTGAAGGGAGTTTAAGGATTGTCATACGCATATTCTACTTTTTAATGCTTATGTAAGACCCCTCTTAGAATATTGTTCTACGGTTTGAAGCCCGTTTCGTAAAAAACATATAAATAAAATTGAAAAAAAAAATCAATTACAATTTTTAAAACTTTGAGATTAAAATGTGCCTGTTCCGACAATTCAAATTGTAAGGTTCTTGCTAGTGTTACTCCATTAAGTATACGCAGAGGCTTAAGGGATCAATTATTTCTATACAAAATTGTCAATAATCTTATTGATTCTAAAAGCCTCTTTGGTAAAATTTTCTTTGACTGTCCACGTCGTCCACAGCTCAAGAAACAAATCACAATTTTTTGTTCTTCGTTGTAGAAATGATTAGACCAAAAATGTGTGTTTGTTACGTACATGTAAGAGTTATAATAAAAATTGTAATGATATAGATATATTTAACATGAAAATTAGTAATTATAAGAAAAAATTGCGTAAATTGTCCTGCGCCAGTAGTTCATGCTGCCCCATTAGTCCATGCACCGTTTGCCTACTCTGCACTTTTCTACCAGAAAACGACAAGAGATCGAGAACTGTCAAAATAGAAATAGACATATATCAACACGTAGTTAAGCTTAAAGAATGTTCAGCCATCGGTCACATAAAATTTAATTACTGTAATAAAAGAATCGAAGAATGAACCTTTGACTTGAGATTGTATAATTTTTTTAGAGAAATAAACAGCTACATCGAGACTTGTTTATTTTTTACAGAATGTTATTAATGAATTACTTTTCTTTTCTGTGAGATTGTGTATTAGTCGAGAAGGCCATAGAGTATATTACTGCACGTAGTTTTAGTATTAGTTTTGTACATCGAAATCCTCTGTATTGTTTTATAACGGAGCTTTTAAATAATACTATAGAGCCATGATTGCAAATATATAGATATTGTTTTTACCATAAATAATAATTGTAAAATAGCAATAAATACAACCAGGCCCGCCGCAAGCGAGCGTGCAAAGCGTGCACGGCACACGGGCGGCACGTCCATGGGGGCGGCAAACCGAGCGATTAGTCATCGTCACGTCATATTCAAAGTTCTTTTCTTATTAAATAGTTATCTCACTTACATCATAAGATATGTCATGGCATGGAAAGACAGTGTGCCGTCAGCGTACATCATGTAAAGTTTAAGGACAATTCAAGAAGTGAATCAGGCTTTGTCGGTATTGATTTGTTTAATGTAGTTGTTGCATTAAAGTTGCATTTTACAGATAATTTGAATAATGATACATAAATCCTATTGCAATATCTTTTTGCCATCTGTTTGTGAGATATGGCTCCATAAACAAGCAGTAGCTATGCGGTCAAGATAACTTTGTATAAATTACATGAAAGTTTAGCCATGTAGTTTATATACAAAGATATATATATACATATGTATTTTAGTCACCACCAGCCACAAATCTTCCTCCCAGTGATGCAAAATTCTTCGCCAATTGGTGTAACTAAATTCTTGAAATTTAATTTCACCAATTGGCAAATAGTAGATTACTGAAAGGTTCAGTCGACCAAAGTTACCTTCCACCACAACAATCGTAACCTGGATGTGCTTTGTCCTATACTCCGGGAGCACTTGATGTTTCATAGAATTTCTTATTACAATGGCTGTTACTGTATGTCCCGTCCCATCTGGATAATAAGTCACGTTAGTTAATGTTTATAAAGATTTCTAAGTCATTCTTGTTCGAAACAAAACCATTAATATTCCATCGGTCGCCACTATTAGGGCAGACATTTTGATATTGTTTCAACAATGGTGACTATGAGGCTCATAAAAGTGCCCAAATGTTGTAAAGATCATGTCGAATTCTTCCGAACGTTTGATTAGCAGTTCTTTTGTTTTAATGTTTACATCGGTTGTAGTTGTTGGGTTATTTCTATTATTTTTCAATATATCAGAGTATAGTTGTTCTTCCTGCAATTCAGGATGAGGTCGTGTAACTAAGGGGATAGTTTTGGTTGGCACTTTTCGTATTTTGCCGCTGAGTCAATACTCAGCGGTCAATGGTTTCCTGCTGTGACTTTTTAGTGTCTTTTTTTTATGTGACTTTTTAGGATAGTTGGCCGAAAGTGCTCCTTGGCAGAGAACACATTGTGCTGGTGTGTTACGTTCTTTCTTTGGGCAGTCTGTTGTATCCCTGGGCGCATTTAACTACTACGTGATAGGACATGCAGTAATTCTTGGAGTGGTGTTAATGTTGAGTGAGGCCTGTCGTGGCGCAGCGGCACAAGAGTGTACAACCGACAGGTTCTGGGTTCGATCCCCAGTCGAGGAAAGGAAATATTTAATATTTTCAATTTAAATATTTAATGTTTCATTTCTTCGCTCTGGTAATAAGGCAAAGCGCGGCGTTGAGTTCCGCCACTCAACACGCAATGCCTCATATTCGGCGGAAAGTGGGGAACGGAAGTGGAACGGAGTGTCTTTACACTAAGTTCCCGGGTTCCCTCTGCCTACCCTGCCTTGTGCGGGATACAGCGTGAAGCTAAGTAAGTAAGTAAGTAAGTGTTAATGTTGGCATCATTAAAATTGCGGTAATGTTTTTCATTTTGTTTGGATCTTCGATTGTGACAGACTGGTGGCAGATATATTTAATATCTTTCATTTTTGTATTGTTAGCTCTGGTTTCGATATTAACAAAAAAGTTGAGGTACTCCTGGTCCAAATTTTGAGTTGATAATTTACCAAAGACTTTGTTTCCAGTCTTTTCGATTGCTTCAACAGTTGCACTATGTGTAGTAGTGTAGATTTTTACAACTATTCTCTAGTAGCGTTGATCTTTTAAGTTAACAATGTGTCCTATAAGTACTTTATTTCAAACTAGTGTCGTTTTTGTATATCGCTGTGTTTACACAAGTTATTCTTAATTGTTTTCTGTTGTGTATTTCTGCAGCATCTTTGGGATCAAGGGGTAACCTGTTAAATCTATTACTTGTTGTGATTGTTATGGTGAAGGCTAGTTACTGCCTTTTTCACTTCTGATTTTTATCTACAGAGACTTTTAATCAGTCTGGTTGATCGGACGTAAGTTTACTGTTGCTGCCTGGAGTATGCTCCCAGCGACGACCTTCTCGATCTTGTGAACAGATTAGGGTGGAATACCAGTTGAACAAATCGTTTTACAGTAGCAGTCTCTCGTACAGGTACTCACTTCCGCAATCTTCAGTATCAGATTTCGCACAACGAGGGCCGGATACCTCATGGCGCCGGGGGTTGGCCGGATCGCATGACAAATTATTTTCCTTATTATCCATAATTTCATAAAAAGAAGGTCAGAGGGGAGCAGGAAGTGTTTCCTGCTCCTGCCCTCGGTGTTTTTGAAGAAATTTGGACGCTTATAGTCTCCGATGGACAGTTTAATAGGTCACATAACCGCCGCCCGCCAAAATGATTATACCAAAATTAATGGATTGATAATAATATGATTTTACATTCCAGTAAACAAAATTTGTATTAATCAAAATCATTTTTTTATATTTAGTTAAGATGTTTTTCTCTCAGCATATGTAGTAATAGGGCGGCACAATCGGTATTGCACGCGGGCGCTCAAACACCTAGCAGCGGCCCTGAATACAACATAACACAGTATCTACATTAAATTTTGGTATTACATACAAAAACATAACTTATCCCTTCATAATAGAAATGATGATTTCAATAGTGTATGTTAGAATTTTAGTATCGTTTTAAAGGTTAGAAATTAAAAAAAAACAGCATTGTTCTTGCTTATAATAAAAGCCTGTCGTGGTACATCGAGCTTGTGCCCAGCGTTTGACAGTTAACGCAACTGTTTGTAGGTTCGATCCCCACTCGAGGAAATAAAATATTTATTATTTATAACGTGTTAAGAGAAGAAAGAATTTTCCACTTAATACGCAAGGCCACAAAATAATATATTGACCGTTGCATGCAAATAGATTATTTTAAAAGTTTTGTATGTTAAGAAAAAAAAATAATGAATTTACCAAAATTGGTCATATACACTTGAAATAAGCTTAAACAAAATTGGTTATATTCACTGGAAATAAGCTTAAACAAAATTTGGTGATATGCACTGGAAATAATCTTAGTCAAAATTGGTGATATACACTGGAAATAAGCTTAAACAAAATTGGTGACATACACTGGAAATAAGCTTAAACAAAATCAGTAATATACACTGGAAATAAGCTTAAACAAAATTGGTGACATACACTGGAAATAAGCTTAAACAAAATTGGTGATATACACTGGAAATAAGCTTAAACAAAATTGGTGACATACACTGGAAATAAGCTTAAACAAAATTGGTGACATACACTGGAAATAAGCTTAAACAAAATTGGTGACATACACTGGAAATAAGCTTAAACAAAATTTATGACATACACTGGAAATAAGCTTAAACAAAATTGGTGATATACACTGGAAATAAGCTTAAACAAAATTGGTGACATACACTGGAAATAAGCTTAAACAAAATTGGTGATATACACTGGAAATAAGCTTAAACAAAATTGGTGACATACACTGGAAATAAGCTTAAACAAAATTGGTAATATGCACTGGAAATAAGTTTAAGCAAAATTGGTGATATATACTTGAAATAAGCTTAAACAAGCTTAAAAAATATTAACAATATCTTCATTAATGACAGATAATATAAATTAGTCGGAACACGCTAACACGTAACCAATAGGTAACCAATAGGTGATTTCGATCACCACTCGAAGAAGTGAAATAGTTAATACATGCAATTTAAATATTTAAATTGTTTTCAAAACGTCACTCTGGTAAAAGGCAAAGCGCCACTCAACACGTAATGCCTCAAATTCGACGGAAAGGAACTGAACGGAACGGAAGTGGTACGGAGTGTCTTAACACTAGGTATCCGAGTTCCCTCTGTCTACCCTACCATGTGCGGGATACAGCGTAAATAAATTATTATAACTCAAATTGAATACTTTTCGTACTGTAAAAAAATATATTTTCTTTACATTACAATATCAACTTCATCTAAGGGATCTTTGATTTCTCTTAAAGAGTTTTTAAAAAAGTGAGCTATTTTATAAGAGAATTTGCCCTTCCATATAAACGGAAAAACAGAACCCTTATAGGATTTGATGGTTATCTATGCGTCTGTCCAGAGTTTACTAGGAGGTATCAAACAAATGAAATCAATATCTATAAATTCATGCCTATTTAGGACCTCCGCAGCAGAAAAAAAACTAAGTCGACAATGAAATCAAATATTTGCGAAATTAAATACACAGTAAAATCTAATCATAAACATTGGCGATTTTCTTGATTTTTCAATAAAAATTGGCTCGAAGTTAGAGCTTTCAATACAATTAAATTATTAAATAATGTAATACAACAATATATATCTCACATTATAATACAATCCAACAATATATATCTCATAATAAAAATTCATTATAAAATTCCATTAAAAAAAATTAGAAACAGGTACTTAGACAGAGACAGATACATTATGCCCACAACAATTAATTTGTGTAAAAAAATCATTATAAAATTTCATGAAAAAAAATTAGAAACAGGTAGTTAGACAGAGACAGATACCTTATGCTCACAACAATTAATTTGTGAACTTTTATAAATTGTACTCCCCATTGAACTCCTTAATATTTGAGTCCGACCCGTACTTGGCAAGTTTTATTTTATAATATTAATATTCTTATTATATTAATGTAAATATTATTATTTTACAATATTTTTATCTTTTTAAAAGCAATTTATTGAATATTTAATCAAGTTTTAGCTTCGGTGAGAAGTCCCTAGGTCAGGGGTCGGCAACCTTTTGAGTCAAAAGAGCCAAAAGTTACAATTTACAACATTTTTAAGTTTTTAAAGAGCCACAAAATGTTTTTATGCCTACAATAAATAAGTAATGTAGTCCTACTCTCACTGACATCGACTTACTGCGCAGGACTTTGCTTATTGTGACCAACTAGGTTTCGCATTCTTAGAGTTCACTCTCTTTTCCTTCCACTCTCTATATCCGATGGGACGGTTAACCGACACGACCGGTGAGAGATCAAGAGCAGGTCCGACGGCTTAACGAGCCCTACGATGCACGGAATCAACTACTTTCAGTCAATCGTTTTTCTTTTGCGTGTGGTAGAGTCACGTTGCCAGTAATGGCAACACGCATGGGCTGACTCGACCGGATTATTACCACCCCCGGTATTAAGACCGGCGTTAAGTAGTGGCTTTGGCCACTGCGTTTCGCATCAAGTAATGCCGGGCCCCGGTGCCCTTCCACCTTAAAGGACGGCAACGCTCCGAGTAACTCCTCTGGAGTTACTCGGGGCCGTGGGCGACGGTGATCACTTACCATTAGGTGACCCATACGCTCGTATGCCGTCTTTTCCATAAAAAAAATCATGGTGATTCAATCACAATAAATAGTACTTGCATACTTTATTTATGCAACTTGTAATAAAAAAAAAACATAACATATATCTAAGCAAACAAACTCAATAGGAACTTTGGCTTTGCATAGTTATGTAAGTAAAAAAAAAAAATCTTTACTAAACAATGTAACTTGTAGTTAATAATTAAAAACTAATAAAACATATATTTGAGAAAACAAATTCAATGCGAGCGTTGGCTTTGCATGGTTTTTGATAATTTGGATAAATCTGGCTCATAACTAGTCGTTTTAAGTTTCAAACACGACTTCAAATTTTCATTTGTTAGTTGGTTTCTTATTTATTTTTAATTATATTCATGTAAGAGTACGCTTGCTCGTAAGAATATGTCGATCCAAAGATAGTCTAGCACTCCAAAAGCCAACTTCTTCACCTCACTGTAGCAATCTGGACGACTATTCCATGCGTCGAATATAAGACTCTCAACTCGCGCCATTTCTTTTAAAGCTATGCACTTTTGTTATGTACATACATTTCTGGACCTCCAGCTCTTCCAACTTGCTTTTTAGCTCTGCAAATTTATCACTCCACAAAGCGATTAACTGCATTTCTAGACATCCAGTATCAAATCCAAATGGCTCAATATGGATTTCTTTACTATTTATGCTGAGAGGATTTACTATGAATGCTAGAGTGGTTGTCTTGGTTTTTAAATGCTGAAATCGATCAGAAAATTCATTTATAATTTTTTTTATGACTATGCTAAAGTAATTAGTGTCAACAGTTGCATTGGTTTTATCGTGATATTGCTTTAAAAATTGAAAATGAAGTAATGTACCACTCTGAAGAAAATATAATTATTTTTGCAGAAGATATTCTGCAAAAATAATTATTTTTTCTTCAAAACTAACCAATTCTTTACCAAAACATGGGCTGGATTTCCCTTTCCTTGCAGTTTTACATTCAGCTCATTTAATACGAAGAAGGAGGCCTGAAAAGTGAGTCTCCATTTCGTTTAAGAATTCTTTAAACTGTCGATGGTAGAGAGCTTTTGCTAATATGCTGTTAACAATTTTTATCACCAAATTCATGACCTCACCTATTTCGGCCGGAAATGTTTGGGCACAAACGCTTCTTGGTGAATTATGCAGTTAAACATGAGAATTTCGTGATAATTTTTTTTCTGAAGAAGTATTGTTGCCCCTTTATTTATACCTGTCATACTTCTGGCTTCTTCGGTTGCTATTGAAACGATTCTATTTAAATCGATATTATTATCTTCAAAGCATTTTTGCATGGCATTCGCTATGACTTCCCCTCTAGTTTGTTCCGAGAGAGATAGCAATCCTAGAAGTTCTTTTTTTGGACCTTGGGAAGACATATACCTGACAAAAAGAGCAGCTTGTACTGTGTGTTTGACTGACATGATAACAGTGATGGCGACTATCGCGGGCGCGGGGGAGGGGTGCTGTAAAAAGTGGTACAAGCAAAGACTATGTGGTTGAGAGATAGAAGTGGTGCCGAATCTTTGTTAATCGATTCAGAAAGTTTTAAAATGTTTTTTTTTTATAAAATAAATAATATTTGTGTTCGGAACTAAAGAGCCGCAGCTTCCCAGCCAAAGAGCCGCATGTGGCTCGCGAGCCGCAGGTTGCCGACCCCTGCCCTAGGTTACCCAATTAAATATTTATATTGAATGAAAAAACAATAATCATTTATTAATCATTATAAAATATTTTTAGTAATAATTAAAACTTGATGTTACTAAAGTAACATTATTTTTAATTTACAATAGCAGTATTACTTTTTTTGATGACTTGGTATACTTACATATCTGTTTCAGTAAGTAAATTACATATAATAGGTATGCAAATGAAATAGTTAGTTAATTTTAAACATTTATTTGATATCACATATATCTATAATAAATTATTAATTGTTCTTGTTCTTCGATGACTAGTTTATAATTCAATTATCATTTCAGTGGTGGTAAATAGGCGCCGAATAACTTAATGGTGCAGCGTGTACTATTGGCGCATGGTGTACAACAGGGGCAGCGTGAAGTACTGGAGCAGCAGCATATGCTAGTGGAGCAGCAACTTTAGCAACGGGAGCTACAGACTTAACCGCTACTGGTTCTTTATGTACAACGGCGTTAAAACCATTGTGGGGATCAGCAGTGTACTCAACAGTACGCTTAATGCCGTCTGGGTCGACAACAGAGTAGGAACCGTGAACGACGTCACCATCGCGAGATTCGTGCTGGCTCTTGGAGTCACCGGTAAGACCATCTTGTACGTCGTAAGCAAAACTGTATTGAGGATGTGGGTCGTATTCCTCAACAGCTACCTTGGCTACAGGAGCTACGGCAGCGACTTTAGCGACGGGTGCAGCGTAGGCCACGGGGGCAGAATGGACATATGACGCAACTGGAGCTGCATGAACTACTGGAGCAGCGGCGTAAGCGACCTGTGCGGGATGCGCCGCATAAGAGATCGGAGAGATCACGCCGGCGTGAGCTGCGGCAACAGCGCACACAAAAATAACAAGCTGTAAAGAAAAATTAAAAAATAAAATAATAAATTTCATTAATTATACAACTTTAAATCTTAGATTCAAAGAATTATACCTTAAAAGCCATTTTCAAAGGATAGAATTTGACTTCACTATGAGGAGACCTCAATTCGAATGTGCCACAATAAAATCTGACGGACTTTTTATACACCTTCTGTCTGCCGCAGGCGTTGCAATATACCTTTACGCTCGCACATGATATATAATACTGTTACTTTCAATATGAATGTCGCCCAGTCATTGTTTGCCGAAAGTGCAGTCCATACAATTTATTCGTATTACAGAACATCAAGAGTAGGTTATGATTGATATCTGGCGTAAAGATCACTTGCATTTCAATGGGAACCAGAGGTCTTTGGTCAACGCGTCCTCAATTGACAGTATTCATATTGCTTTATCTTTAATATAATTATATTCATCACAATAAATAAATAATAAGTACCATATGGTTAGGTACAGCATACCATACCATGGGGTAGGTACAGCATTTTACTTTAAACTTAGCTTCTTTATTGAATAAGGAGTCTAATATATTTTAAATACATACTTTTTACTAAAATAGATAGCTCGTATTGAAAAAAATACTTTTAAATCTTGTAATAATATGACTTTTTACTGTCAAACAAATTAAACGCTGCTGTAAATAATTCAGCAAACTACTACAGTTAATATTGTAATATTAAAATAAAAAGAAAATATTTACGGTTTTTTTTTCGAATTTCAAGTCATATAATAATTAGACTTAATTCTTTAGAAGACTGACGTGAAATGTGGTCTTTGAGGTCTATAAAACCGTTGAGTCGAATAGGTACCAGAGTATATGGAGGCTTTCACGACACACTAGATCATTTGACTGGAATTGAGAAAAGAGAGATGCTTGCTCACCTCTCTGGTGATTGCGATCCATTTCGCATGATGAGTATTAAAAAAGGTATAATATAATAAAGAAAAAACAAAATACAAATAAATATGCTTTATCTGTAATATTAAGTAGTCTTTATAAAATTTAATATACTTTTTATAAATTCAAATATAAATCATGTTTAAAGTAGACAATTACTTTATAATAATATAAATATTTTTAATGTTCTATATATACATATTTGTTAGATTATGTTGAAAACGAATTATAAAAATTTCCAATTTATGCCTAATATAAGTAGTACACTGATTTAGCGTAACGTAAGATGTTTTATATACAAATCGCTGTTTTTAATCCGGCAGTAGTTAGTTTTTAAAAGTTTAAAACAAAATCACTAACAATTTTTATTTTTTCATTAAATTCTAGGTCCAGGCACTTGTGAAAGACCTAATCTGATACCCAGTGCATTCTGCAAACGACTAGTTGGATGTGTGTGTTTCCCAGAGACAAACCACATAGAGTACATGTGGTTACATATGGGCGTACCAAAACGATGCGGCTGCGGCTACTGGTTCGAGCTCTGCTTTGTTGCTCCGCTTTAATCAATTCCTTTAATATAAAAGGCTAAAAGAGCTTACTAAAGTTTACTAACTTAATGACATAAATTACATAAATGATTTACCATTGTATGTAAATAGCAGCTATTTTTTTTTTCGTTGCGGATAATGTAAAACAATGTCTTCTTTTATATATTTTGTATGAGATATAGATTGAAAAAGCAAACATAAATTGTAAAAATATTTTATTTATTATTTATTCAAAGTATGCGTAAATTAATTATGCGTAAATTAAATATGCATAAATTAAATATGCGTAAATTAATATTATTACTAATTAATCAAGTTCCTTTATATAATTATACGGTCAGATTGACTTACGAGTTCACAGGCTTTCATATTTAGAATCTACCATTTCAGAGCAAAAAATTAAATAGGATTACTTACATTGTTGTCCTTATGTCCTGAGACCACGGAGCTAGGAGCTAGATAGCTAGCTACTAAATAGACGCATTTAAAAAATTGGGGAGGAAAACATTTATGAATTGCTTTTGTAGTCTGTGTTAAAAATATTACAAATAAGCAACTTTATTTCATATAAAATGAGTGTATACGCCCGTTAACTTAAGGTTGTTCTACATATTTTTTTTTCTCTTTTATAAAGGATTAAAATTATTGAATTGGAAGAAAGTATTTGAAAATAAAAAAAAAACGGTTGTTTATGCAATTTTTATAATTACTGACATTTAATATAATAGTCTTATATATACATACATCCTCGAATCCCGAATAAAGTACCCGAATCCATCGCTCTAATAATCTGACACTGTCCCACTGCGCCTCAAAAAAAAATGGTGAATTATGTAAAAGTATATCCAGTATCAACTTCTCGGGATTTAAAAAGACCTGATCTACCTGTTACCGAGTGGCCTACATTAAGTGACCTTGAATCCACCACTTACTACAGAGCTTTATATGTTTTGGGAATGTAGTGCACTTTTTTCGGTTGTTGAGGACATATCATATTGTACATACATCTATACACACACATCCACACACACATATATGTATATTAAATCACTTTATTAAGAGATGAAAAAGCTTAACGCTAGCTTAGCTTAAATTTCGCTTACCAATGTTATCAACTTTTTTAAAGAATAGTTTCTGTTACTGGATAACTTAACCAGTATTAGGTTAATATAAATTATCAAAAAGTTTTTTTTTATTCTAAAATAAGAAATGTTCACTCTTTAATATAATATATATTAAAATTAAATATTTTTACCATTAATATCACTTTCCAAATAAATTAATAATATATTAAAATGTAATTACACTGCAAAATAACTTACTATAATATAACTTACTACTAATCTTAATTGTGCAAATAATTGGGCAAAAAATATTCACCATCGTTAAACCTAACATTTTCAGACGACGTGTCGTTACCGGGCGTAAAATAATTCGGTTCTCCGCTTGGTATGAAATTATTTGTTGAAAAAATTGGCATTTGAACATTATTTAAATAAGGTACTGGGTAAATATATCCATTTCCTCCTGAATTTCGAGTAATTAACGGATTGTAATTACGTGGCTTAAATTGACTTAAATTAATAGGTTGTTTACGAACTGTTGCTGTAAAGCCGCGCTTGCCTGCGACGTAGTCTACAATGCGTTTCATTCCGTCGGGATCGATGATAGAGTAAGTCCCCTTAACATTATCGCCTTGTCGGATCTCGTGTAAGCTTTTGGCATCACCTGTACTAGGGTCTTCAATATCATACCAATAATTATACTCTGTCCTTGTAGGTGGAGGGTCTGTCACTATAATACTCATCGCAGCTTTCACAATACACGCGTATAACAATACCTGCAACAAATTATTCTGTAATTATGCATTTAATATTTTAAAATATTAAAATAAATATTATCTTATTATTAATAAGATCTTGTTATTACCTGAAACATAACGCTAATGTTCTTGATAAAGGAATTGAAGTAATAAAGAGAGCGCTCACGACATTGGTCGTATTTATAGAAGCGTGGCGTTCACTAGTGCATGTTCCGTATTGCAGGCAAGAGCTTGAGTTGTCACACCGACGAATGCATTATATAAAGTTATAATTAATAAGTTACGATATTATTATTCAATAGATATCAATTGTTTGTTTTTATAGCGCATATTAATACCTTTGTTACATTTTACTGTTACGTTATAGTTATATTTGGGTAAAACAAATCCCAGAAAAATATAAAAGGAAATAACAAAGGAATTGATGAATAACAGCAATCCTGAAAATTACTCACTTTATGCAAATCTTTTAATTTAAAAAAAAATGAGGCTTCAAATATGTTTATTTAAAAAAAAAGAGGTAACAATCTGCTGAGCGCAAATTATCATTCCCGTTCCATTTCTACCATTATGCTGTTAACAACTTATCAAAACTAAAGTATAAATAAGCAATTTAAATATAATAATAAATAATAATAATGACAATCTTAACTTATTGCGTACGAATATACATATATTCGCACACAATAAATTAACATAATATTTCGATATTAATAATTTGCATTACATGATTAGATACATGCAAATTGACTGTGAGTCATCCATTCATCTTCGTGTGAACGAGACGATTACATCTCGGTTTATTAACAAATAGTTATATGTATGTTTAAGTGATCGATACAATTCAATTTAAGATTAACTTTAATATTTATAACTTCTAATTGTGATATAACTAAACAGAGTTAATAATAAAGCCCTTCATACGTAGAAAACATTTTTTTTACAGAAAATTACGTGAGAGGCGCAGATTTCCTTTTTTATACGTTACGTCCGGTATAAAGCAGGGTAGGCAGAGAGAAAACTATGCCACAATGACCACGCAATAAATGTAAACATTTCAAATGAAAGAAAAATTGTATCTGTTTTTATTGACTATGTTTGCGAAAAAACAATTCAGGGAGGTTCTAATGTTTTGATTCAATAAAAATGAAACTTTTTTGTTTTGGAGCTGGACAAGATCTGGACTACGATGAGTGTTTTCATTGTTACATAAGAATTGATTATCTAGAAAGCCTGAAAAATGACCATTTGTGTATAATGGTATAGGTAATCGTAATTCAGGTACCTCATCCGATATCCCTTATAGTCTGGAGGCATCGATCATGGTGTTCATGGCGGGATAAACGCTACCCGGGCCAAATGGCAGGAGGTGACTGGTGTGGTCTGGGATCGCAGAATACCGACCAAACTCAAGGAGCTGATATACAAGAGCATCGATCGACCGGTTCTTTTATACGGGAGCGAATGTTGGATAGACTTTCTCGGCACACTCAGGAGCTTCATGTCACGGAAATGAATATGTTGAGGTGAATGTGCGGCGTAACGCGCTCTGACCGCATACGTAACAGATTCAATCGAGGTAGTCTTGGAGTCCGTGACATAGCGGATGAGCTCCAGTAGTGTCGCCTGAGATGATATAGCCACGTTGCGCGCTGGCATAGGAACTAACTATGTCGGACGCAAGTGCCTTCATATGCCTGTCCCTGGAATATGATCTCCCGCTGTCTCCGCATAAGGCCTTCCGTGCCGCCCGCCCGCGAAGCGCTGGTTGGATGTCGTGATACAGGACAAGAGAGCCAATAGTCTAACCACCGAGGACTTAAAAGACCGTGCAAAGTCAAGTAGGTTAAGTAGGAAAGTAGACCCTGGCACGACACGCCGGGATTAATACCAGGAAGAAGAAGTATAAGTAATCATACTCAAACAAGAAACTTATTATCGTAAATATTTTCTTTAAAACAAATAATACTTCATGACTATGCATCATGCAGGGTTCTCAGTGCATTATTCATTTTAGTCACGGTCAAGCTTTGAATTTAATTGACCAATTAGAACGTGCTCCTCAATTAAGTGGCCTCGTATGAAACATATGCCTAAAGTACTTAATTTTATATAAAATCACCTCTGCAGTGTTTCCTATATTCTTATTTAAATAATTGATATAAGTTGAAATTGATGTTATTTTCACATTCTTTTTAATAATTATATATTTCTTTTAATAGAACTAAATATTCATGCTTTCGGATATACTTACACAACGCTTAATATTAATTCTGTTTTCAATATAATATTATGGATGTTTTTAATATGATGTATTCCTTTAATTTACCTTCACGCTGTATCCCGCACATAGCAGTCTAGGTTCAGTCAAAGATTTGCCTCGTTACTATAGTGAAGAAATAAAAATATGAAATATTTCATTTTTCTAAGTGGAAATCAAATCCAAAACATGTCGCGTTTACTTTCGCACGTTTGAGCAGTAAAAAATCAATGAGATTTTAAATCTTTTTCTCAAACATAACATTGCTTTTTAAGAAATCTTAAGAAATATAAAATATATGCATAAAATATGAATTGTAGAAAAATATAAAGGAGTATTTAATAAATATAATATATATACATATACTCTGTAAATTTATATTTCTTGATTTTCTTTAAATTGTGGTCATAGAAAAGACATCAACGAACGGGCTATAAAATTATATGGTATTGCTTGTCAGTTATTTTTCATCTTCTCCATAGGCTCTTTTCTTTACTTAACAGACATTTTATTATTTTTTATGAATTAAGTTTTTCATAAAATTACTATGTTTATATATTTAAATAAATAAAAAATACATGAAGTGCGAGTCTGTCTCACCTACCGAGGGATCTGTACCAGTTTCATGGTTTGAGGCCAATGGGCAATTCAACTTACAAAAGTTGCCAAACTTAAATTTGCGGACGTAAACGTTTGTAATGTCCATTTTTATAAAATAAATATTAATATTTTTTTTCTTTAGGTTAGTGATAATATTGTAAATTTCGCAACTGTACCAAAGCATATGTGAAGTGATTTCTATACAAAATGCCACAAAAGCGATGCATATTTGCTCATATTTTTGAATGTGTCGACTTAGAGGCTCGATTTTTGTCTGTACTTCAAAGGGCCGTTATCTTGAATATTTCATATGAATTTCGGATTGATACCTTCACACTCCACACAACTTATAACTCAATCGTCTCATTCATCGATCGATCAAATGGTCTTATAAGTGTCTCATTAGCGATATTAAACCCTGAAAATATATGAACTTTTTGGAGAACATCGATATAATTCTTATGCCACAACCACAGATAGATATTTTTTAGAATTATTCGTCGTTCGCCACCTAGTTAGTTTTATTGCAAAAAAAATAACATATGTTTTTCAATGAAAGAAGTTAAATAGATTCCTCTTGTTTATTACCCTAGTCTTAACAGTAACATTAACAACATTTTTTTTAAACACAAAGATACAGGTCACTATGAAAAAAGCATGAGAGCAGATTTAAATCCTCATTAGAAACAATATATTATATAATTATTTACTTTTAGTTTTCTTGAATCTTATAGTATATAAATGTTAAATTATTTATAATGAGGTTTTTAAATCTGTTTTAATTAACTTAATTTTAATGTACAGCAGCGATTGGGGCAACTGCTTTCACAAGACGACCCAGAGGTTCTTTGTGCACAACTGCATTAAAACCGTTGTGAGGATCAGCAGTGTATTCCACAATACGACGAGTACCATCGGGGTCTACCAGCGAGTAAGAGCCCTGGACAACATCCCCAGACCGACTTTCTTGTTGACTTTTAGAGTCACCTGTCAGTTATAAAATAAAAAAATATTGAAAAAGTAGTAATTATTTATCACTTTTGGAGGATACCGGGAAAACCGGGATAAAAATACTAATTTTAACTAGTTTTTCCATGAAAACAAGGATTTTTTTTCAATTTCGCAGGTTCTAATCACAACGACTATTTTTCAACATGAACAGAAATATAACTTTCCATTTTTTTTTGTTTTACGAGGCTCATCAGATTTAGAAAAAACTATACCGACGTATGTCATATATACTAATATTATAAAATTGAAGAGTTTGTTTACTTTTTTGTTTGTTCGGTTGAACGGGCTATTCTCAGGAACTACTGGTACGATTTAAAAAAAGTTTTTGAGTATTATAGCCCACTTATAGAGGAAGGCTATAGGCTATATATCATAAAAACGTGGTGCTGAAACCAACAGGGTGAGGGTTTTTTCCTAATTGAGAATTTCCGCTGCGTGCGTTGCGTAAACGGTTAAAATTCGCAAACGTCACGTATGGCAAAATTATTCATCTTTAAAAGTTCTAAAAAAAAGTCCGCGACATCATATCCTGTCTTTTAAGGCAAGTCTTTTTAGCTTTTTATACTAACAAATTTGTTTTAAAATAATACATTATTTGCGAATAATTTTAATTCATCACAAGTATTTAATCTAAAACAATATTGCCCTTAACATCATTTCATTTAAATGGATACGGTTTCTATCTATTTTTCCAACCCCTAAGTGATAAGGGTTGAACAACCTAACATGGTTCCCTTTTTATGGCAAAACAACGTTTGCCAGGTCGGCTATTACACTATAAGCGAGCGAGATTAGTGCTCCGCACGCTCGTTAAGTCTACTATGGCTGGCGGTCCAAATACGCGATTGTTATATATACGTGCTGTCACTCAGTTATATTAATAGTATATTGTAGTAAATACTAACCAGTTAATGCATCTTGAATATCATAAGCATACGAATATTGTGGGTTGGGATCGTAGTCTTCGACAGGGGCTGCTACTTTTGCTACAGCATAGGGTGCTAATGCTGGCCGAGCCACCGCATATGGAGCAAAAGCGGGCCTCGCGATTGCAAGTGGTGATGCCAGAGGAGCAGCCAGTGGGGCAGATAAGCCATAGGGCCGAGCATAACCAAGCGGCGCGGGCAATAGACCCGCATAAACGCTTGACGACATAAGGACAGCCAAAATTAAAACCTGAAAGAAATACAGTTTACATTATGCAATCTGATAGTGACATCCAATAATCAGAAATAGCATCATATCATTTTGCTCTAGTTACACGCATTGACGAAACAGAAACTTGGATGGCTTGTATTGTAAGCGCGCAAAAATATAAATAGAAACAGAAACATAGAAATGGCATTGAATGAAATATGAACCCACGACTATCTTGTACTACGCAATTCACTGGATTTGAGTAGTTATCATTTTATTTATTTATTTATCTTTTATTCAATTTAAGCAGTCAAGCGTCTTATAATCTATTTGAACAATGCTCTAGATGTATAAATGCTATATGTATAATTTAAATAATTTTTAGGGTTCCGTAAATCCTAAAGAAAAACAGAACCCTTATAGGATGAATTTGTCGTCCGTTGTCAAGACTATTTTTATAAGAGTTTGCCAAGAAATCTGTAATTAATAATCAAGCTGTAATTAATATCAAATGTTTAAGTTTACAGTCTAAAAAAATTAACCATTGTAAACAATATCAAAAGTATCGTATTTGCTGCATTTTGTATGAAATTAATCGCGTAGGGAAATCTATCGGATATTTCCCGTGTCACTATACTTACGACATTTAGTACGTACGTAAACTTCTAAAATGAAAAAAGTTATAAGCATTTAATAGAAAAAAATAATAACATACTTATTTTTATTAATTTCATACAAAATATATTCATTTACAAAAAATTAGGCTACATGTTATATTTGTGAAATATGTACCTTCATTGTGGATTGTGGAGCTGACGCTTAGACGAGAGCCTGAGAGCCTGTGATTGTGGAGGGTTACTCCGACTGTTTATATACTTGCACAGTATCATAACCCGTCTAGAAAAAGGTCTAATCATGAACCTACAAGGGCCCTTTATCGCTTGAATTATTAATATACTTATCAACAATGTGTTAAGCCTCAAATTTAATATAATTCCACTGAAATTACAATATCTGGGTCACATGCAAATTGCGTATAGGACATGCGTGTACGACTCGAACAAACAAATTATCAAGCATTTAAATTGAATTTATTTTTGTTCTGTTTTAATAGTAGGTACTCTTATAAGAAGAAAAGCTTTTGATATCTAGAATAAAAATACAAGACAATGTCACTAGCAGCATAGCACAGTATTTCAGTATTAATGGCAGATACTAGGAAAGTACTTGTTGAATCCCTTAAAATTGAAATTTAGATTCAGATGTTAGATCACATACACATATACTTTATTAAAACAAGCTGTTATCTGCAGCAAGCAAAACTTATATTACATCAGCCACGTTTTCTAGAGTACATTCACTTAAAATATAAGCTTGAATTATTTTATACATGCATTTTTTTTAATAATGAATATAAATAAGTATTCTAACCAACATGAGCATACTAATAAGTAAGGTAAGAGGGAGCATAACCTCGACCCTCCTGTAAAATATCTCCAGATTCGCCCATGCTCATCAGACTAAATTATTTATTAACTAGCGACCTGATTGTGGCTTTTATTAAATTAGCTAAAGTTGCTATTTTGTTTACCAATCTAATTACTTTTATAACAATATCACTTTTAAAACAATATTTAGCTAAATTGATAATAAAAGAAAAACCAGGAGCTTCGCTCGCTTGAATTATATAACATTATCACTTTTAAGACAGTATAGATTAAAAACAAAAATGTCAGGTAAATGAATACAATCCGTTTTGTCGAAGTTAATATTTTAAATTGATGTAACGTAGCGCATACACTCGAACAGACAAACATATAAAAAAGCTCAATTTTGTTCAAACAGTGATCGATTATAAGAAAAAGAAAGATTTATATTTAATAGAATTTAAAGAAAAAAATTACATCACATTTCATGAAATAAACAGCAAAAATTTATGAGTATTATAGAAATTAGGTAACTAAATTAAACTAAAATTCACCTATGGAAAATACCTAAAGTTCGGCGACATGTGGAAAATAAAAATGTCTTAGCGGAAACAGAGTGTCACAACACTGGAATCCCAAGGCTATTTTGCTTACCGCGCTGTATGTGGGTTACACTTTACAAAATAAACAAGAAGTAAATTTTTTCTCTTAGGGTTACCATAACCACAAGATTACCATGACAACTGATTTTTGTATGGGTATTGGTGGATTTTTTAGTACTTTCCGATAATTCCTCCTGATCATCCGTTCCCTATGTTTCGCCTATTTTAGTAAAAAATGTTATGCTGGATGTGGAAGCGACTAAGCTTTGTTCATTCGTAGTATCCAAACTTAAAATATTTAAAAAACAGTTTTGGACCACATTTAAAATAATCCCTTCAATAAGAATTATGAATTTTATTACGATATTTTCTGATTATATATTTTTTTGTTATTTTCACTCTTTTTCCCGCATATGGCAGGGTAGGCAGATTTAGTGTTAAGACATTTACGTCTTTATGTCTAAAGTAATTAAACACAGAAATCTGAAAGGTATTCCCAACACCAACAAATTGTTAATAGTCTTTGTGAAAAGAAGAAACGTCTTAAATTGAAGAAATGTAGTCTTTCGGGACAAGTGCGTCTTACTGAGCAATAAAAAATAAATATAAAAAAAGAATTAGAGATGATTTCAAAATAAGTATTTATTATTTTAAAATGAAATTAAAAGTAAATCGGTATGTCTCTCACTTTGTAATTGGCTAAGTGACCTTACCACCACGTTTCAGAATTTTGAGGTACAGCCAATGCACTTAATTACTCACTATGCTTACTGACCCCGAACGAATATATTAGTGGAATTTACCCTATGGATAATCATTTTAAAATTACCAAATATGTACTTACAACTTATAGAACTTGTACTTAGAATGGCTAAGTCATTGGTGCAATTTAATATAGGAGTTTAAAAATTCTGCTTTTCCTTTTTACAGAAAGTAAAAGGGAAACACATTATTTTATTATTATATTATTAAAAAAATATTGCCTATTATATGATCTTTAAAGCTTTTTGGGTCACAGCTGCAAGTTATGAAGTGCGTGTGTGGTTGGTTAGTCACGTCACATACGAGATAATTAATAATGCCCCGCCCTTATAAGCTCTGCATAACTTATAAAGTTTTGTATTTATTCGAAGATCATTCAAAATATTTCAGTAAGTCTTATTATAAATTTATCAAATTTAAATAACAAAAAATACCCCGCCTCGAGATGATATTTTATCGTCTAGCGGACATCTTCATCATAGATATTGCTTACTTATCACAATATGATTCGTACCCCAAACATTTTTTTTTGTCTGTTTAAATATTAAAGAACACGGCAGTAGTTCTATTTTTTTTTTACTGAAATCATGCAATCAGTCGTCGTGGACTATGAGAAGATTCGTGAAGAGCGGATTGGCATGTAGAGCTCATCCCCTTCTAGACGTAACTCCTTAGGTAGTTTGTAGCCTACTGCTTAAGGCTATCCAGTTCCATAATTTTACGCCGCCTTAGTCGGTCCATACATTCAGACGTTACAAGTTTTGCTGCTTACTGATTTGGATGCTTTTTCAGCCTCGTTTTATATTTTGAGCTTGGGATTTAACTTCTTCCTTCACTGTGTTGGCTTTAACGTACCAATGCAATTCGTCGATCCTTATAAACCATGGGGCATTCGCTAAGTGCTTCAAAATGCCATTATCTTTGTATCGTCATGATGTTTGAGTTGCAGGCTGATCCCCAAAGTTGGATTCCGTAGGGTCACACTGGCTTAAGTACAGTTTTGTAAACCAAAAGTTTATTGTCCAAAGATAGTCTTGAGTTCCGACCAAGCAGCCAGCGTAGTTCTCTAGATTTCAGATTTGGTTCAGATGTGTTTCTTCAAATATTTCACCGGCTCCTGGTGAGGGAGCTGACTATCTCCTAGAGTGACTGGCGGGAAACCTGGGCTGATTTAGTTGAGGTGGTTTTAATCCTCCATTTCTTCAACCATTTACTGATATTATTCAGGCCATGTTGAAGAGATTTTGAAGATTCTATAGGACATTTGTTCACAGCGAGTATTACCGTATCATCTGCATAAGTGGCTGTGGTTATACCTGTGGTTCGTAGTAGGTCGTTGTAGTTCAAATTTGTAAATAAAGTATTGAATAATCCGAGGAGGCGAAACTGCGAGCGGGTAGCTGGTATTTTATAAAATTATTGAAGAAAAGTATTATGTGTTCATATAACTTATTAAAATTGTATGTTTCCATAGGGTTTCACACTAAATCTAGCTATAATAGAAATTAATAAATTAGTCAGCATACTCAAGAGAGCAAGCTCTCAAGCTTATTTTTGACACATATATTTAAATACATACTGACTACTAGACTATATATTGATAAAAAGGAAAAAGTGAGGAGAAAAGAGGAAACATATATATTCCCGAGAAAGACTTGCACGGTCGGGGTATACAGTGCTATCATCTGCATAACAATGTATAAACCAGAAGATCACCGGTTGAGAGGCCTGACGAAAGCCATATTGGCGGTCGTTAATTAATCAGTGATCCTCTAGATAAACCGTAATTTTTGAGAGCAGGGAGGTGATAGCAATAGTTAGTTGGATCGGAACCATCGCCTTTTTTGGGAATAGGGTAGATAAGAGTGCTCTTCCACGAATCTGGGACAAAACCGACTGAGTAAGAGTGCCGAAAGACGCGTTAGCACCAGAGTCAGCTCAGGAGCACATGAACGGAGCACAAGAGGAGAAATCCCATCTGGTCCACTCGACTTGTGGATATCAAAGAATATAGAGCTCGCCTAACAGCTTTCTGACTGATTCTAATATCAGGCATTGAACTCTGACACCGCGGGATGGTCAGCCGCGTTGTTCCTCGGTCATCCATAGTCGAGTTCGAGGCAAAGAGTGCGCCCAGAAGATCGGCTTTCTCTTTCGCCGTATGGACCAAGATGTCATTTTCCGTGCGCAGCGGCGGAAGCGAAGGCTGGCTAAAGTTGTTAAGAGCAGCCTTTGAGAGCGCCCAAAACTGGCGAGTTCCTGATGGGTAACTCTCAAGCTTCTCGCCGATTTTAACGTTCTGCTTGGACCTTGGTCTGGCAATTTGGCACTTAAAGTACCTAGAGGCACGGTTGTACTTTCTTTTTAAGGTTTTCACCTTTATTCGATATGCCTCACGCTTGCCAGAAGCAGCAAGTTTGCAAGATGTATCAAACCAAGGCTGTGACTTGCCACCGATTGGCACTACAGAGCTAGTAATGTAAAGTTCCATACCCCGCAGAACCACGTCGACGACAGCAACGGCACAAGCACTAGGATCATCGAAAGAGAAGCAAACTGGCCCCCAGCGATAAGATGAGTGAAATGTACGCATCCCATCCCAATCAGCTGAATTGTAGTGCCGGACGCGACGAGTCGCTGATGTTCTGCGACTGATGCGGTTAATGGGCACAACACTCCGTACCAGGCAGTGGACTGAGGACCCTAGGGGGGCACCGACAACAACCTGATACTGTTCTGGGTGTGAAGTCAGCAAAAGGTCCAATAAGGCGGCGTTGTGGTTGTCGGCGTACGGGATTCGCGTAGGCGACTTAACCAATTGGGACAATCCATTCGCCATAGCAAGGTCGAATACAGCTCTCCCCGCGTGGTCGGTGGTGTGTGACCTGAGCCAACTGGCATTATGCGCATTAAAATCGCCAAGTATCACGACCTCTGCGGTGGGGATCTGTGAGAGCGCATCATCGATAGCCGATTGCATGTGCTCTATTAGCCGATCCGTTTCTGCATTACCACTATGGGACCTGTACAGGCATGCGTAGATTCGGACACGATCATCTATGTCTACAAGGAGCCAGATGGTGGACAGGTCCCGACCTTCAAAGTTGACAAGACGACGGAAACTCATGTCCTCCCTTACATACACAGCAACCCCCGCATGAGGTAAAAAATTATGTTCTTTTTTGTAGCCGGAGTATTGAAGAAAGGCTGTGTCGCTCGGTCGGGCAATTTGGATTTCCGTCAGGAATAACAAGGCCGGCTGTGCCGTTTCAAGATGGTAGTGGACGGCATTCAGATTGGAGTGTAGGCCCCTGATGTTGGTAAAGTTAACACTGAGAGTGGCAGGGGCTGCCTTGGAACGTACGCCTCGTTTGCCTTGCCGTAGAATGCGCGGTACTGAGCCCTCCCCAGAATTAGACGGGCGGCCTAAGTTTGAAGACTCAGGGAGGGATTGTCCAGCATCGAAGATGCTGGTACCCTTCTGGGGTAGTTTTTCTCTCAGTGCCGCTTTCATATTCCAGGGAAGAGTTGGGGATGGGCACCGGGGTCCGGCATTACTCAATGCGAAACGCAGTGACTAAAGCCACTACTTAACGCCGGTTTTAAATACCGGAAAGAAGTATAAAATATAAAGTTAACACATCGTAATATTTCACGCAATATCTCATAGACTAATAGAAATAATATATTACACGTTTAAGAAATACATAAAGTGATTTGTAAATAAATTTTATTGATTAAGTACTAAAGAACTGTCACAGAAGTAACTTTTCTATATAGCAATGTGGCTAATGGCGAAACCAATGTAAGGGAACAACCACTGGTATATATTTAAATCTATACTTAAAATTAATTTGTAACTGATCTCTGTCTGTGCCTGGAAAATATATTAAAAAATATGAGGGACGTTTATGAATGTAATAGAGTACAAAAAATATTTTTTTTTAAATTCTGGGGTGTTTGTCTGTGTGTTTGTACGCGCATATCTCAAACACGGCTAATCACATTTAAATACAGTTTTCACAGATATAACTTAGCAAACTTCACTTAACACATATTGTTTGTTTTCATAAATAAAGAAGTTACGTCAATTTAAATTATTTAGTTCGACAATCATTTTATTGATTGATTAAAATTTTAGTTTTCACAAAATAGTATACATATTGGCTAAAAAAACGGGAATGTTATTAGAACAACAAGGTAATTGAAATTAGTAAATAAAATTGTGTAATTAAAGCGGGCAAAGCTTCTAGTAATTATCATTCAAATGTAAAATTGCTGATATAACATTTTATTTTTATCGCCATCTATCCTTGACTACCGGAGCTTTTGAACGACTTACAGTATAAGTAACTAATTAGTTTTTTGTGTAACTCCATCTAGCGAATTATTTTGACAAAATATTGAGTAAATATTGTAAATGACAAAAAAAATATATAAAAGGTCATAAAATATTTAAGATCTTTTTAATACCAAAAGAGCTTTATGGGTTTTTTTTAATTACTATAAATTTTATGACAATTTATTTTAATTCTTTGTGATCACAAGTATAGCAACACTCGTATTTTGTATTTATGAAAACGTCACTTATTACTTTTTGTAATGAATGTGAAAATTTAACAAACAGCAAATACTGTGCTTTGTTATGAGTGGTAAACATAAAAGATTTATAAGTTATTAAGAAAGTGTTACTTAAAAATGGCAGATTTTGATGCTATATACCCAGAGGAGACTGAACCTGAGGAGAATATAGAAGAGACGCATGTGACATTAGTGCCTGACCCTATTGTCGTCCGAGGAGCTGGTAATATGACAGTGTATGTTTCTTTTTATCAGCTGTTTATCTTTAATTTCAAAAATAATGTATTTAACTTCTTTGTTATACTTCCCGAATCCGTAGTTTGACAAATTGCAAAGCTATTTTTGGTTCTTTGTTATTAGTTTATGCCATTGAACATTTTCTTGAGAATATTGACCAAATGCCAAAATTGTTACCTCTTACTACCATTGAAAACAAAGTAATAAATAACAACATTTTAGCTTTTGTAGTAGTGTTCCTGTTCATATTTTAATTGAAATAATGAAATGAACAGACAATAGAAGTCCATATATTATATTTATACAAATTTGACTATTAAATTTAAGTATATTGTTTTAGAATTATTGTACATGTAAAATGCATTATTTGACATGTACAATAATTTATTAGATAAATATGTAAAAGTTACAAGAATTTTAATGAACACCAAAACCTTGGCTCTACAGAATTAAAGATTAGTGTATCAAATTCAATGTTAACCTTATTACAACACCAGTTTCAATGCCTTGACTATTTGTAGTGAAAGTTTTATTTCATATTTTTACTATAATTTCATATAACTTAATATTCATAACTTTTTTTTAATTTGCTTATTTTTTATTATATTAATAGTAATATGACAAATTGTATACCAAATATATATTATTATATAGTTTTAAACTATAGAATGATAGATCTGTTTTAGGTGTTTATTAAAAGAGAAGATATTTGTTGCAAGAAAATGATTATCTATTTAAATATTATGCCCGGTCAATATGTAATGTAGACATGTATGTAGTTAGCCATAATTTTTACTATAGAAAAATGTGATTTTCATATATATAAAACACTATGTATGAAATTTTAAAACAACAGTGTTGTCATTTCGTGCTTTTAGCATGTCATTATTTTTAATTTATCATAATTTATTTAAATTAATTACAGGAATTTTATTTCAGGAAACAGGTTTCTTTATAGATAATTTAAAATTATATACAAATTATTTAAATTTGAATTGATGTTAAATACAATATAATTTGTAGGTTAATGAACATATTCAGCCTACCTAATGACTTTGTTATAAAAAGTATTGTGTTAATTTTTTCAATATTATTTATTTTTTTTATTATACAACAAATTGCATGTAATACCAGAAAATAAAAAAACTACTTCAGTTCCTTCACATTGAATTAAATTAGTATAATTTCATTTTTACTAATTAAAACTACCATTTTATCTTACAATCTTTATAGATAGAGTTAAGACACTGTAATCTTCACTTTGCTCAATTTTGCTTGCTCAATTTTGCAACAGTAAATTATTTTTTACACTAACAATCCTAATTAAATTTTAAATCAATTTTATAAAGAAATTTGTTGAACAAGATATTTTAAATTACAATTTAAAATATCTTGTGTTACTTATACTATAAAAGTTAAACATATCTTGTTAACAATCCCTACATTTTGATTTTTTTCAACACATTTATTTGTTAGCTTCACCTGTCGTAGTACCTGTATATTGATTAATATCTGTTTTAAAATAATATGTGGCTTCATCGCAGGTGACTGAATACAATATAACTTTACTTTTAAAGTTAGTAGTTAATGCCCAAAGGTTAGGGGTGGTTAGGGCGGTGGCAGATTTATTATTTATTTAATTTCTAAATTTGAAGATTTGACGAAATTGGTAAACAAAGGGAACAAGCTAGCCCCTGGTTTTTTTAATATGAAAATGTTAACAAAAATATGAAATGTATATTACTGGGAGTTTTAATGTTGTTTGTTAGTTACTTGATGACCTGTGACTAGTTTATCTATTTTCCCTCAATCACATCCTGTTACATGCCCATGTTAAAGCAAAGTTGTTATCATAGATAACAGAAATTATATGAAAGAAGAAATATGATATTGGTCAATTTAAATCTTCAATAGCAATAGGGAGTATACATGATTTTTATAATAAAACATCTATACCTGATTATGTTAAAAACAATATGAATGAAGATTAAAACATACAAATTATTTTTTAATTTGAAATGACATTAAATATTGAGAAAATTTACCCATTTAATATAAAAATGTTTTTATAAGTATTATATTGAAACAAAGAAAAACAAATAAAATAAAAGTATTTTTCATATTACAATAGATGCAAGATTCCGAAAACAATGGTGTAAAATGATGATAGTATGAAATTTACGATTAACCAATTATTTATTGTTATAAGCCATGATTTATGTAAAATATATATATATATATATATATATATATATATATATATATATATATATATATATATATATATATATATATATATATATATATATATATATATATATATATATATATATATATATATATATATATATATATATATATTAGAATATGCAATAATTGTATCAGGCGGGTTGGTAAATTTGCAGAATGATTTCATAAAAAAACATACAATACTAATAAAATACTTATAAAAAGATCTTCTGGTTTACATAACCCACCGCTGGGCTGCGGCTATTGAAAGCAAGCGAGAAGGCCTGGCAGTTAGTCTGGATATGGCGAAGGCCTTCCATCGAGTGTGGCACGGGGCGCTCCTTGCAAAACTTTCATCCTACGAGCTTCCCTAGAATTAATGCAAGTTGATCGCTAGCTTTCTCACTGGGCGTAGCATAAAGGTCGCTGTCGAAGGTTTCTGCTTCGAATACATGCCCGTGAACGCCGTCGTCACCCAAGGCTGCGTGCTGTCCCCTACGCTATTTCCTCTGCATATGAATGATATGTTGGAGGATTCTAACATACATTACAGATGATAGCACTGTAGACGCTGTATACTCCGGCCGTGCAAATCTTTCTCGGGAAAACGTCGATCAAGTTGTGTCTTCCGTTGATGCATCCCTTAAGAGTGTCTCCGTATGGTGTGAAAAGAACCTGGTTCACTTCAACCTCCAGAAGACACAAGTCTGCGCGTTAACCTCTAAAAAAACCCATTTGTCGTATCATCAGTTTTCGAGGACACCCTGCCTTAAATCGGCGCCCTGCATCAGTACATTGGATCTCAGCTTTTCGAGCGACTGCCAGTATCGCGATCATATGGAAAGCAAGGCCAACTTGACCTCGAAGAAATGATGATGACACCCAGCATCAGCAGAGCGAGACAGTACTTCACGCCAAAACACCGTTAGACTCTGTACAGGGGTCGGCCTCATATGGAATATCTCACCTCTGGGCACCTCAGTATCAGCTTGAACCATTTGATCGCGTACAAAGTAGAGCCGTTCGAATCGTTGGGGACCCAATGATATATAAGGGACACTTCACTTGGTACCTGCCGCCGAATTTTGTAACCGTACAGTAGGTCACAAATTAATATACCATTCACGTCATCTGAACACGTGGCACTCCACTACTGTGCGGATTCGTAGAAATTTTCTTCCACGCGCCACACATATCTGGAACGGCCTACCCGCGGCAGTATTTCCAAGTCGATACGACTAGACTAAAAGGTCGCGGGATTTTTTGTAACGATCAGGGAAACAGTCATATCGACATTAATAGCACTCGGTCTGCATGCTCTAAGTGTTTGCAAAGTCGAGATATGGAGCTTGAAAGAGGCTTTATTGTTGCGAAAAAAAAACGATCACGGAAATGGTCAATGTTGGTACATATTCAAAGTATAGCATCTCCGCATGCGAAATATGTTGGTCTGCCGAAACTCAGTGGTTCGAATTCGAGAGTTATGTTGCTCTAAAATCACAACCATATTGTTGTCGAAAAAAAAAGCGAAAAGAGAAACCCCACAAGTTAAGAGAGTTGGTCTGCCGCCTCTAAGTGGATGTTGACCCGCGATCTCTTAATCTAGACATGGGTACCCTCAAACAAAAAAAAAAAGTTGTAGTATGGATATACAGATATTCATAAAGTTTACCGTTTACTTAGTATTATTATTCGCTTAGCAATTAATTTTTGAGACAGTATGTGGAGTAGTCGAACTTAACGCCGAAGCTTGCTTAGTATTCAAATCAGCTAGAGGAAATGAAAATAAATATGTCATTCCCCTAAGTGGGAATTGAACCCAGAACAGCCACGCTTGTAATCATCGTCGTTCCGCTGCTCCACGGCGACGTCATAAACATCTTTTGTTTTACGTAAGATAAAAAAAAAACAAAAGACAATTGAATTAATGGACCATTGATTAATGTCGAACAAATAGATACTCAAATACCTATCCACTTCACAATATATAAAAAAAATCATATTAAAGAAAGAAAGGCGATTTATTATAAAATATTATTTAAAATATTTTAAATTATTACATATTTATCTAAAATTTAAGCATAAAATCATATCATGTTTGACTGAACTAATTAGACTTTAATGATAGGTAAAAATAATATTAATTTATAGAATGTAGCAATATTATAAATTTTTATCGAATCTAACTTAAAATCGAAATTCCTTGCCAAATATTATATCATAATAGATTCATCTAATTTTGGTCAGTTATTTGATGTTGCTTTAAGTAAAAGAGTATCAGTCTTCTTTCTAGATTCACTAGGAAATGGCAATATATCTAGTGTGAATCATTCTAAATCTAGCAAAGTCGACGCTGATAAATTCAAAATTGTGTTCCTTGACGTCACGTTTAGTTTGACCAATGGTGGCGCGTTTTATAAATTTGAATTGACCTTGTATTGTTATTTTGCACTAATTATTAAATTAAATATGAATTTATCTCAATTCCAGATTTGGTTTAAGCAACCGATTCAATGGCGAATTTCCCTCTGGATTGCAATCTCGTGTGGCGCCGGAAGAATATCAAGCGACGGTAGCTCGTATCAATAGTGTTTTGAAGAAAACATTGCCAGTCAATGTGAAATGGCTATTTTGTGGATGTGTATGTTGTTGCTGTACACTGGGATGCTCTCTATGGCCTGTCATATGTCTTAGTAAACGGGTAGGTATTGCATCTATATGTAAAGCAAACTAATTTACTCACATAAATAACAATAAAGTATAGAATGATTTATAAATTATGAACATAAAGATTAGAGATAAATAATTAAGATTAATTTTATCTTATATATAATATTTATTATAATATATCTTTATGTATAATAAAACAGTACAAAAAATGTATTGTTTACATTAATGACCGGAACGAACCATCTTTTGCTGTAAAAATGAAAAAAATTAAAATGAATTGATTTTGAAAACATCTGATAAAGAAGCGTAGTAGTCCCGGTCAGCTATAACACGTTGGTGCCTTGATAAGAATTTTTGAACATGATGTCACACAATAATATAAAATCTGAATCATGGAATAAAGATTCAGAATATCCCAGCTTAACGGCGTGGTCGGCAGTTTTAGTTTTGTAGTAGTACAATTTTAATCTATCAAAGATTAAAATTGTTTCAAAACGAAGCCATCATGGCATTCTTTGATAGCGTGTGTGACTGGTACTACGATAGTTGTGAATTCGATCTTCGCTCAGGGACATTTAACATTAAATCAATTCTATTACTCCGCTCTGATGAAGAGAAAGCGTAACGTTGAGTACTTAATAAGTAATATCTCAATTTTTTTTTGTAAAAACAGCGACGCAAAGAGATTATAAATTTAACCTGTTTATTATGTCTGTGGAAATGTATCTCTTGAATTATTGAGCAGACATAAATGCGTTTTTTTTAATTGAAAGCCTTATTCATCGCATTGGTTGTTATCTTAGCCAAAGTAGCATATGAATAAACATATTAAAGACCCACATATAAAATAACTGCTTATAAAATTTAAATTGTGGAAAGTTTTTATTTATATTAAACAATATAACTATCTATAATCTATTTTTTTTTTTATTAAATCCATCACTTGCGGAACTCGAGACCGAGACCATTTCATATAAAAGATATTTATTTTAATTTTCACAGACACAACACTCACTGAACAAACTGCTGGAATGGGAGAATAGTCGGCTTTACAACAAACTAGGCTTGCGTTGGCGTCTCACTAAACAACACTGTGACTCGTCCTCCATGATAGAATACGTTCTTCTCATAGAATTCATACCGAAAATACCAATATACAGGCCGGATTAAGTATAGGCGAGTACGATTGTGTACCCGAAATATCGATTCAAAACATTTTGTAAATATCGATTAAGTGGTTATACGCTTTGTGTGTACATTTAGAGGTGAGCGAAGCGCTTGTTGCGGTTAATTTCGCTAAAATCTATATACGGTGTAATCTCCAAATAGTGCATCCATATTACTAATCTCATAAAATATGGCATTCTCAATTAATGAATGTGAAATTTGTAGTTTAAAGTGATGTTGAGTGCTTGTTGTTTTCAGCTTCACGCTATATATAGCACATGGCGGGGTAGGCTGAGGGCACTTTCGATCTCCACTTTGTTCTGAATTGGAGGCACCTGTTATGTGGAACTCGACGCCGCGCTTTGTTACCAGAACGAAGATATGAAAATGTTAATATTTCGTTACCTCGAGTGAAATGAACCCACTATCTGTGCCACGACATGCCTCAGTATGTTCTAAGTTGCGAAAAATACGTTTCGCTTACTATGCATATTTTCGTAGTTTTAAATTGTATGTACATTGCACTCTTTCTTTCTCCCAAACTTTCAAATAAAAACATAAAATCTCCATATAACGCTATATGTAGAGTCTATAGAGTACCATATATAGAGTTTACACTGTAATATCTACTGTAAGAATCCCAGATTTTCTATTTAATAGAATCTGTTTACTTTTTATTACTACTTAAGTAGATTATCGATTTAAACCTAGTATTATTAATTTGAGTCGAGACGCTAATCGATTAATTCTGTACTCGCTCACCTTTAATATAGATGTCACATTGAATTGCAAGCTTTTTGTTGCTTTTAAAGCGGATGTTATCTTAATGTGTAATATAACTTTAAGTATTGGAAATTCTGAGATGAGGCTAGAAAATTATATATAATAATTGTTTTTTAAATGTACATTTATTTTTCTAATTAAAGTTTTCCTTCGCACAATCATCTCACACACAAGCGAACATTGCTTCAGATAGTCGATATATCTGATAGTTTATGTTACTGCCCATTATAAATTAACTACGAATTTATAATTTACTTAATTTCAAATACATTTAAGTAATCATTAGCCATCCATAAATTACGTTACACAAATACCGTGGCTTTCGCGCTTTCCCCCCGCCCTTGTATCATATTCTGCAATGTAACACCTAGTAGGTAAATGACAACAATGATTTCGAAATTATGTTTATATATTAAATTTTAAAATATAATGTCGCGAAATTTAAGCCTTGTCCGTGTTAACCTGTGACGTCATTTATGGTCGGCTCTTAATATGAGTTACGTAGACACGTTAAAATATGAATTACTAGTTTGATTTTAGTTAATATGTCGAAATCCGAATTTTAACGAACAATTCGTTGTCGATGAACACAAACATAGTTGTATTTTATGTACCTGAAAGTCAGTATAATAAATAATGGTGGTCATTTGTAGAGCCATTAAGTACATTGCAAAACTACGAAAATTCGATTTATGATATTAGTTCCACTAATAATCTAGTCTAAAATTGTATTAAAGTTATTTTTGTAAGGAATATAAAAGGTTGAAAATATGTAATATGGAGAAAAATAAACTTATAGTTAACCGCTATCTAATATTTATCACAAGTTATAAGTAGATGCTATATTATATTATTATTCATGCTTGGCTCTTTTGTATATTATATATAATAATAGTCTGGTCGAGTTAGCTATTAAAATAGTAGTCAGATTGCAAAAATGGCGCTGCGCCGATGTGGTGGGCTGTGTTTTTTCCATTATAAATATAATTCTAAAAGTCCCTATCGATTTCAAATGCTATAACGTTATTCAGGAAGTCATAAATAGTGATTCTTAAGTGAGAAAAGCACAAACATTTTTTTTTAATTTTTTTTTTGCTTAAAATAAAATTTTACATAACAAAAAATTTTACCTTTTGACTTTTGAGTAACTTTTTAGCACACATGGAATGTATCGGAACTATTAATATTTTATTCCTAATGGTGTACACATAGTCTTTACCAAAATTCAATTCTGTACGACTTTTCTTGATTGAAATATTTAATTTGAACGGAATATAAAATGTTCTTATATCTATTAAATGAATTTATCAAAAATTTTAGTTATCGTCCGTCGTCGTCGTTAGTTATCGTCGTCGTAGTTATCATATAAACCAAATAAATATGGTCATCAACTTAAAATTGAGTTTAATTTTGAACTATTAGTGCAAACTAATGTCACGAAGCTAATGCTAGTCTAGTTTTATAATGTAATTTTGGCGATCTTGACTCCAGAGGTCTGAAATAAGATAAAGGATGAGCAAAATCGTTAGGAATACTTCAGGACTGTGTTATTAGGCAAGTAATTGTTTATAGTAGTATCTATGTATTAATTTGTTAGATATAATTGCCCTCTTTTCCCTTTTCAACAGATTGTAATGGATTTTGAGTAATATTACAGTTTCCATATTTGAGATGTTGACAAAATATCTATATATACCTATATATGTAAAAGAAGTGTAGAAAACTTGACAAAATATTAATTAATCATTATAAAGTTGTTATTAACTTTTAAAATGAGTTATATTGAACTATATATAATTAAATTCAAAGAGAGACCCGGTCCGCAACCTACAGAGTTTTGTACAATATTTTTCTTCTCTTAGTGTGGAATAACACTCAAAAATTTAGAAAATAGTATTTTATTATTAAGTTTCTGCTCTTTGTCAACATCTCTATTACAATATAAAGCCGTTGATGACATGATTATGGAACATTTTCTTGCCGCCGCAGTTTTTTAACAACAGTTGAAAAGCGAACAGGGTTTGTTGACCTTAAGTTGTAATTTAAGCGGAATGTAAATATTTTAAGTACCTATACATAGATTATTTTTGTTCAAATATTAAATCTCACTATGTGATGGTATAAGTGTTTTATTGCACGCATTCAATATCTCATTAGCACTGTCCTTTAACTGCTATTCTTATAAAAAGATATCTTATTACCAATTTAATTTCAGCTCCGCAATACATCCAAAGGCAGGGTAGGTAGAGGAACCAAATGGTATTAAGAAACGTTCTTTCCGTGTCAGTTTAAAGCGTGTCAGTGGTGAAGTGTGTTATTGGTCGATGACTACATTAACATCCAAAATTACATTAACATCGCAAACTACATTAACATCCAAAGGCAGGGAGGTAGAGGAACAGGTATTAAGAAACTTTCTTTCCGTGTCAGTTTAAAGCGTATCAGTGGTGAAGTGTGTTATTCACCAATATCACTCGGTCGATGTCGTAACCGCATTTATATATAGATTAATTTATAAACTTACTGTCTCCCAAATGTACCCCGGTATACAGAGAGAATCGGATGTAAACACACTCCGTTCTCCACTTTCTACCTGAATACGCACTGCCGGTCTGGCAGGACTTAATGTTAGATTTCTAGAAAATAGAAAATAATTTACTCGAGTGGTCCCAGACCGGCGTCCAAGTGTGACGCTTTGCCGTCAGCTTTTATAACATGCAAATACACAAAAATACCTTTGTTACTGGCTAAGTTGTGTATTATTATTTATGTTAACTATAACTCAAGCTAAAATTTGTTTGTTTGTTTGTATGTTTTAAAATTACCCTAAATTAACTTTATATTTTTATAACGATCGTATTATTTTTATACTTAAAAGGAAGATAGATACGTCATCGTAACTTCGGATATTAAAAAAAATAAAAAAGATATATTAATAATTACATTTTATTATAAATAAGTAAATGTTATATACATTAATTTTGTCCAAAAATACTTAAGGCACTTAATGCTATGGTCCCACCAAAATAAAACTACTTAAAAATAAATGACACAAAATAATCTTACAAAAATACAAATACATTATACAGAACGCAGATAATATTGATTATTGCCGTAAAAACTTAAAAAATAACGTGCCTTTGGCAACATAATATTATTCTTCAAATTAAAAAAAGTAAAAATTTACAAATATTTAAATGAAATAAATACAACTTTAACACAAAAGCAAAATATGTTCTGTTACAGTGCATTTCTAATATATTTTTTAATTAGAGCATTGGAAAGTCATGTTAAGTAACATTTCGATGTGATGCGGTATTATAACAATTGTGCAGCGAAATAGGAGTAAATGATTGACTTTTTTTTATTGTTATCCTACACTAGATATACAAAATATTTAAAAAAACGCCTATAAATTTTAACATACCAAACCCGCACATTTATAATTCTTTCTTTCTTCTCTTCTTCGATTTCTTCTCTAAAAATATTTTAAACCGAAGACAACTAGTAACTGCTGAATTATTATAACAAAACAGAACATACATTTTACATGATTTTATTTAGAGTAAGCCACACTTTGCTAGTCAAAGTGGGGATACGTATAAGATCTTGGCTAGGAGGTATTCTGTTTTATATTAACATTGGTAACGTTTACTATTCTTTGAAAATTAGAAACAATAAGTTCTCTTTAACATGAGATTCATAATAATAATCAATCAGTAAATCAAATAGTTTAAAACATCCTATATTATTATGATCAAATTCAAAATCTTTAGATATATTTCATAATTTTAAATTTTTACTTCTAACGTGAAAAATTGCCAATTTCAACATATATGTACATATATAACAATGACTGGCATACTGCTATCAATTAATCAGATCTTTACTAGCACAACCATAACATATAATAAAAAAAAAACAGAACCACAATAATATATAGTCGTAATAAAAGTTAAATCGTAATAAAAGTACAAAAAATTCGCGGATGCCATTTATAATTAAGGTCAATTTACATATCTAGTTAGAGCTACTTTATTTTAATATGGCAAAAATGTGGAACCGCAAAATAATTGTAAACGCAGTAGTTTATTTTTACAATGTGTGAACGTCCATTAATTGCATCGAATTTCCGATGTTCATAAAAGTAATTTATCTTTTACTTTTATAAGTTATTTCTTTTATAAGTATTTCTGACAAAATTAACATTTTCATGGACTTGTATGTTTTAGAAGATATAAATAATCAGCATATCTGTCCTTTTATTTAATAATTTCTAGCAAAATTGCAAAACATGTGATTTCACACTAGGTGTTACAAATGCGACGAGGGCAAGGAGGGGCAAAAAATATTGAAATTCATGTGACGAAATCTAAGGATGGCTTATAGTCCAAGCATGTGTATTGCTTCATTAATTATCTTTTCATATCTATTTCTTTGTATTTATATTGATGCACATATAAAATGTCATTTTTTTGTGAACAGCTCTATTGCATACAACTTTATATCATTATTTATTGCTAACAATATGGTATGCCATCATTAAGTTTTAAATTTGGACATGCATATAAGTTTTTTAAACTAAAAAAAGCATCAGTCTTCTTGGAATCCACATTTGACATCGCAAACTACATTAACTTTAATAATTTGACTTGTTTTCCTAAATATTCAGAATTGACTGATTCCTTGAAATATATATCGTAATACTTATTAATTTCATTATTATGACTGCATATTCAAAGTATTATAGAATTAGTGGTTAATTTAACATATAACACATCAAAGTAATTCGTTCTATTACTATGAAACAATGTAACAGCAAAAATTACATTTCAGTTATAAATTGTATTTTAAACATAATTTACTTTATTTTTATGAAATAAATATTGAATTCATTTTCTAATTACTGGTAATAATGCAATGCTACAATCTACATACTACCCATTACTAACTCATTTGTATATAATTCGCGGGAAACTGTCCTTTGAGGCCATTACACTCACCAAAATACCATTCCTCGTTGATTTTCGACAGTACTAAGATATTATCCCCTATTCTGAACATCAGATCGCCTGCTTGTACCGGATCGAAGTCGTATAATGCTATCGCTTGACCAATTGAATTTGGTGTTTCGTTAGGTAACGGGACCTTGACCTCTACGTAATTGGACGGGAAGAGGCCTTCTGCACCGCTTCTCAACCTTCCGTACATCCATTCATCGTTGACTCGTCTCACCAGCGTAATTCTCGAATGTGCCTAAAATAAACATTTTGATATTGTATAAGTTGTTGAAATGCTTTTTACGTTAATAAGATATAGCACGGATACAATGTAAGTTTATACATAAAATAGAGTTAGAAGAAGTCAAACGTGACAAAATAACTATTTCTTTTATTTTACAAAGTATTTGCATACGTATTTAAAGTACATCATAAAAGTTTGAATGGCTATCATTATTTTAATACATATTGTTGTATTGTAAATAGCTGTAGTACATATTTCAGTATATTAAAGTATTTTAAAATACAGAACAAAGTAATTTAACCAACCTCATGTATAAAAATAGAATTTAAAAAATAAACATGTAAAAAGACATTCCTATGTTGTATAAAATTATTCATATTTAATCACTTTAATTAGTTATACCTACGTGCTTTGTCTTGGGAAAATCACGTACGAAATAATTGAATGAAAATGAAATATATGCTCAACTATGTTAAAAATATGTCCTAATAGTTGCAGCATTGTCTTAAGTTAAGATATCCTCAGTATACGAATTCTATTATTCTACGGTTATTTAATATTGCGCAGTAAGTTCAAATAAGAAATGTTATTGATGTCGATTTAGATAAGATTGGTGATTATAAAAAAATAGTTTATTAATTGTTGTTTATTGATTTGTATTAAAAGTATTTGCAGACGTATTGATTGTATTCCACTCATTTAATGCGGTGTAGGTTGTTTTATAAAGCTGTAAGTACTAATTTTAAAGTGATAGTCCACACAATAAAACTAATTAATTATACGTATAAAGACGGGATTTAATTGCGCGGCTCTTTAAACCCGTAAAAGACAGTTCAAATCACGCATTTTTTTTATACTTTTTCCATATAAGTATGATAAATATATGGCCGTAATGACGTAGCATGATACAGTGGTAAACGCAACGCCTTCAATGTCACTGGTTGTTGAGTTTGAATGGTATAGTTCTGTTTCGTGTCAACATTCATCACGCAAACATTTTATTTATTAAAAAGAAAGCACAGTTCATAGCCGTCACTTTAAACGACACAAATTTTAAATTTTGCATTAACCATTAAGGATTTTTTTTATGATAAGATATCAATTTCATTAAATACAACCTATCTATCTAGTTTTGCGATAAAAATATGAATCACTTAATAATTATCAAAAATGTAAATACAGTTATCAGTAAAAAATATTTGCGGAATAAAAAACTCTAAACAAAGAGATATTGTCTTTTATTTCACCTCACTTTCGAATTAGACGTTGCACAGTTCAATCAGCAATCAATTTTATCCGAAATATATAAAAATGTACAACTTTGAGGCCTGTCGTGGCGCAGCGGCACAAGCGTGTGACTGTAACCGATACGTTGTGGGTTCGATCCCCATTCGAGGAAATGAAATATTTAATATTTTCAATTTAAATATTTAATGTTTATATTTCTTCGCTCTGGTACAAGGCAAAGACGCGGCGTTGAGTTCCGCCACTAAACACATTGTGCCTCAAATTTGGCGGAAAGTAGGAAACGGAAGTGGAACGGAGTGTCTTAACACTAGGTTGTGCGGGATACAGCGTGAAGCTGAGTACAACTTTGGTAGTTTTCTAATTATTATAATACCAACTCGTTAAAAATATATCTTAGTTAAATTTTTATTTAGAGTAGGTATCACTACATAAAGTATGTTTTATTAAAAGTTATATTATACAGATTCAAGCTGTACATGCCAGGGTAGACAGGAGGAACTTGGGAACCTAGTGCTAAGACACTCCGTTCCCATTAAGACAATCTCGTTTACTACTTTCCGCCAAATTTGAGGCAATGCGTGTTAATTGGCGTTATTCCACGCCGTTCTTTTGCCTTGTTATCAGAGCCAAGAAATGAAAATATTAGATAATTCATTTGCTCAAGTAGGGATCGAACCCACAACTTGCCGCATGTTTGTTCCTTTGCTCCACTACAGGCCTCTTAAAACTATTTACAATGTAGCTTGACGCTAAAACATATTTATTTATCGAACGTTATATAAAACAAGTATCACATTAAAATATCATTTTAAATATAATATTTAATTAACAAGTGAGTGGAAGTCGCGATATCGAGTTCCTGTTCGAAAATGATAAGCGCCATGGAATTTTTTATCAATCGTGAAACAAAATACTGCAAATCGCCTACGTTTATGATATTCACAATTCACACTAGCAGTGATAAATAAAATGGCAAAACAAACAGTAACAAAAATACATAACGCGTACGTCATACAGCTGTACGCGCTATACAATTTCCTGACGCAAACATCTTGTGCAAAGTCAATAGTATGGATCCATCAAAGTTCTTTTTAATACATTATTTTGCAGAATTTCAAAAAAAAATATTTTCAGTATTCAAATAAGTAACTAATATATAGTAATCATTTGGCATTATTACTATTTTCAAACACGTAAAGTTCCAAATACGTAAGAACGGATACCAAAAGGCGCGGGTTCAAATCCCGTATGTTCAAATTTTCATGTTTTCTAAATAAGTATTTTTTCTTTCTTAAGTGTGCATTAAAACTTTACTAAAAATACGTAGAGTTTTTTTTTTTGTGAAAGTTTAAAATTAGACGCACATAAGAGAAACAAATCATATAAACAATGTCATAATGATAAACGCTGAATAAGCGCTAACTACTTTGTCCATGAAAAGTGAGATAAATTTAGATAACAGCACTAAAGTTTTAGCGCATTATGATACAAACTAGGCGATATTTTGCAACGAGTATTTGCGTCATAGGCGTAAGTGAAGTTGAATTAAGTAGCTTAACCTTAGTCAATAAGATTAGTAACACAACACTGTACCTACAATATAAGAAAATTTTGCCTCAGAATATATGTTTTTCTTTTTTTTTCTCTTCTCAGCTTCACGTTGTATACCACACATAGGACAGGAAAGGCAGAGGAAACTTGGTAACCTAGTGTTAGGACACTCCGTTCCGTTTCCCATTTCTTGCTGAATTCAAGTATTGCATGTTGTGTGGCGTAAGTCAACGTCGCGCTTTACCTTGTTACCATAGAGAAGAAATGAATATATGAAAAATTACATTGAAAAAGGAAATCGAACCCACAACGTGTCGCATTGCCTGTACTTTTGCATCTGCGCAACGATAGGCTTAAGAATAAAATACCGCATATACGGAACCGGATACGTCTGGTATCGCATAACAGCTTTTAAACTACTAACAATTTACTAGCTATTTTAGCAATAAACAATCTGTTATATATAAAACATACACTTCCGTTATCACCTTGTCTGAATTTAAATAACATTTTATATAATATACTTTGTATGATCTGACGATACAGTACAAAGTACAAAAATAACACAATATCTGAGTTGTAAATAAATTTGCACAGTGCAAATTGTCCGTGAACTTGTCTCACTTAACATCTGGGTGGATAATGAAATAGTAAAATATACATTCTAAATGTAACAATTACTTGGCCTTAAGCCACGTGTTAAGGCATAAATAACTAAAAACAATACGTTTAATATTTTATAATAGCACATAATTTGTTTATAATAAGAACAATATTATCAAAATGACATGTTCATAAAATGCTGTAACGATGCAATAAAGCTTATCTACAATCGGTCAACAAACTTAAATCAATAAGATGTCGAACCTTTAAGAAACAATTATAAATAGATTGTTTCTTTCTCAAGCTCATAATACGTTAACATTGTAAGCGTTTTAATTAAAATATTATTCACTATCAACAGGAAATAGTACGATTTAATTTAGCAATTTCGATTCTGTTAAGTTTACTACGACTCTTTGCAGCAAAACGATCCCCTGACACAGTGGTGGAGTTTTTTTTTTTAAAAAAGATTCAAAAGTGATTGCATGACGAATACATTTTACTTATTCCAATACAGATTATTTTGAATTTGAATAGAAATTGATATAATATGCTAGGTCAACTCGAGAATAGATCTTGTTGAAGCATTATTATTGTAATTGTTATATAATAAATTATAATAAATAAAAATCGTAAAAATTGGATTGTAAGTACCTATTTAGAAAACATACAAAAATTTGGACTTTTTTGGATTTGGACCTATGCCCTTTGGAATACGTCGAAATATTGAAAGTCTTTATAAATACAAGAAAATTATGTTCGATAGGGCTAAAGCAAACCAAATTGATACATCAAAACAAGAGTAGGTAGGTACTATAGAAATGTATACGTCTCGGCGTTTATTTATAAATCGCCAACTGTACCATTGCGTTTTCTGACATTGTACGTAAATAATGTACACTGTTAACACTCTTTGAGATTTCTTGGAAATTTATTAAATGCCTTATTTATCAATGAAGGGAATGTACTTGTATTGTCTGATGTGTAATTAGGTGAAGCCGGCCGCCCGTATAACAGGGTTAAGGGTCAAATCTTTATTGCAAGTATTTAGGAGTAGTCATTTGAAATGGAAATATTGCAAGGATTTTACCTTTTTGAAACATTTTGTTATAAAATATGGAACAAAATCTAATTAACATTGTATATAAACGTTTATAATAAGAATAATATATTTATGGTTTTAGCAAAGCATAAATATAAAAATTGTTTTTTTAATTAACATTATATATTTATTAACACATTAATAACGTTAATATGTTAATAACGTATAAGTAACTTTATATTGTTACAAGTTAATATCCGTGTTATCTTTTTTACGGAACGTTAACACATTACGATAAAAAGCTAAGGTCGATGCAATAAGTTGTGACTTCACATAACTCAGAATCATCTAAATATATATTCAACAAACCATGAACAAGACAAACCAAAGACAATTTTAAAACAATAAAAATGTATTAAAATATACATATCACTTGTTTCTATTATATAGGCATATAACGCAAAAACAGATATTGCAATATATGTACTTACAGAGAAACATAAATCTTCATGATGACCCGTGAAATAGTCGAACAGTGCCACAGCATATGGCTCTTGTTCATCAGATATATCTAATGATTCCAAATCTGGTATGTCATCGGGCCATACTTCTGGGAGGTCATCGTCGATGACTGGGGGCGGAGGCGGTGGGATCGTTGGCATTGGCGGTGTAGCTTCCCTCTCAGGAGATTCTTCGCGCTCCCAACTTAAAGGTTTTGAATCCTGTAAAAAAAGTATACTAATAAATAAACATAATATAATAAACAGTGTTAAATAGTATTAAAGATTTTATCAATGTTTCTTTTCATCACAAATATCAGTGGCTTAAAAGTTTAGTGATTAGATTTCTGTTCAAGTGACAAACAGTTATGGTATAAGTACAGTACGATCAACTAGTCGTGGTCATTTTAAAGTAGGCTATGGATGAATTCAACTATTCGATTGTAGGAGTTTTCTCACTTTTGATTATCTTATTCAACGTACAGTAAACAAAAAAAAGTCCATATAGTCATCGTGAAGTTCAACCTAACTTCAAGGCGGCCAAAAAGCGTCGACGGTACTGTATATACGAATAACAATATAAATAAATAAATAAATAAATATAGGATATAATCAGATTTACCATGGATAAGGAAAACTATTTATGAGCAAAGTTTAGCGAAATATTGCAGTAAATTAATAGTTTTAACAAAATTAGCTTGACTATGTAAATAATTATTTATTGAGGCCGCAGGTTATTGTACTGTAAAGTAGAACTGACTATTGATCATAAATATTTTGTTGCGTGCTACACGTATTTAACAAACTTTAAATTTTAAATATGTGTATGTAAATAGCCTGTCGTGGCGCAGCGGCACAAGCGTGTGACTGTAACCGACAGGTTCTGGGTTCGATCCCCACTCAAGGAAATGAAATATTGAATATTTTCAATTTAAATATTTAATGTTTCATTTCTTCGCTCTGGTAGGAAGGCAAAGCGCGGCGTTGAGTCCGCCACTCAACACGAAATGCCTCAAATTCGGTGGGAAGTGGGGAACGGAGTGTCTTAACACTAGGTTCCCGGGTTCCCTCTGCCTACCCTGCCTCGTGTGGGATACAGCATGAAGCTAAAAAAAAATTCTATAGTTTTTTATAGCTATATTAACATTATATCTAAGAAAACCCATATTAATATAACGTTAAAAAAATAAAGTTCATGTATGTACCATATCAATTACCTTATGTAGCAACTTTAAGAGATTTAAATAAGGAAGGCTTAAGACCTTACATATCTTGTAAAAATATATAATAAAATAAAGAATAACTAAGAATAAAAATATTTATAATAAAATGCTGAATGATAGTTTTTCGTGAGAAGTAACGTGTCAAAGTGGATTTACCTAAACAATTTCTTTTTCAGTTAGAAAAGATTTAGATGATATTTCCTACTTTCATTTCAAAGAAAGTAAGAACAGCACTATTACACACACATTTGTTACCAATAACTGGTCCCAGAAAGTATTAACTATATTTGTGACCATAGAAATGAAAATTGGATTAGTTACGCGAACCATGACTGACATACATTCTATTTTAGCATTGTGATGTAACAGCTTCGAATAATTTTTAAGGTTTCAAAGCCATATTGCGAAATAATTAATCAAACTATAAATAAAAAGGATATTCAATTTGAATGTAATAAATATAACGTTACAAATTTAATATATGATATAACGATGTTGTTAACTAGCAGTAACAGTTTAAAGGAGTTTACTGACCAGTACGAATTTTGCTAAATATTGAAAAATGAACCGTTATTTGCTCTACTTAAATTTTGTCTATTCGTCATAAGCAAAGCATATTTTATGATGATGTTGAATTTTTATATGTGCTTAGAATTCTTTTGTAATTTTTAAACATATTCGTTTAAAACAATATCAAATTAAATATATCAATATAAAATAGATTTTTTTAGCTTTATGCAACATCCTGCATATACTAGGGTAGACAGCGGGAACTCCATTCCATTACGATAGTTCCGTTCCCCACTTTGCTAAACTTCATGCCATGCTTTACCTTGTAGCCAGAGCAAAAAAATAACATATTAAATATTTTATTTCCTCGAGTGTGGATCGAACTCAAAATCTGTCACCTGTGCCCCTGCGCCAAGACAGGTCTTAAATATCAATTTATGAGAAATACTTTTTATTAACACTATCTCATGTGTTATTTAAAAAAAATACTCCACCATGCAGATATTAATATGGATGTAATCTAGAATGTTTAGGGAGTCAAATCATATACCGAGTAAATTGAAATTTATAATCAATTATGGTCTGATTAGGATGTGCAACACATTAGTTTTAGTATGCGGAAAGATAGATAGATTTATTATCCGTTAAATGACGGAGACACAAGAAAAACACATTCAAAGTGTGTTAAGAATTATTCTAATCTCCTCTTCTCTTTCCACCACCAGACCACATTCACATTGATGTTTGCATATTGTCAGATATTCTAATTTAGGAGACAATATCTATGTAGCTCATGTAACTTTAAATGTTAGTACTTTAATACTGCATTGGGACAAGTTTTAATTTTATAAACTTCTTATTAAGTTTAAATAATCATTTATTAAGAGGCCTCCATAAGAAACATAAAAGTGGATACATACACAAGCATGCATTTTCTTGATAAAAGTAGGTCATTTGTTTACAAACATTAAATATAAGAAGCCTAGAAAGATAAGCAATTAGCATTTCAAGAAATAAATATTCTGTTCAACATGTCCAAAGACAATCACAAAATCAAAAAAAAAATCGTGCATTTACAGCTAACTTTATGGTAGCCACAACTGTTCCACCTTGTTAGTCTAGTGAAAGGAGAGAAATGAAAATAATTTGCTTTAATCTAAATGATTGCTTTTATGCTTGTAGGTTAACCCACACTGGCAAAATTAATACATAAAATATTATTTTTTTAAATTAATTACACAATTTGCTTATAAATATAAATAAAGGTTACTAATTTTGTAACAAACTGAGTGGTAGGGGAATATGTAAATACTTTCTATAGATCTCTAAAAATAGATTTATCCAATTACCAGAGCAAAGAAATAAAAATATAATCCTCTTAAATTCTAGCTTATAAACAATAACTGTTGTGTTATCAAGTTTTAAGATGTATCTTTCAAATACAATATCAATAAAATTAAAAAGAAAAAAACATCACTTACCAAACTATCAACAAAAATGCTGTTAATTTTTTGAATTGGTATTGTTGTATTAACATTCATAGAAGTTTGGAAATTAGTTCCAAATGTGCTTTTCAGTAATGCAGAATTCTCTGGAGGTTTTGGTCTTGCTGGTTTGGCACGAATAATCGTTGGACCTTTTAACGAAGGCACTGAAGTTTGACTACTTGCATGGCTCAATGTTTCAAAAGAATCCGAATTGAATATAGGTTTTCTTGTAATAGAAGGTTTATTTAGGATGGGGGGAGAAAATGGATCACTAGTTGAGAAGTCATCCAAAGTGTCCTCTTTGCTTAGTGGCTTCCGGGTACTAAGGAATAAATCAAAATCATCTTCAAATCCACTTTCAGCTTGAGAAGCATTTCCATTGCTAAATGCATTATGATGATTCGTAGATGTTGTTGCATCAGATCCAAAACTATCAACACTTAAACCATCACTACTCGATCTTGTAGTAAAAGTTGGGGAACTAGGTGGGGAAGATAAATCTATAAGAGTTCCCATTTGTACATTAACTTTATCACATTTAGGAAATATTTTATTAGTATCCATTTCACTATTTATATTTGTAAATATATTAGCTTGGTTAGTAGCACTTGGATGGTTCACTGTATTCTTACTTTTACGAGACAAGAGAGATGAAAGAACTGTTGGTTTACGTATAAAATGTGCTGCTTTATTAACTACTGGGGGAGGTGGTCTAGGTGGTGGTTTCTTCTTTTGTGCGTAATTTTGTGGTTCAAACACATCTGCTCCAAAAGGATCATCATTCCAATTAGTTACTGGAGAATACCTAGTCACCATACCTGGCACACCAGGTGCCTGTCTTGTTGGACCCTTCATACCTGCACAAGAGATATCACTTTCAGTGATTCATAATTTATCACAATCATAAAGTTACTTTATTTTAAATAAATTATAAGTGCTTTAATTTACAAAGTGTAACTATTAAGATTTTATAAGAACTAAACCTGAAGAGAATTTATAATCCAAGTCACTTAAAACTTATAAAAGTTCGTATTATAAAGTTTTCCGGTGGTGAAGATTGCAAAAAAAATATTTGAAGTTTCTAGGATTAGATCCGTTTTCAGTAAAAATCACAACAAAACTGCCGTTTACTGGAATTGTAAGGAACACAATAGCGGATGTATCACTCGCACGATAGGCAATTGATAAAACTTAGATCCACCCACTGGGGCTCATATGCATTTCGCTTTACGCAGTATCATGTATGTGCCTGGTACGGAAAAGCACGGCCTTGGTTGAGTTCGTCATAACAACGCATTACGATATGTAATCTAGTTTTTATTTAAAAACACAAACAAGACACTATACATCTTAAATTACTTAATAATATTTTTTCTGCATACCCTGTTTATTAAATAAATCCATTGCAAAAAAAAGCTTGGCAAAGTGCAGACGTAGTGTCACAATAACAGTCCAATTCAATTTGTTCAAGAACAAGTCATTCCAGTTCTAAAACGTTAGATTCTCCAACATATTACTGATTACCGTAAATATGTAAATTCCATGTCATAAAAAAAACAAAGACACTACAACTTTATCCTTCGAAATACTGCGCAAAAACAATTTTCCTATAACCACAGAGTAAATGACTCATTAATCACAAAACATTACTTCAAATTAATTTGTAAGTTGTAACGTTTGTTTGAAGCAATGTGTAATGTGAAAATTTGACAGAAGACAGCTGATATTTGAAAGATCTTATATTTTACACTGTGGTAGATTACAAACGCAAAGATATAAAAGCACTTTGATATTTGAAATGCTACAAATTTCGATAATAATTATTACCATTTAGTTACAAAAAATTTTAATATATCTCTATGGAAAAGTATTCTAATTTCATAAAAACCATTGGTGAGGCCGTTTTCTTTAAAAAGTAATGTAACCTCTAAAGACAAGCCAATTTTAATGTTTCTTACTGCGATATTTTTTATTTATATATTTAAATTTTATGTGTACAATCGGTAAACATTCTTTAAGTAAGGCTTAAAGAATGTTTAACGTTTTACGTGTTGATACATACAAGTCAACGAATAAGTGCATCGGTCGTGTCAACCTTTTCATACAAAAACCTCCTTATGACGGAGGCGGATGGTCCTCATGCTTTTGACGTGACTTTCACGCAGTATTATCAATATTGTGTATTTGAGGGGTTACCGAGGTCCCCTCCTTCCTGTCTTACCACTCACTCTTGTCCAATTCAATTAAATAAAAAAAATAAAGAGAGGTGTTGTCACATTTTTAATTCTTTTTTCATTCTTCTTATTTATTACTAGCATTGTGTGTGGCCAACTATGCATCTTCTCTGACCTTAAACCATCCCATCAGCTCAGCTATGATATAAACAATTGTGTTACTAGTAGCAATCATAAGAGTATATAGAAATATTTTCCAGAGGGAGCCTGGATTTTAACTTTGTATCAACTATCAACAAATCTGTTTGTACAAAGATCTTTTCTCAGGGTAAATTTTGAGCTAATAAAATGTCTGGGATGGCCACCAGACTGTTCCGAGGTGGGCACGGCCCGCCCGGCCGCCCGTCTCCTTACACCCATGGCCATACAGCAATACGCCTTTTATAGAAAGGATTTTCTTTTTGTTTATTAATAAATTCTACATATCGTAACCTACAATTGTTGCAACTTACATTTTTTGGATGCAATGCCGTTGATGTAATCCAAATATAAATGGAACAGATAAACTGTCATGGTGCAATATTTTTTATAAATTGGGTGTAAAACCAAGGCCGGCTTAAGGCTAATGTATGGCGGCTACTATCCGCACACGAGTTGTGTGTTATACTTTTTTGCCTGCAGCATTTGTCCGTTTATACTGTGCCCTGATAGAGTGTTAAGTATTTTCTTTCTTACAATCTCTGCCAAACGCCGTTTTCAAATACACAAACGCACAGACAAAACAACTTGGTTTGGCCAAAAATTAATCGGTGGTCATAAGGAGGAGAACTTAAGCCTCTTTGATTCTCTTTAAACAGCCTTTAGGAAAGATTTCTCATGTATTTTCTCACTAATGCTGTAATATACTAAATTTACTACATAAGCTACTAGCTTCTGCTTCCAATAATTTTAGGTAGTGGTCCTCAAGGCCGCATTTGTCACGACTTATTACATACCAGTGAGTACACATTGGTGCATTCTAACATTGTATGATTTTCATAATTGTTTTGGTATAAATTATATGTATATAATAACTTGAATATAATAACTTGAAATCATATTATTTTTCTATTATAATGTGTACACTGTAATTATTAACATTAATTAAAACGAATGAATTTAAAATTTATCCTTTTATTACGAAAAGGTAGCGTATTGAGTACAATAAATAGATAACAACTAAATTCAAAATATTATTATTTCTTTAAAGTAAAGATTTATTCATTGTTAGTATTACTAAAGATGTATTTTAATGTTTTAATGTATAAATTATAAAGATACGATGTCTTCTTATTTTTATGGTAATTCAGTAATTCATTTCATTGTCGTTATTTTTTTATGTCGAATAAAAGTAGGATCGCTATCATCGTTACGGCGATTTAATAATTTTTGACTTAATTTTGACAGATGTCAGATAGCATATCAGGATCTTGATTTTCGTATGAGGATAATAAGATAAACCATTTCGGTTTTATTATTGTCTCCCATAGTAGAGTACCCCCGATTGTGTGACAAATGAAAGAAACTGCACAATGAATACTATTTTTTTAAGACATTTTTTTAATAGTTGTCTTAAATTATTTTCTTTAATTTGTAGTTTGTAGTTAGAGTGCTTAGTATTGTGCTGTATTATAAAAAATATCATGAAAAGACTTCAGTAGCGGTTAAAATAATAATTTACTATGAGATTTAAAATAAATGTGGCTTAATTTCAAGATATTTATATTATAATGTAAATTAGATTTATCTGTTATCATTGTTGCAGAATTATGCACTTTAGCATTGCAATTTAATGTTACAAAATGCTATCGTCACAAAAGGATATAAAAATGAATGTGAATATGCTTATATCTTTACCAGTAGAAATTTTAATAAACATATTATCATACTTGCCTTTGTCTGATATTCTAAATTTAATGCTAACAAGTAAAACAATGAAAACGATCATATTAAGCTTAAGCACATTGTGGCGTTTAAAATCTAATCAACATTTCACCCAAATAAATAATAAAAGGTAAATCAACTTATCTTAAAATACATTGTGGAATATTAATCAAATGTAAAAACAAATATTAACATTTATTTACTATGTTTTAGTGACCAGAATGTATTTTCTTGGTATAACAAGTGTAGAATTTTTCATAATTGGTGCAAGGGAATATATAGAGCTAAGGTAATTATTATAAATATATATTGTAAGGTAAAAACAAAATGAAATAATTAGGGGTACCAAGTAATGTGGAAACAAAAATAATGAGAAATGCTTTTTTTTGTTGAATCAATTATATTTTTAAATCACTGAAGTGAATAATAAAATAACCATTATACTAACATATCATTCAGGATTCGTCTGACACAAAAAGTGGATAGATGGCAGTTCTAAGTATAATGACATAGTAAATAACACTAAAAAATTATTTTAGGTAATAATACAACATAGAACAAATTATATGCCATGGCTGTATATATGTAACTCTGATAAATTATATTTATCTGTCGGTTCAGAGCTTCAATGCTTTAAGCTTAACAGTAAAGGCATGCCATATGGGGGAACCCTTTGGTTTTTTGAAGTTCCCATGGAAAGAAGAGATGATACACGTACAAATGATATTTCCAGATTTGTGGTGAAAGATAACGAAATAGTTTGTGGAAATAGGTCAGTATGAATGTTATTATTTTAATATCTTCAATGAAGTATCATACTGAGTGTAACATTGATCAAATAAAACTACTAGTGCACAAACTCAGGATCTACGGTTGGATATATATAGTACTTCAAGTAAATAGTTGTTCAATTGATTGATGTTCAGATAATCAATACTGTACTGTAATTATAATTACAGAGATGGTTGTGTAGCTGTATATGAAACAAATGAACATGACATTACGCCACATTTATTGGTGCATATCAAAGATTGCCACGAAGGAGGTGCTGAGGAAGTGTCAGCTGTAGAAAAAGTTGGAAATACAGTAGTGACTGTGTCAAATAGAAGTAGTAATATATGTTTTTGGCAATTGGAAAGAAATTCAAATATAAGCTCAATTTATGGTTCATCATCTTTTGTTAGTAGTGAGTATATAGATGACTATAAAGAAATTCTTACACTTAATATTTTACACAATTTTATATTTTTTTTATGGAGACCCTAGTGTTAATAAAATGGGTTCTCCTCGTACAGCTGAATTTTCGACTCATTGCATGTTGGCGTGCGGAATTCAACGCCATGTTTTGTCTTGTTTTACCAAAATATATATCCGATATAAAAATATTAAATAATTCGCCCCCCTGATCAAAATCTTAAATGACACATCAAATAATACATATATAAATAACTTTTACTTATATTGTGGTTTTAATTTTATTACAGATAAAAAGCAATATACTCTTCCAAATAAAATTTGTTGCAAAAGTATAGCAGCAAATAAGGACAATGATAAATTAGCTTTGGGCCCAACTGGACAGGACAGGCCCATGATCTTTGATGTCAATAAGTAAGTCTTTTATAACCTTTCAGGTTTCATACTATATTTGGCATATAATATTGTAGGTTGATATATAATTTTACAACCATCATAGAAGATATTGGTGCGCTGATTGGTGGAACTTGTCAACCCATTAGATCTTATGAACTAAATGCAAGGATGAATATAATTTACTACCACAAGTGAAAATCTCACATACAACCATTGCTTTTACATACAGACATGATATCGTTGGGCTATCATCGCCTTGTGGTATAAACTATTTTTGAATCAATTATTATTTAAGCCTATGATGCACTTTAGATATTCTATCATTCATTCATTTCTTCAATTATGGCGTTTCGAGTGTGCCAGTTGAGCACAGTTCACTTTGCCAATGTCACATTGTATGGAGGACTCACGGGAGAAATTAATCAGTACAAAAGAAACGATTGTAAATAATGATATAATACATGTAAAAAAGGGACCCAGTATAATTACTGCCTTCACCTATAACAAAACATACAAATATTTACAAAATATACACATACAATACATTATGTTAGTAATAAATAATATTTTACATAAATGTTAGTTTATAATCTAATTTTGTTACGTCTAATATATTTACACAAAAATTTACATAAAGGACCAAACACAAACATTAACAGACATTGAACATTTAGAGGACGAGGGACTTTATTTTGGAGAACATCATATAGGGGACGAGTTAAGTTGGGACAAGAAAAAAGGATATGGGAAGGGGAACCGTCGTCCAGGCCACATTCACACAGCGAATGGTCCCTGACCCTGATCTTGGCCAGATGCACAGGCGTATAAGCATGCCCAAGGCGTAAGGGACAGATTGTTGTAATAATCCTCCGTTCAATATATCTTTCAGAGTAGAACCACGGTCGTCTAGGGATATCAGGTTGGATAAGGGCATAGAATTTACCTTTTTGGGATTTTGATAAATTCCAGGTATCACACCAGGACTTATGCAGATGAGAATGTGCAAGGGACTGCAGATCATGAGCAGAGTTAGAGAAATGTTCAAGTGTGCCACACTGGATGGCTAGCTTGGCGCAAGAGTCTGCAGATTCATTCCCACTGATTCCAGAATGGCCTGGAATCCAAACCAGAGTAACTTCCAAGCCCTTTAAATGGCATGAATACAATTCTTCACGAATCCTTAAAACAATTGAAGATCTTAACCTACTATGAAACGGATTTCCCTTCAATGACATTAAGCAGCTTAGTGAGTCAGTAAAAATAGCCGTTTGTTTAAAGTTATGAGAGCGTGTAAACAGGACTGCTTCTAACAAAGCAACAGCCTCGCCTGTGAACACCGATGATTCAGGGGGGCATTTAAATTGTAAAATAATTTTGAATTTTGGTATCCAGCAAGCCGCACCAACACAGCTCTCCTTGGAAAGCTTTGATGCATCAGTGAAGATGAAGAGATAATTTGGCCAATGTAAATGAGCTAATTCCTTAAATTTCGTGTTGGTGCCAGGATCACCTTTGGTTAGGCCAAGATTTGTGACAATATGTGGAGAATAGACCAGGGCTTTATATGGCGTCATAAAGAGGGGATTCGATGGATAACAAGATACGGGGTTGGGAAGAGAGGTAAATCTAAGGAAGCTATCCAGCAGATAAGGCAACAGTTTGCCTCGGGGGATAAGATCTGCTAGCTTAGATAGTTTATGATATAAAGGATGGGAAGACAGCTGCAACATTTTACTCACAAATCGATCAGCAAGGAATTGTCGGCGAATAGGGAGAGGAGGATCTACGTACTCCACCTGCAATGCGTTGGTGGGCGTAGACTTCATTGCACCTAAGATAATCCGAAGGCATTTATATTGAACTCGGTTCAACTTTTCTGTAGCTACTTTATTAAAAGGGTCTAAAGCAAATAGTCCATAGTCGATGTGACTACGAACTATAGCGTTATACAGTAGTTTAAGAGTATAAGGGTGTGCACCCCACCACACACCAGACACAGCTCTCAGAGCATTAATGCCTTTTTCACACTTCCTGCTGAGATATTCAGCATGGCAACTCTGTTCAATCGTTTATCGAGAATCATACCAAGAAATTTAAACATTTTCCGTTGTTATATATAATATATATATATATATATATATATATATATATATATAGATATATATATATATATATATATATATATATTATATATATATATATATATATATTATATATATATATATATATATATATATATTATATATTATATATATGATATATATATATATATATTAATATATATATATATATATAGATATATATATATATTATATATATAATAATATATCTAGATAATATATACATATACATATATATATATATATATATGAATATATTAGTATATATATATGTATATATATATATACTATATATATATATATATATATATATATCTATATATATATATATATATATATATATATAACAACGGAAAATGTTAATTTCTTGGTATGATTCTCGATAAACGATTGAACAGAGTTGCCCATGCTGATATCTCAGCAGGAAGTGTGAAAAAAGGCATTAATGCTCTGAGAGCTGTGTCTGGTGTGTGGTGGGGTGCACACCCTTATACTCTTAAACTACTGTATAACGCTATAGTTCGTAGTCACATCGACTATGGACTATTTGCTTTAGACCCTTTTAATAAAGTAGCTACAGAAAAGTTGAACCGAGTTCAATATAAATGCCTTCGGATTATCTTAGGTGCAATGAAGTCTACGCCCACCAACGCATTGCAGGTGGAGTGCGTAGATCCTCCTCTTCCTATTCGCCGACAATTCCTTGCTGATCGATTTGCGAGTAAAATGTTGCAGCTGTCTTCCCATCCTTTATATCATAAACTATCTAAGCTAGCAGATCTTATCCCCCGAGGCAAACTGTTGCCTTATCTGCTGGATAGCTTCCTTAGATTTACCTCTCTTCCCAACCCCGTATCTTGTTATCCATCGAATCCCCTCTTTATGACGCCATATAAAGCCCTGGTCTATTCTCCACATATTGTCACAAATCTTGGCCTAACCAAAGGTGATCCTGGCACCAACACGAAATTTAAGGAATTAGCTCATTTACATTGGCCAAATCATCTCTTCATCTTCACTGATGCATCAAAGCTTTCCAAGGAGAGCTGTGTTGGTGCGGCTTGCTGGATACCAAAATTCAAATTTATTTTACAATTTATATTCACCCCTGAGTCATCGGCGTTCACAGGCGAGGCTGTTGCTTTGTTTGAAGCAGTCCTGTTTACACGCTCTCATAACTTTAAACAAACGGCTATTTTTACTGACTCACTAAGCTGCTTAATGGCATTAAAGGAAAATCCGTTTCATAATAGGTTAAGATCTTCAATTGTTTTAAGGATTCGTGAACAATTGTATTCATGCCATCTTAAGGGCTTGGAAGTTACTCTGGCTTAGATTCCAAGTCATTCTGGAATCAGTGGGAATGAATCTGCAGACTCTTGCGCCAAGCTAGCCATCCAGTGTGGCACACTTGAACATTTCTCTAACTCTGCTCATGATCTGCAGTCCCTTGCAGATGCTCATCTGCATAAGTCCTGGTGTGATACCTGGAATTTATCAAAATCCCAAAAAGGTAAATTCTATGCCCTTATCCAACCTGATATCCCTAGACGACCGTGGTTTTATTCTCAAAGATATACTGAACGGAGGATTATTACAACAATCTGTCGCTTACGCCTTGGGCATGCTTGTACACCTGTACATTTGGCCAAGATCAGGGTCAGGGACCATTCGCTGTGTGAATGTGGCCTGGACGACGGTTCCCCTTCCCACATCCTTTTTTCTTGTCCCAACTTAACTCGTCCCCTATATGATGTTCTCCCCAATAAAGTCCCTCGTCCTCTAAATGTTCAATGTCTGTTAATGTTTGTGTTTGGTCCTTTATGTAAATTTTTGTGTAAATATATTAGACGTAACAAAATTAGATTATAAACTAACATCTATGTAAAATATTATTTATTACTAACATAATGTATTGTATGTGTATATTTTGTAAATATTTGTATGTTTTGTTATAGGTGAAGGCAGTAATTATACTGGGTCCCTTTTTTACATGTATTATATCATTATTTACAATCGTTTCTTTTGTACTGATTAATTTCTCCCGTGAGTCCTCCATACAATGTGACATTGGCAAAGTGAACTGTGCTCAACTGGCACACTCGAAACGCCATAATTGAAGAAATGAATGAATGATAGAATATCTAAAGTGCATCATAGGCTTAAATAATAATTGATTCAAAAATAGTTTATATATATATATATATATATATATATATATATATATATATATATATATATATATATATATATATATATATATATATATATATATATATATATATATATATATATATATATATATATATATATATATATATGTACATAAGGTTCCCATATTTTGTGCTAAGGATTCAATACACTCTGTGCAATTGAAAAACGAAGTAATAATTTAAAAGTTTTACTTAATAATTTTAAATTTGTCCTTCTGTTTTCAGAGGCACTATAAGTATGACTTCTACATCTATGAAATATGCTAAAGAGGTACGCGATATACAGTGGCTCAACGAACACAGCATTGCATATGTCACATACTGTGGGAAAGTTCAAGTGTTTGATATTAGAAGTTCTGATGTGGTGAGATTATGTTCTAATTCTTATTTGTTATATAGCTTTATAAATAAGAAAATGAAATCATATTGCACAGACATTTCTCAATTCTTTGCCATTCCGTGGCAGGGTAGGCAAATGGCAGCTGGTAAACTAGTCTTAAAACACGAATTTAAGGCATAACGTGGCGGAGTTTAACACCGTATTTTGCCTTGTTACCAGAGTGAAGAATTTTTATTCTTCAATAATATTTAAATTATATTTTATTACTTCAAATGGGAATCGACCCCACAACCTGCCCCGCCTGCCACAGATACACACTTGTGCAGCTGCGCCCAACAAAAAACGTTTTATAAATTTTATACATGCATAGGTTTAAATTTGTTAACAAATATACACCAAACACAAAAGTAATTATTAACACTAAGAGAAGCACCCTGTATCCCACACATGGCAGGATACGCAGAAGGAACTTGGGAACCTAGTGTGAAGACATTCCGTTTCACTTACGTTCTCCACTTTCCGCGGAATTTGAGGTATTGCGTGTTGAGTGGCGGAAATCAAAAATAAATTGTTCATAAAACAATTTAGTAGCAAAGGATAAAGGTAAAAGCATAGAAGATTTAATCATTTTTGATCGTCTTAATTTAATAAAAGTTATTTTAGTTTACGGCATATTCAATTAATTGTAGCATGACCCACCTTATTTCGACTTCTAAGTAAGAAATAAGGTGGGCCGTTTAATATTTTTAAATTTTGAAACATTTAACATTGTCAGGTAAATTGTAATCATTGTAACGATTAGTTTCTAGTCTCTATTAAATTATACATAAGCGCAGCTTGTATCCATGACGTACTTACTGTACGTATGTATGAAAAAAAAAGTATAAATCATTTATTTTATTTTTCAGGTTTATCAAACAACGGATCCATTTCTTTCGTGTCTGTATTGTTTAAAAACTGATAACGATCGAGTTATAGTCACAGGTTCATCAGAGTACGCGCGTTGTGTGCTCTACGATCTGCGGTCTAAATATCATTTACAGGTATTTTATATATTTTATTACACTATTCTTGAAAAAGAGTGGAAGGCCGTTGTGGTCAGCAGCCCCAGTGTCGAAATAGAAACGCGACGGTACTGGAGTGAGAGCTTCACGCTGTATCCGCACATGGCAGGATAGACAGAGGAAACTTTGGAACCTAGTGTTAAGACATTCCGTTCCGTTCAGTGCTTTCCGTCGAATTTGAGACATTGAGTGTTGAATGGCAAAACTCAATGCCACGTTTTGCCTTTTTTCCAGAGCTAACAAATAAAAACATTAAATTTAATTTGAAAATATTTAATATTTTATTTCCTCGAGTGGAGACCGAACTCAGTGGGATCGGTCTCTGACCGATGTAATGTCTCTCTCCAAAATTGAACGAAAAGCAGTAAACGAAGTATCTTGACACTAAATAACTTGATACCGTAAAGTATAGTCCTACAATATATGCACATACATATTGATTCTTTAATTTAATAACATACTAATTATGGCGCATTAGAGACGTACCATCATTTAATGTCTTCGAATGTCAATCAGAGAAATATATAAAAAAAAAATTATAGTAACATAACTTTTTTATTTATTTAATAGAATTAGCAACACATTCTGCCCATTCCTTCATTTTATAAATATCAAAGCAAAAGAGCCTCAATAAAAAAATGTCGAAACAGAGACAACTATACATTTCTAGTTGGTAGTTGTTTCTATCAGAACCAAATATTCAGTTAATGGTTAATCAAAATAAATTAAAATTACTTTAAAAACTATTAAATTGAGAAATACATATTTATATATGTATGTTCAGTTTAAACATATGTAATTGTTGCAATTAATGACTTTCTAATGCATATTTTCAGATTTCTTATGATTATAGTAGACTATTGCAATATACTGCAAACATAATTTTATGTATGTACATAATAAAATATTTTCGCAGATGTATTTCACACAAAGAAAATCATCACCAGTGTATTGTTTACATTTCGATTCGACGCGCTTAATAGCAGCAGCTGACCGAGGAGTGGCCACGTTGAATTTCAACGTCAACAAATCAACCACACATAGTCGTGATTACTCTCAACGATTTGAATTTGTAAATGGTTAAAGTATTTATTAGCGGCCATCTAGAAATTACGTCACATTGAGGTAGGTCAAGAGGGTCAACAAAGAGTGAGGAATCCTAAATTTTGTGACATCACATGTCAAAATATAAAATAAAAATATAGTTTCTATAATGCTGTTTTAATTAATTAAATTTCAATTGTAAAATTAAATATATTCTATGTAATTAAATATATTATTTAATATATTTAATTACAACGAATATATTATATGTAATTAAATATATTTATTTGTCGCCGAGGCGGCAACAAAAGAATATATTTACGGCGAGGCGCAGTGGCACAAGCGTGTGGCTGTAACCAACAGGTTGTGGGTTCGATCCCCACTCGAGAAAATGACATATTTAATATTTTCAATTTAAATATTTAATATTTTCAATTCTTCGCTCTGATATATAAGGCAAAACGCGGCGTTGAGTTCCCAAGTTCCCTCTAATTATCCTGCCATGTGCGGGATACAGCGTGAAGCTGAGCTAAGCTATATTTACATAATAGTTTAGGGTCTAATAAGTATGACCAGATGTGATAAAGATTGGTAAAGGGTCTAAAAAGAAATAAATATGTTTAAAATAGATAATTTATAGATAGTCGATAATTTATCGATTTTGTATTTTAGTAAAATATAATACTTTTATGTTAGATTTTGGATTTTGTAAATATCTAATGACTCTGGCCCTCCTTACTTAATAAATTGAGCAATACATCAGCCCTCTAGTCAATTTTGTACAATTATATATTGTATATTTTAAAATTAAATTATTTTGTGTGTAATATATTCTTATCTATTGTTATATTTGTGTATATCTATATAGCTTGTTTTAAAAGAGACATTATATTCTTTTTATTTATTCATATACTTTAGTTTATGAATTAAAATCATTGTTCTAAGTAATTCTTGGATTGTATGTAAAAAAATACTTTTACTGGCTTAATTTCATTTATTTATACTGCATGTCTGTATGAATAAGTGTGAGTAAAGTCATCATTTTTAAAGATTCCACAAAAAAGTAGATAATTTTAAGCAAAGAACATTTGATTTGATTTGCTTTTATTAATTTTATTTTGTTGTTATTGTAATATGTAAGCAGCTGTTACTGTAATAGTATGTAAGAAAAAGAATAAAATGATATAATATAAAACATATACATATATATGTACTTAGTTGTTTGATAATTAAAACTATTCCCTTGAAGAATAACCCATTTTGAGCGAAAAAATAAAATAACAAAACTATCATTAAAAATATTTTTTAAGTATTATTCCACTCTTAGGAAAGAAAAATAGTCATTTTTAAAATTTTAATATAGCTTATCTAAGCTTTCTGACCCGATTATCTGGGTAAGGTGATTGTGTTGAATAATTGATTGATTTTATCTGGATGACATAAATTTTCCAGAAAAGATTTGTATTGATCTTATGATGAAGAAGTCGAAATGGTATCATTAACCATGCCAAGAAAAAGACATAAAAAAACATTAAAAAGAATCTTCATTTTGCTTCATATAAAAAGGAATCTTCATCCGGGACATATACCAAGTACCAGAGACAAGATGTTCAAAGGCTCGGCCATTAGCCAATATTCTTATGAATAAATTTCTAAAGTAGGATGTCATGCATGACAATATTTCAATTGGTGAGTCATTGGTGAAATATTTTGGCCAAAATCCTGCTAAATAATTTATTAGAGGAAGGCCACTGTGTTTTGGCTATAAATAATGGGTTCCATGGGATACTGCTGTACATTCGATTTTTATTGTGGAAACGCCTTTTTTTTTCTCCTGACCCCTTAGTGTCCCGAGTTGTCAAAATATTAATGCAAAAATTGGGCACAGATCCAACATGCCATCAGGTATTTATTGACTTCTTTACTAATTATAATCTCTTGGTAGGGCTGAAAATAAAGGATATCGTGCCACTGGGGGGGCGATAAGGGAAAATAGGACAAAGAAGTGTCCACTAAAACTACTAGCCGAATGAAGAAAGAAGACAGTGCCTCATAATTCGCAGGTTCGATAAGCAAAATGAAGTTTTGTTAGTGGGCTGGAAAGATAGCGTATGCACGATGGCGACTATACATGACATTATTAGGTACGCGTGCACTAGTACTGGTTTGTTATTAAGTACGCGTGCACTAGAACTGGGGTGTTTTCGGTACGGGTGCACTAGTACTGTTGTGTACGTACGCGTGCACTTGTACAGGCGTGTTATTAGGTACGCGTGCACTAGGACTGGTGTGTTATAAGGTACGTGTGCACTAGAACTGTTGTATTATTAGGTACGCGTGCACTAGTACTAGTGGGTTATTAGGTACGCTTGCACTAATATTATTGTGTTATTAGGTACGCGTGCACTAGGACTGGAGTGTTATTAGGTACACGTGCACTAGTACTGGTGTGTTATAAAGTACGCTTGCGCTAGTACTATTGTTTAATTAGGTACGCGTGCACTAATACTGGTGTGTTCATAGGTACGCGTGCACTAATACTGTTGTGTTATTAGGTACGCGTGCATTAGGACTGGAGTGTCATTATGTAAGCGAGCACTAGTACCGGTGTGTTATAAAGTACGCTTGTATTAATACTAGTGTTTTATTAGGTACGCGTGCAATGGTACTGGTGCGTTAATATTTACGCGAGCACTAGTACTAGTGTTTTATTAGGTACGCGTGCACCAATACTGTTGTGTTATTAGGTACGCGTGCACTAAGACTGGAGTGTTATTTGGTTCACATGCACTAGTACCGGTGTATTAGATACGCGTGCACTAGTACTGTTGTGCTATTAGGTATGCGTGCACTAGGTTAGGTGTGTTATAAGGTTCGCGTGCACTAGTACTGGTGTGTAGTTATTGCGCATACGCGCAACGCGTATTGTTCGTTAATAGGTATGCGTGTTCTGGTAACGGTGCTTTAATAGGTACGCGTGCACAAGTACTTATGTTTTATTAGGTACGCGTGCACCACTACTGGATAACATGTATGTGCTTATGTTCCGACTTTCCATCGCAAGGTTTTGCGCCAGAAAACACAATACAAGGGTCGACTTTTGTCTTCTTTAGTACCTGGATTCTCTTAAGAGAATTAACTATCTTAAGATAGTATAGGAAGTTTTCCCCAGAAGATTAAAAAACCAATACGATGTATTTTATGTCAGTCAAGAGTACGTTGGCAATGCCAAAAATATCTAAAAACATTGTGTAGAAAAAATATGCTTTGAAATTTTTCATGTATGATATGCTGCTGTCTTCAATTGTGTAGGCCCTCATATAATGGACCCAAATGATATTTTTTAATATTTTTCTTGAGTTTATGTGTATACGTGTTTAAGCCATAGCTCATATTAATTATGAATTAAAAACAAAAAGAGATGTTATTATGATTAATGAAACAGTGTTAAAATAAAATGAATTATGATATTGCTAGCTATATAAATTTATTAATCAAAAACATTAATCATCAGATACGTGTTGATTTTTTTTACTAGTGATTAAAAATCGAGTTGCTTAGTAAAATAATAGGAAATTATTAAGTTGCACTTTTGCAGGAAGTGAATATAAAAATTATAAATACTTTAACTAATATGACATGATCATAATTTAAAAGGAAATAATATGTTTAATAAAATTTGAGTATGTGTAATTTTAAAGTAATACCATAATTAGTAACTTGTAAGTAATTAATAAAATGTGTTATAAGTGGAAGCAGCACTAAAACTGTTTATTAGAAATTATAATTAAAATGTAAAGAACTTCCGTTAGGCTTGGATTATATAAACGCCTCAAGTAAGAATTTGCACAAAACCTGCATCCGTCCCATCTCCTTTGATTGTGTTGCGTTCGCGCACACTAAGATAGACCTCCTTCAGAAGGTCCAAAATAAATTCCTCCGCATGGCATCCGGATGCCCCTGGTACGTACGCAAGGTAGACCTACACAAAGATATCGAATTAGAGTCACTTAAGGAATTTTGCAAGGTAAGCCCTTGCAAAATTCCTTAAGTGACTCTAATTCGGTAGCCAAGCCCTACTACGATTACCACCCCAATTCCCTTATAGGATTTACAGGCCGATTGCACTCCTCAGTCCCAAGACATATTCGCCGTCGCCTCGACAATCCTTTCTAACGGCTCGTCTGCATCTCGGGGCGATGGGGCCAGACGGTCACAGACCATCCTGATTAGTATACACAGGACATTTCCCTGTGATCGCTACATCTTTTTAGAGCATCCATTAAATTTCGTATTTATTTCTTAGGGGCGAGCCACAAATACCATCCCAGGTCAACAAAAGTTCAGCCATACAGACAAAAAAATTGTTAAGGATTATTCCTGACGTAGCATTAGTATTGACTTGTCCTAAGTAATAGTTAACAAGATTAAAGTTCTTTAATTATAAGTGAGTATTGTAACAGCAAAGGTTAATATAGTAATAGAAAGTGAATAATGTAAATAAAGTGATCAAGAAAAGTGAAGGTCGGTGATTCAACTAACTTGTGGAGTGAAGTCTTCCTTTCTTATGTAACTTTGTTTTCTTTCGTTCTGTAAAAGCCAATGTACTTTTAAATGGTGAAGCCGAGGATCCTGTTGATTCTACGGTATTTCTCGGGATTACTATTGACCCTAAATTGCAGTGGGGACCTTATATCGATGGATTGGCGAATAGACTTAGCTCAGCAGCCTTTGCAGTTAAAAAAATATGAATAAACAAATAGACGTGGAAACGGCTCGCCTCGTTTGATTTAGTTACTTTCATAGTATTACGTCCTACGGCATTTTACTTTGGGGTAATGCAGCCGGTATTCAATCAATCTTTGTCTTGCCGAAGCGAGCTATTCGTGCAATCTATACATTAGGCCCAAAAGATTCTTGAAGGGAAAAATTTAAAGAAATTAATATAATGACCAACGGTCATTATATTAATTTCTTTAAATTTTTTCATCGTAATACATTTTTGAAAATATTATGTATGTTAAGAAAAATATTAATTAATTAAGCAAAATCGGGGACATACATAATATTAATACTAGAAATAAGCTTAATCTTAGTGCACCTATGACTCGATTGCATCGAGTTCGTAATTCTTTTATGGGTCAGGGTGTACGCTTTTACAATAGGATCCCAGAAAACGTCCGAGAATTTTCTATTTCACAATTTAAAAAAGTTCTGAAAAAACGTTTGTGTGTTAAAGGTATATTAATGATTTTATAAATGATGTAAAATTTTTCATAAAAAATCATAATTAGATATATGATGTAAAACTTTTGATAAAAAAAGACATGTCCCGCTGAGTTTCTTTCGCCGGTTCTTCTCAGGTCTGAGGCAGTAACTAGTGAACTGGTGGTAAATTGTTTGACTTTCAAAAAACGAAACTTGTAACTCCTTATTTTAAGTTATGACCGGAAAGAGAGTTTTGAGTCTAGTACGACATCTAGATATTTAACCTGATGTTTCAAGGGAATCGGTTTTTAAGTGAATAATCAACACGGGCTTGTAACACTAACACGGAAAATAGTTCGAGTATGCTTTTTTTCCGTGCTAACCTTAAACCACCGCTTGCTGAAGCAATCGCATAGGGTTTCAGCAACCACATAAGCGGAGAAATCCGTAGTGTAAGGGTCGGCATACATTGCAAGTTTGACTTTGTCTGATAGTGGAATTGGCTGGTGTAGAGTACCTATAAAAGCGGTGATAATAAATAATACACACATTAGTAATAGTTTTGACCATCCTGATTAGCGTACGCAGGGCATTCCCCTGCGATCGCTATTTCTTTCACGAGCATCCATAAAATCTCGTATATATTTCTCCAGGGGCGAGCCATACTCGCCCCTCCACGCCCGGTGCCGCAATTCAGTCACTCAGGAAAAAAAAATAGTAATAGTTTTGTTGACAAGGTGGTCACGTATGGGCGTTGGACGTTACTAGAGATATTTTTAAGGAAAGCCTCCTTCTTCTACATGACTAAAACACATGGCATAATATTGAATGATTTCTAAATTTAGTTATATATTTTTCATATTCTAAGTAGGATATGTAATTTAGTGCTAAATATGAAAAACGTTTTGTCTTTAGCTTTGAACTGATCTTTTTGTTTAAATAATTGTTGGTGTGTTTCAGTCTCAATTTTTTTAATAGTAAAGTTTTTAGAGGTAGGTACGATCACACTCCTGTTTCCATTCCTATAACCGCGCGTTCACTTCGATATATAAAATATTAAGAAAAGAGCTTTGGAGAAGGGCAATTATGTTTTCTGTCACTAATATGTAACTTATTATAATTATCACGTGAAACTTTTTATTTAATATAGAAATACGATATGATGATTTTTCACAAGGTACGGTACCGTAAAACAAATGCGATATTGTACCGTACATTACGTTAAGCCATTCAGGTATATCATCAGACTTTACATTTCCTCAGAAATTTATTTATTAGTAATCTGGAACTCTTACCTGTCATTTGTCAGCTCCTCATGTCATAATATTTTGACAAGAATGTAATGTTTGATTTCAAATTTGGTTAGAAAAATTAAAATGAAATAGTACATATAGCTGATCCCATGCCGCTAACTTTCTCTTGTCACAATGTTTAGACGCAGATTATATAGTTTCATTAAAACAATTTCGTCAATTAATAATAAAGGAGTATGCTATAAAATAAGAAATTCTGCACCAGTAACTCTAGGTTTGATAAGTACTGTTCTATGCGAAGAAAAACATAAAGAATTTGATACCTTATGGGACACAGAAAGTTTAGAACATGAATTCCTTATAAAACAAGCCACAACAGTTAGTGTAAATGCAGCAACACAGTTGCTAACAGTTACTTTAGTAGCCATTCAAGATACCAGTGAAAGGTAAACATTATATTTTTTTACAAGAGATCCATCGGTTTTGATCAATACATGCATATAATAATAATATTTGTTATATGAGGCCACTTATGGCTCAAGAGCACAAGCATGCAACTGTAAACATTACTGGTTGTGGGTTCAATTCTCACTCCAGAAACTGATATATTTTATAATTTCATGGTTGTAGTTATGTAGCCCAATGTGGTGTTCAGTTCGAACATGAAACATGCTATGCTTCCAAACTTCAGTGGAATGTGGGGAATAGAAGTGTTTTATCAACAAAAAGTTCCCAAGTTACCTCTGCCTAGCTGTATACAGCTTAAAGCTAAAAAAAATGATGAAGAGCGATAGAACAGAGTTTCGCTATAAATGGTACTGTTATGGATACAATACCCAAACCACTTTTCCCCCTTTAGGCAAGACAATGGGAATTTTTTTTTCCAGAAAGTAGTGAACAATGTTTTAATACTTGATTTTTTCCTATACTGATTAAAATGGAACAATGGTCACCAAAAATTTATTTTTTGTTTTAAAAATATGATCCAGATTGAGAGATGCTTTGACCAAAGAAATATGTTTAATTACACAAGCCTTAGAATGGGGAGATGATGGCACCCCTTCACAACACTGGGATCAGCTAGTTGCTGTCCGTGGCTCCCTTTGTGACTTGAATCATAACTTAAGAGCTTTATTTAGTAAGTTATTAAATATATATTCAATTCAATTCCTTGTTTATAATTTTATTTATATATGCCCAAAATAATTGTAAAGCAACTGCTGTAGTATTGAGTTCCATTTGAATGGGAGTGTTTTTATTTATTTTAATAACACAAATGACAAAAAAAACAATAAAAGTATTTCCTAAAACTAAGGCCTGTCGAGGTGCAGGTTGTGGGATGTAGGATTGAACTACCTGGACACTAGATTCCCAAGTTCCCTCTGCCATCCCTGCCATGTACAAGGAATAAGGATCCTATCTTGTTATATGTAGGACACAATTTGAAAAAAATTCGCAGGTTGTTAATGAAAATGTATAAATCATTATGAATTTAAATCATTTTTTGTACTGATGATTATGTTGACTTCTAATAAATATTGTTGCCAATTATTTGGTTTAAAATATTTTTTTTATTTTAAGGTTACATGGATTATGCAGAAAAATTAGCAACTACTGCTGCTGAGATATCATATTTGTCAGGAAACATAGTAGCATCAGATGCCATTTGTGAAAGAATTGATCATGCAAACAGGTAAAGTCAGATTCTGTCTGACTAAAATAAATGGTTATAAGTTCAGTTGTGGGAAATAACATTTTTTTTAAAATCCTACTCTGGTACATAAAGGGTGGAATTAAGTTCCATCAATCAACATGCTTCTTCTTAAAAGTTGGCTGGAAAAGAGGAAACTGACACTAGAGTCCCTCTGCCTGCTATATGAAGGATACAGGATGAATTCATTTAATAAAGATTTTAGGTTTAATTAAAAAAAAACTTACTTATATAAAAAAGACTTTAATAAATTGTGATATATATTATACTAGTATTACATCTTCTTAATAATTCCCTTAAAATATATGTAATTATAATCAAGCAAGATAAAAAATAACAAATAGTATATTACAAACACAAATATATTTTTTGTTACTAGTAAATCTAGAAATAGAGTCATATTTTAAGTAATTTCTTTAACATTATAAATACAATCAGTCCACAATGATATAAATAAAAGATGAAGGTTTGCTCCCAAAATTAACCAACGCTTTAAACATATCACAAAGCTGAATTTGGCCTTTTTAAGATAAAAAAGGGAAAAAGGAAATCCCGTAATTTCTCATAATTGAAGAAAGAAAGGAAAATATTAATTTCATTACAAAGATACTGTTTTGTAAATTAGGCTTAAAATAATCAATGTCAATATAACAATAACTATGCATTGTTAATCCCTAGATGTGAAAAAGGAAATATATGATGGTAATAAATTAATAGATAAAACAATATAAAGAATAAAAAATTAAGAGTAAAAGAATGTTTTTTACAGTATTATAAATTTTGAGCTTTACACAATAGTTGATTTTATTTTTATGTAACAAATATCTTAGATTATCTTATTTATATATCTCTTATTATGTATGAAACATACTTCATACTCAATTTTCATACAAAATTGAGCACAAACTAACATCTCACATTTTTTTTAAGTCTAGAATAATTTTAAATAACAATAATAAGTTTACCATTTACGTTTTTTTTATTTTAGTTTACAAAACCTCTGGTTCTAGACTTACATTATTAACAAAGTATTTTATTAACTTAATTATGTGATAAATATAACAAATTGATAAAACAAATACTTTTAAATCATAGAGGGAGCAAATAAACCAATCTCCATTGAAATCAATATTTGAAAATTTTATTACTTATACTAAGTTACGTATGTAACGTAACACCTTATGAAACTTTTGAAAAAAGAAACAGTATTAAACTATAACCAAGACAAAAGAACCGCTTTATTAAACCACAAAAATAATAATGAAAATATCTAACAAAACTATGATCATAATTTAAACAATGGATATTAGTGTATTACACTTTAATGTAACTATTTTTTTCTTGTACATTAATTAATACACATGAATTCCAGGGCTTGTAACACTCAGAAACAGCTAACGCATGAATTGCAACAAGAAAGTTTAGAATTGCAACAACGGGCCATTATTAACGCACCGCACCTCGAAGACAAACTGAAAACCAACACACAAGATGACAAGAAGAAGAAAAAATAATAATAGACTAGATATATAAAATTATTCAATTCCGCATTGAGTATTAAAAGATAAAGAACAATATTTGGTTTTATTTTAATGTTTCTTTATTTTTTTTTCCTTGTCTTTGTTTTCTCCCTATATTAAAGAGGGACAGATGGAAAAACGTTATATATTAAAGTTGCTATTAAAAGATAACTAATCAATTATTTATATTAACTATAATAAATATTTTCACGTACAGTGAGTAATTTTTGTAACAAATGGTTTTTTATTAAAGTGAATTGTTTTATTTTAATAAAAAAATAACGAAAATTTAAGTCTCTCAGATTATCAACCATTTATGTATAGAACTGGAAAGACCTTTCGTTTTGAAAAATAAAATATTCATTTTGCATTTTTTTTGTACGTATCATTGCTGCATTTCAGTATATATACTGAATATAAATATATTTTTTTTTGAGTAGGGAGAACAAAAGCAAGCACAAGCCTGTAACTGTAAACGGGACTGGTTGTGAGTTGACATTCACTCAAGTAAATTAAATATATAATACTTTAATTTCTTTGCTCTGGTAACAGTTTAAAACTCAGCAGAAAGTGGGGAACGGATCAGTGATTTAATACTTCATAATTAATAGATATATGAAAATCAGTTAATAATGAATTATGTTAATCTAACCTTTAAAAAGTGGCATCTTTGTTAAGATGAGTTTCAATATCCACTCTGCATATTGGGCAGTGTTTGTTCGTACTGAGCCACTGGTCCACACACTCCATGTGAAAGAGGTGCATACATGGTAGTCGTCTAAAATAAAATATTTATATTAAGATAATTACAGATTTAGTTAGTTTAGCTTTAGTTGATATTTATTTATTATGAACGTTGCTTACTTACTAGGCAGGGGCCTGCGCCACGACGGCCTTATTTAATAATTTAAATAAGGTCGTCGTGGCCTAGTAAGTAAGCGCAATATTAGTAGATAATACATCAATTTAGGGAAATGAGAATTTTACATATTCCCATTTCCCCAAGTTGATATGTAAATTATTTTGATTTTTGGAGTTCTGAGTGCGTATGTATGTGTGTGTGTGTGTGTGTGTGTGTGTGTGTGTGTGTGTGTGTGTACATACCTGCAGTAGGAGTCCAGCTCGAACACGCACAGACAGATGGTGCACTTCTCGTCGCGCGCGGGGCGCGTGTAGGCGTGCGTGCGTGCGTGTGTGTGTGTGTGTGTGTGTGTGTGTGTGTGTACATACCTGCAGTAGGAGTCCAGCTCGAACACGCACAGACAGATGGTGCACTTCTCGTCGCGCGCGGGGCGCGTGTAGGCGTGCGTGCGTGTGTGTGTGCGTGCGTGTGTGTGTGCGTGCGTGTGTACATACCTGCAGTAGGAGTCCAGCTCGAACACGCACAGACAGATGGTGCACTTATCGTCGCGCGCGGGGCGCGTGTAGGCGTGCGTGCGTGTGTGTGTGCGTGCGTGTGTGCGTGCGTGCGTGTGTACATACCTGCAGTAGGAGTCCAGCTCGAACACGCACAGACAGATGGTGCACTTCTCGTCGCGCGCGGGGCGCGTGTAGGCGTGCGTGCGTGCGTGTGTGCGTGCGTGTGTGTGTGCGTGCGTGTGTACATACCTGCAGTAGGAGTCCAGCTCGAACACGCACAGACAGATGGGGCGCGGCTCGCCGCGCGGGGGGCGCGTGTGTGTGTGTGTGTGTGTGTGTGTGTGTGTGTGTGTGTGTGCGTGCGTGTGTACATACCTGCAGTAGGAGTCCAGCTCGAACACGCACAGACAGATGGTGCACTTCTCGTCGCGCGCGGGCCGCGTGTAGGCGTGCGTGCGTGCGTGCGTGCGTGCGTGTGTGTGTGTGTGTGTGTGTCCATACCTGCAGTAGGAGTCCAGCTCGAACACGCACAGACAGATGGTGCACTTCTCGTCGCGCGCGGGGCGCGTGTAGGCGTGCGTGCGTGCGTGTGTGCGTGCGTGTGTGTGTGCGTGCGTGTGTACATACCTGCAGTAGGAGTCCAGCTCGAACACGCACAGACAGATGGTGCACTTCTCGTCGCGCGCGGGGCGCGTGTAGGCGTGCGTGCGTGCGTGTGTGTGTGTGTGTGTGTGTGTGTGTGTGTGTACATACCTGCAGTAGGAGTCCAGCTCGAACACGCACAGACAGATGGTGCACTTCTCGTCGCGCGCGGGCCGCGTGTAGGCGTGCCGCAGCGTGTTGCGCTCGATGACGGCGCGCGAGGCGCCGCGCGCGCCCCGCCGCGCCTCCTCCGCGCTCGCGCGCAGCACCGCCGTTATCTGTGACATCGGCACGCCCTACGGTACATTAAAACGACTTATACGTTAAGGCAGGATTTAACTGGACGGATCTCGTCATCATTCTAGGGGTCGGGTAGAAAATTGAAAGAAAAAATACAAAAATATATAATTCTAAATTCGATTTTAAGAAAAAATACTCTGTAGCTGATCAAAAGAACCGCTACGTACCATTTTTAAAAACTGTATTCAACATTATTTATAACACCTAAAGGTTATTTTTGCACATTCTAAAATATGCTCTAACACCATTTGATAACAACTAAGTAAGATAAGAAATATTTATATCAGCTACACTTAAAATATTACATTATTAATTAACAATTTATTATTAAATATTAGTACGAATTTCTCTATTTACTCTAAATTTGAATGACGTTTTTATTTGAATTAAATTGATTTGTTTTTTGCGTTTTCTTTTGTTGTCGTAGTATATGTATATTTACAGCTTCTGAGGAACTGTAACTATGTGATATTTTTAGTTTAATATTAATAGTAATAATAAAATTTCTGCAATATATGCCTGTGTATAATGTATTTACAGGAATATATCAACAGAATTAGAACAAATTAGATTTAATGTATGTACGATGTTACATATAAGTTACATATATTTTAATGTTTATAGTTTATTTAATTAATATATAATATATGTATTTAATTAAACCATTAGACCATAAAAATAAGGTATCTAAATATAATAAGGAATCCTAAAGGTTATTTAAAAAGAGTTTATAGTTCATTATCTTTCATAAAATATAACCGTTGCGAACACTGTTAGGTCGCGGTCCGAATTGTGCTCACAGTGCTTACGACGCTAATACGACGATATTACGACGATATTAGTGCGCCGACGTCTGTTAGCAGAACTAATAATTCGGATCAGTTGTGAGTGTGCAAGCATGCTCATTTGACAAGTTAAGCAGACCCCAACAGAGCATTTTTTGATATAAACATGAGTGGAGTATGTGGTGAAGATGAAGATTATAAATTGCTTGTTATAATACATATATTCAAGCATTTTCCCCAATCGAGGAAAGTGACGATAGTGACATTGGCGTGGAGGATATATTCTTTCTTTCTTTCTTAGCTTCACGCTGTATTCCGCACGAGGCAGGGTAGGCAGAGGGAACCCGGTAACCTAGTGTTAAGACACACCGTTCCACTTCCGTTCCCTACTTTCCGCCGAATTTGTGTGCCGTGTTGAGTGGCGAAACTCAACGCCGCGCTTTGCCTTGTTACCAGAACGAAGATATGAAACATTAAATATTTAAATTGAAAATATTTATTATTTCATTTCCTCGACCGAGGATCGAACCCAGAACCTGTCGGTTACAGTCACACGCTTGTGCCGCTGCGCCACGACAGGCCTATTAAACGTAAAAATAATGTTAATGCTCACGGTGCTAACGCTCCGACCTGTCAACACCGTAAGCACAAAATAGTGACGTCACATGTGGCGTAATAGTATCCACAACGCTAGTGAGCGTGAAAACCACAATTCGAACCGCACCTTGGCGTGCTCCGCGAAAGCTGCGGTCCGAAATGTGCTCACAGTGAGCACATTTCAGACCGCAGCCTTTGTCCATACGGTACTGAACCGCGTGAATTATTAGGAACAGCTGGGACAGGAACGTAATATGAAGCACTGTCATTATTCACAAAAAAATATGTTTTTTTTTCTTATATACTCTCTCTCTCTCTCTCGCTAAACTGACGGACTATTTCTCTAAAGAAATTAATTTTTAACATTAACGTAAATATTGTTTATGGGAATTTCAATATGTTTTTTTTTAATTACCTCATAATAATAAAATTTAAAAAAATCATTAAAGCATATAATAACTGACCACGTTAAGCGACGGCTGTATAGAGATGTGCAGATGGGGCGGCATTTGGAAGTAGTGGTGCATGTGATGGTGAACGTGTTGTCCGTCCGATCTGGAATCAAACACAACATTAAATAAATTTCAGCTTCACGCTGTATCCCACACCCTTGGCGGAAAAAAGTTTTATTCTAATCTGTCCATTAGTTCCGGAGATTAGCGTTTGCAAACAGACAAACAACCCTTTATACATACAGCTATTGTTTTTCAAATCTTCTCTCCTCTTCCATTTCCTAACCGGATGGTTAGGATTAAATATATTTTTTAAACATATTTTATGTGCAGACACACTTTATTTATTGTATTGCTAATTATGTCAATTGGTTATAATTTATAAACATTTAGCTACAATAATTTGTTAATTTATTTTTTAATTTTTAAAATCTCTATATTTAAAAAGAAACAAAAAGCATTTTTGCTTATTTTTCAGTCTCTTCTAGTATAGATCTATAGAAGAAAAAAAATGAAAATCTATAAAAATGATTTAGTTGTTTCGTAGATTCCGGTCACACACAATGACTTACAGAAAGACAGTAAAAATATATTTAAAATTATTTGTTTCTACTATGTTGTAAAATTATTAATAACTATGCAATTGACTAAGCACAGTTATTTTGAAATCACAGACAGACACTTCAATTATATTTATATCCATAGGAGCATTATTTGGAAAGAATTCATATAAATTCGTTATAATCTATAGTAAAATATGTTATTAAACTATTACTTACACCACCAAAGGGGTGCCCAAGCTGGGTGGATCTACATCATCAGGAAACTGAAATATAAAATAAAAACTTTATTTAAAAAAGAAGATTTAATAAATTTTACATTTTACAAACAATAATAAAAAATGTGAAACGAAAGTGGGACAGAGTGTCTTAACACTAGGTTCTCAATTTCCCTCTGCCTTCCCTGCAATGTGCCCGCACATGCAGCGTGAAGCTAAGTTAGTAAGTATAATAATAATAATAATAAACCCGCAGGGCAGCTTGTGGCGAGCTGTTGGGGAGTGGCGACCCCACGGACCTGAGTCCTCCAGAGGGGAATTGTAATCTATCCCCCGCCTCTGGCTTGCCTTTGTTGGCCGGCAGAGTGGAGCGCAAGAGCTATGTGCTTGAAAGGGTGGAAGGGCTCAATCTGCTTAATAACGGAGAAACACGCTCACGAGTTTCTCGTGATGGTGAAACCGGTGCACACCTCTCCTCACCCTCAGCCGACCATGCCAATGTTGCGCCCGAGGCATTACGCCGCTTTGTGGGGGCCCATCTAGTGGGAGGCGAGTCACTGTCCGCCAAACATTCAATTTGAGACGTTGAAACGGCGGACGTCCGATAGTCTCCTTCAATAGCCCAGTTCCCGAAACATCCAAACTACATTCCATAGTCCCAATTTAGTTTTTCATATTTTATATAGTTTCTACGCATTATCCGGAGACCATTTCTGGGCAATTACATCTGGTTACTCAGAGATGGATCCCGGCTAATGCGTCACAGCAAATTATTTTAATATTCTCGAAGAGGCCTCTACGTGTTGGACCTGTGTCTCCATGCAAGCCTTCCAAACCGACCGGGTTATTTTGAACCCGAGAACTTAAGACGAGAAACATAATAATAATAATAATAATTGAGATAGAATTTCAGTATAAATAAAAAAAAAATAACGTAAACGTAGCGCAGGGTCACAAGCGTGTGACTGTAAACGTTATATTTTTATAGTTATATTTTTATTTCCTCGCTCTTCTAATAAGACAGAGTACAGCGTTGAGTTTCGCCACTCAAACCGCGATGTCACGGAAAATCAGTGGAAAACGAGGATCTTAACACTAGATACCCTCCTAACTTACCGCTAAATTAGCATCGTATCCTTTTTGTCCGATTTTTACTTTCAAGGCACAAACTCATAACTGCATTAAAATCTTCTATAAGTATCGTAACTAGAAAGATATTTATGAATGTTTCGTTTTTCTACATTCACTTATTTATAATACTCTAATAAAATATTTTATTTATGGACACTAAAAATCACATCACTAGTTTCAAATCAGAAATTTAAATTTAAATATTCATTATAATACATTTTATTATTAAAATTAAATTAAATGTTGTTTTTTTTTTTAAAGACAACGTAACATGTCGATGCAAACTTATTTATTAATTAATACGTGTTACCATATCACTGTACTAAATCTGAGATAGCCTAGTTTTAGCGATATTGACATTATTGCTTCAAATTTAAAGTAACATCTACTTCATTATCCACATCTGTTTTATCATATTAATATTTGTTGTAAATAATTATAGTTATTTAAAATACTATCTCATAGAATCATAGAATTCCGTAACGATTATACAGAGACGGGCATTTTATATTACATGATGTATAAAGTAACGCGGCAAAGTGCGGTGTTGAGTTCCGCCACTTAAAACGCAATGCCTCAAGAACTCCGTGGAAAGTGGGGAACGGAAGTGAATTAAAGGAAACAGAGTGTTTTAACACTACGTTTCCACTGCTATGTGTGGGATACAGTGTGAAGATAAAAATATAAGATAAAGATTAGGTTAACAAGATACGTATAAGAAATGGGAAACGGAAAAGAGTGTCTTAACACTAGGTTCCCAAGTTCCCTCTGCCTACCCTACCATGTTTGGGATACAGCGTAAACCGAATAAGTGAGGTTAATAAAATAGTATTCTTAACATTAAAAGTATAATAAGTAAGACACGTCCAAATAAAGACTGCGAAGTCTACGCAGAGCTTTCCACTCATATAGATATAACAAAATTTGACATTTAGTACTATAGATAGCAAAGTCATAATTTGTATGATAACTTATTTTTAAAAAGTGAACGATTCAGTTGGCAGTTCGCGATATCTCTTTAAAATTAAAAAAAAAATGGTACAGTTAGAAAAAACCGAGGATACAACGCCGTTCTTGAAGATATAACGGAACATTTCGATACTAACTCAGACGAGAGTAACAATTATGAGAATGCCATATCTCAATATCCTATTTAGAAGATTTTTTTTATGTTTGAATATATTTGTAGATTTGTAAAAGCGTTTTTCTCTCTTTAATTTTTTGATCCCTCGCACAAAAGCGTCGCTAAATGTACTAGCCATAAGACAGCAATTTTACTTATGGCTTTGTCTGCATAATCGGATGAACATTCACAATTTTTTTTAAGTGGGCAAGGTGTAATAGTAAGTAGCCTTTGCAGTAAGTTATATTGAAACTATTTATCTACCATTCGATATAACATAACCTCCATCAACATTGAATTATAAATGTGTCATATATAAAATCTCTAATATCCTCAAACTTTAATATGTAATTTAAATAATAATAAAAACCGTTGCATACTATGAAAAATGTATACATTATATATAGGGGGGTATACATTATATTCATTTCCTCGCTCTGAGAATAATAATTAGCAGAGTTGATTTCTGCCACTAAACATACAATGTATCAAAACCAGAAGGGGGTTATATATATATATATATATATATATATATATATATATATATATATATATATATATATATATATATATATATATATATATATATATATATATATATATATATATATATATATATACATATATATATATATACATATATATATATATATATATATATATATATATATATATATATATATTGTTTTCAATGTAACTAAATAATAAAATGCTACGAGTAGCGCCATCTAGCTTAAGCTATGAGTAATTGTAATAACCTGTCTTGCTTTAAAAAGTTTATTAGGTTATGGACCCAGGTTAATATACACACACACATATACACATATATACCACACACACATATACACATATATACATATATCTTATATATGTAGTAACCATGTAGCTGTGTAGCTAATGGCGAAGCCAATGTAAGGGAAAAACCACTTGTACATATTTAATTCTATAGGTAGTTATAATATGAAAGGTCACCTCATGCGCGGGCGCGGGTCGCGGCGACGAGTACGCGGGCTGGTGCGGCGCGCCCGCGTCCCGCATCATTGCGTGACGGCGCAAGTTCTGCAATCAAATGAAAAACACATCTTAACTTTTACATTTTTAAAGTGTTAGACGTATAAAAATGTCAGCATGTTATGAATTTTTGTTTTTAGCTGAGGAAATATTTGTGTTCTGTTATAGGACAGAGGGGCCTAGTGTTTCGACTGTTTGTTCATTACGCTCAATTAACGAGATGTTACGTATGTATATGGAATGACGTTTGACGTTTTGTCTAACTACCTCATAAAGGAAATGAAAATAATTTAAGTAATGATTATATGAAATGGTTTTCATTTCTGGCCTCTGGCCAAAAAACAGCAGTGTTTAATTTGTGACACGCAATTATCTGGATTCCAATGTGAGTAAGGAGTTCTGGAAAATGAAATAAAAAACAATACTAAAAAACACACAAAATCTTTTGCTATATAAGATCATAAATGATAACTTATCGGACGTAAGCAGCACTGTTTGAAGTTAACATTGAAAGTATTCTATTTTAGTTTTAGTTTAGTTTTAATTAGTTATAGTTTATCTTTTTTTATTAAAATTTTATTACTAATTAACATTATATAATAACGAAATACCTCAACTGTAGCAGTCGGCCGTGACAACGGAAACGTACTGTGGTCCGTGACCCCCGGATCACGTATCATACTACGTCTCTGTATCTCCTAAAACAAAGAAAATGTGGTTACACTAAATCAATTTAAAAAATATACAAACAGAAGGACATCGTGGCTCAACGTTTGACTAGGTTCAAATAATTACTTTCCTAACTTTGGTAAAAAGACAAAGAGCGCTTTACTTTACTTTCAATCGCTATAGAATATAAGATTGTATTATATTTTGATGGTTTAGTTTATTTACGATATATATAAAAATAAAAAAAATAAGAAAAAATATCAAAATGCCTCAAATTCGGCGGAAAGTGGGGAACGTAAGTGGAACGGAGTATCTTAACACTAGGTTCCCGGGTTCCCTCTGCCCCTGCCTGCCGTGCGGGATACAGCGTGAAGCTAAGAAAAAAAGAAAAAAAGAAAGAAAAAATATTACCAGTGAATGTTGCTGTCGTTGCCTGAGGCGTTCGTGTACGAGGTAGGGGGGAGGCGCCGCGTGCGTGTCCCGACGTCGCTCGCCCACTACACGTACAACAAATATATATTAAATGCAGCACGAGTTTCTCTCGAAGGTGTCACTGTACTGTTACAAATAAATATTATACATCAATATTTATTATATAATATTTATTTATAACTGTACAGTCACACCTTCGGGAGAAACTTTTGCTGTTAGTGTAACGGTACCTACTTAGAAACCCCAACTTTCTTATCGCAATATTTTCAGCGATTCTTTTATTTTCTTTACAACATCATATATATTTATTTTCATATTCCGTTTTTTTTATAACGAGCGGTTTAGTTTTTCAAGATAATAAAAATTAAATAGCTTTAGCTATTGTGTGGCTCGTGAGGCCTATAGTGGCGCAGCGGCACAAGTGAGTGACTGTAAACGCGACAGATTGTCAGTTTAATTGTAATTAGTATTTAATTTTCCAATTAAATATTTTATGGTTTAATCCACACTCGAGGAAATGAAATATTTCATATTTTCAAATTAAATATTTAATGTTTTCATTTCCTTCTGTTAATAAAGGGAAAGCGCGGTGTCGAATTCCGACACTTAACACGCAATGCTTCATATTCGGTGAAAAGTGGGAAACAAAACGTAGTGTACGCTACGTGCGGGAAGCTGATAAAAAGCTATTTCTTTAATTTACAATTTAGGCAAAAAGGAGAAGATATTATTTATAAGAATACTTTAAATACAATATATTTACCAACTTAACTTCTATTATGACTATGTCAATAAGTAAGTAAACAATGGTAATGCTAGTAAAATCGCATGACCGATCGCCGTGGAAATCCTTGGGGAAGGCCTATGTCCAGCAGTGGGCGTCGCACGGCTGAGTCGACGACGACGACGACGTAATACTAGGTCAGCGGGACTGTTTTTGACTGCGCCATGGTTGTGATTCCATCCATACTCCTCGAAATGAATATATTTAAAATGTTTTTAATCCTTCGCTCTGCCTTCAGATCCACTACTCAACTCAAAAATTATAAAATAGTGGTGAATAGACTATCTTAACAAAAAATGGGGAAAAAGCCCTGAAAGTTATTACAATACTTACAATGTGCGTGCGGCGGCGTGGCGTTCGGGTAGGCCGGCCGCGCGTTGTGCACAGAGCGCGCGTGCAATACGTGCACGTGCTCGCCGGGGTGCGCGTGCGCGTGCGCGTGCGCGTGGGGCTGCGAGTGCGCGTGCGCGTGCAAGTGCGCGTGAGGATGCGCCAACGGGGTGGGGTGTGGTGGCGCACAATTGCAACCCCAGCACGGCATTGCGCGTTGCACTCTGGCGAAATATGAATCTTGAATTATTTTTTTGTCTGTTTGGTACTCACAGTATGAGAACAGCCCAAATAAACGCTTGGTCAGCGTTTCATGACTAACTCATAATGCGAATGGGAATCTTCTTATAAATATCTTTGGAAGCATTACTTGTACATATATATTTGTATATATATATATATATATATATATATATATATATATATATATATATATATATATATATATATATATATATATATATATATATATTTATATATATATATATATATATATATATATATATATATATATATATATATATATATATATATATATGTACATATATATTTGTATATTTGCAATGCATTGCAGTATGTGTTTCTATATTTATTATATGTCTTTCCTCTAGGTTAATCAAATCTATTTTCAATGTAATATTTATTTGAATTAATTTCACATTGCGCTTCTTTTCGTTCAAGTTTATAATTATTAATTTTAATAAATATATATTTTATTTTATATATTTTTTAAACAATTTAAAATTCTATTATATTTTTTTAAAACCACTTAAAACTTTGAAACCGTTGCTTTTATTTTGACACATGTAAATTTTAATATGTCAAAATATTTTGTAATATGAACATTTTGTGCGAAGTTTACTTACAACAAATCCAATTATTATAAATCAATTATAAATTTTAAATGAAACACTTTTAAACGGATTAATCGCGTATATTGAATGGTAAACATTTTTGGGAAACCCGACGTTTCGAACACTTTACAGTAGTCCGTGGTCACGGGTAGACTGAGGTGGCATTTGTCTGTCAGTTGATATAATTATTATATCAAACTACCGCCAACGATTCCTTAATTGCCTCGCGTACTGCCCTGGATTCTTGCAGAATGAGCTAACTGTATCTGGTCCTCTAGTGTGGTGTGCTGGGGATTTTAAATTTTTTAATAGTGGGTCCCAGGTGATGGAAAGTCTCCAACCATCTTCTCTATTGAAATTAGGATGTTTTTGTATTTCAATAGTCTCGCGGATCATTCTAGGGATATATCTATTCTCCCTAGCGAGTATGTGGGGTTTATCAAACCTGATGTAATGGTTGGATTTGTTCGATGTATGCTCAACACAGCTGACTTTGATACATGCCCATTCTTGACATCGGAGATGTGTTCCTTCACTTTAACACCGATGCTTCTCTTTGTTTGACCTATATATGATAAGCCACAGTCACAATCAAGTTTGTATACACCTGCACACTGCAAAGGAATATTACTCTTCACTGGTCTCAAGAATAAAGAGATAAATAAGATAAACGGATTAACCGCGTATATTCAATATACGCGGTTAATCCGTTTAAAAGTGTTTCATTTAAAATGTATAAGAATCGCGAAAATCAAAGACATTATTATCAATTATAAAGTTTTTTATATTGACAAAGTAGTTTGTGGATATTAGGATATTTATATCGTCATTTTTTAAGGTTCACCCTTACAACTGACAAATGAACATGTTTTAATATAAGAAACAATACACCATTATTCAATAAGCCAAAATAACAAAATATACTTAATATTTTTGCTATTTGTAAAGTGTTAATCCACACTTAGGAAAGAAAAATACTTTTGAAGAAAACGTATAAAAATTCAATACCCTCTACGTTAACACACACGTTTTCTAAATAAATATTTAATAAAATATAATCTAATATAATAAAAACGTTAAAATCCAGTGTGACGTAAACATTTATTACACATCACAGTATTTGTTCAGAAATTGATCTTCGTTGTACCGAGAGCGTTAAAGCGATATGCATCGAGTCTGACATAACCTCATGCGATAAGAGAAAATTTCACACACACTTTATTCATTAATTTATAAACTAATTATGTAATACAACGCTATTTAATATTATTAAGGAGTTAAGTTAATCTTCTAAAGGCGCGGGTTTAAATCATTATTAAATTTGTTTTTCATAACAAATTTAATTAAATTTTCATAATAAATTTAATAATAACAACTTTATATACGTTTTTAAATTATTATTTTTTTCCTAATTGTGGAAAAACACTTTAAAAATATTTCTTATAAAATATCTAAACAGAGTATTCTATTGAAAAATCTGTTTAGATTTTTTAATAACAAATATCAATTATTTAATTTAAACAACAAGAACAGTTGTAGGTTTTGACCCTCAAATGTGGGGGTGAATTATTTTTCCCCATTCAGATAATGGAAACGGAAATAGAGAAGAGAATGAAGTCCTTTAACTTAACACTAGGTTCTCTCTATGTAACCTATACTATATCCAGGATAAAAAATGAGAAATATAAATAGTAAGCGTAAATATTTACATTATTGTATTCTATTTATTTCAGCTTCACATAATATTCCGCACATAGCAAGTTAGACAGAGAGATCCTTATGTTAAGCCACTCTTTTCTCCAGGTTTGATGGAGGAATTCAACACCAAATTGGAACAAATAAATAATGTGGGATTTCAGCATACAACTTTCATCTTTACAGACGTACGCTTTGATAATGTGCCACAATTACCGCGTCTTTTTCTTGTTTTTCCTTCAGCTTCTCATAGGGTAAGCAGGCGAAATTTGTGAATGTAGTGTCACACACATTAAGACACTTCCAATCTTAATCTTACTAACCACCCTCCCTTGAATTTAAAGCATTGCGTACAAGTGACCCGAAATAAAAATATTATTTTTTTTGAATCAACAAAATGCGTTTACTGTCGCACGATCGTGTCCCTGCCCAATGACAGCCCTCTTGTATTAATATTCAACTTCACGCTGTATCCCGCACATGGCAGGGTAGGCAGAGGGAACTTGGGAACCTATGTTAAGACACTCCGTTCCACTTCCGTTCTCTACTTTCCACCGAATTTCCTCTTGTATAAATAAGCTATTATATTGAAAATATCACTAACCTGCGTGGCAAATAATTAATTCCATGTGCGTTATTAATTTGTGGTGTCTCTGTATAAGGTGCAGTTTCAAACAAAGGGCGAGGTGACTGCGTCTCCTCCACGGGGGCCTGCGCCGTATTTTCGGTTGAGCTGTTCTGATTTGGTGAATTCGTTAAATCTATTACTTGTCGCTGGAAAAATCATATAAAGATTATAAAAAATTGACTATTTATTTAATATTTTATCAACAAAATTTATTTTGTTTTCAATGTATTCATTTTCAAAGGATATGCATTTTATTTTGTTACCAGAGCGCGAAAATGAACCAACAACTCTGCAGCCTCTAATAAACAAATATTATTTATTACACATATAGTGTGTTTCCAAAATAGTTGATATATTTTAAAACATTAATTTTAAAGCTAATTACCGTTTCATCTTCCATGACTTGTATATCATTGTCTGAGCTGGAATCTGACACCCAGTCCAGTTGTAAGTCAGGTGCTGACAGTACACTTCCATTGCCCGCATTGGATGAACTTTTTGACCTACTCGGGAGTATCACCTTTGGAGAAAGTAATTTACAGTTATTTAGAATTAGTTTCCTAAATATTGAATACAACCCTTATAATAATAAATAGTGGCAAAGTGATACAGCGTCTGATTAAAAGTGTGAAAGGTTGTTAGTTCAAATCCTATTTAAGAAATAAAGTACTTTATTACATAAGGAAAATTGTTCAATTGAATTTAACACAAATTGTTTATAAAATTGGGCTGTGGTGCCCAATTTTATAAACAATGATGCAAAGGAAAATGATCTACTCTGCTAGGAATAACAAAATTAAACACTTATTATTATGATATTTATACAATTTACCTGTTCTATTCTACAACTTGAAACATTTTCTGCTTGTGACAAATTTCTACCAGAACTAGTGCCTGGTTGAGGTGAAGCTTCAGTAAATCGCCTAGACACATTATCCTCCGATTTAACCTGCACAATACTATTACTGGAACTCTGTTCATTATTCTGAGATATTGATCTACATTCTGTTTTAATACTAGGCTCTATTTTAACCATTCCTGTAGGAATGGATGTATTACTGTCACTATACGTTTCTACAGTTTCAACTTTCACAGTTGGTGCTTCTTGTTTAATATTTACTATCACAGGGACAGTTTGATGACGATATTCTTGAGATGGCATATCAACACGCTCAGAAATTGGACCTTCAGAATTACTAGGCCTTAATACTCTAGTATTTCCAGAACAATATGTAGGCAAATGTGAATTATTAACATTTTGATTCTCTCGCTTTACTGAAACTATGTGTGGTGTATTAAATGGAGGCCGACTGTGACTGTGCGCTTGGACGTAATTAACTTGATTCATTCTATTTCCTGTAATGCTTTGACTAGTAGCATTACTACTATCACTACTTCTGTTAATATTTTGTAAGGAGTTAGGTTCTCGTTTAACATCTACAATAATGTTTGAGTTTGTATTGATATTACTGCTAGATCTGTTTGATTGGATTCTATTTGAATTAATACTTGGTGTGGATGGATTTTCTTCTTCTTCAGAACTTACTTCAATAAGGTTTGGGTTAGATTGGTTCTCTTTAGATAATTTTGTACCAGGTAATATATTTAATTGTCGGCTAGGCCTTTCTAAGCTGTGCATTTGATTTTGAGTATTACCTGGAAAGCGAGTAATAGGGCCTGTTACACTGGGTTGTCTATGATCATATCCCATACGAAGCAAGTTATTATCAGCCATTGAAGTTGAATTAGCAGCTAAAGTGTAATTAATTGGCAAATAATTTCTATCATCTCCAACCATATTGTTTGCAGAGTAGGGGGATACCATGTAATCTGATGTCGACCTTACACTTGTATAATGACTTGGTGGATAATTTGTGTAGTAGTAATTACTCTGCGGATTAGCTGGCTTAGGTTGATAGCGCATGTTAATATCACTGTACCCAGGGTTGTTAGAAATAGTATTGTTTGGAATCATTCTGCCATTAAGATAATCTATAGAATTATCAGGTAAAGGCTGATATTCATCTGGAACAGGTGTATATGCTGATACAGGATGTGACAGCGATTGGATTGGTGAACTTGAATTAACGTAATTTGTCATGGCACTCTTTGGGATTGGCGCCCGCACTTGTTGAACCACTTCGTCTAAAGGAACAGGCAAAACTTCTACATCATCATCACTTTCAGCAAATAAAGGTTCACATTCCATCTCATCTGCAATCAAGATCACGTTTAAAGTCTCAATAAATCATAACAAAGTTCATAAGAGTTTTAATGTATATAGTTACCACTTCTTATTATATTTTCTGAGGCTGGAGACGTATAAACAGTATCTAAAATAGCAGCTATAGATGACGGACCAGGAATATCCCATGTAGACGACTGATCCCCGTTATAACTCCTTTCAGTCATTGTTATTTTATTATTTCCTCATACTGCTGTTCATATTAATTTTTATATGTCACAATATTCATTTAGAGGAAATCTCAGAGTTTTTAACATTACCATACTTAATAAATTAATAAAATATGTTAAACATTTTGTCAAATTGGGATGTGATATTATAAACTACTTTTCTTCTTACAATAATATAAGTAAATCATATGTTTCAGTATCCTATTATTAATTTTCTCGACATTACAAACAAAAATTTTAGTTTATCTATATTCTTTTAAGACAGGTAAAAAAATATTTAAATAAGCATAGATTAAATAATATAAATTAATACTATAGTTATTCTATATTACTTATAAACTCGAGTTATCCACTCGAGTATCTTCCGTTATGGGCAAGCTTGAATGATTTAATACCGGTAAAACGGAGTGAATTGAAATCGTAGTGTGAAAAACAACATAATATCATTTTAAATTAATATTTTTTATTAATAAATCTTGTTTTATTGCCTTTAATTAAGTTAAATATTTTTTTATACTGGATGATAAATATTTTTTTTTACTTTTCCCTAATATCGAATCAATACCGGTGGCACTAGAAATCAGCGAAAAGTAAATTGAAATGTAGTTTACAAACTTGGTTATTATATATTGAATGATCATGAAAACAAACTAAATGCATCGGTAAATACAATTTTGATTTAATTTAAGTTAATAAATGAAATATGTGTATTTGGGATGAAGAGACTTGAAAGGGGTGAATAGACATATAGTTTGTGTTGTTAGAAGCACATAAAGGTGTGTATAAAAACGGTTGTAAGGGTTGACATAAGGTTATGTTTCATTATTACAGTACATTTAAAAATAATTTAAGTATTATGTGCTGAATTAGAAAATTTTCAAATAAGTAAGAAATAAATATAATTTTACATTTTTGAAAACCGACATCTACTCAAAATATGCTGTTAATTCGGTTAAATTGGTTTCATTTGAAATCACAAAAATATAAAACCTTATCAATTTTGTAAAACCTTATCTGTGTGTGCTGAAATTAGCAATTGAATTAAATTAACTAACCCAGTACATTAACGAAAGAGTTCAAAATATAATAATAATAATAATGTTATTATTATAGTAAGAATTTAATCAGAATTAAAAAAAAAACAAGTTGAATAACTTTATGACGAAAATAACGGCAAAGCTAAGTTCAATACTAAAATTATACTTAACTTAGCTCACCTTATTCACATTTATGTTTTGGTGGAATTCGGAATATATAAAGCTATTTTCGCAGAATTACTTTTTTTTAATGTGAACGAATGGAACCAATAAAGAATGGTTGACATGTTATCATGTCATCTATACTAACATTATAATGCTGAAGAGTTTGTTTGTTCGCTTGAACGCGTTAATCTCTGGAACTACTGGTCCGACTTGAAAAAATCTTTCAGTGTTAGATAGTCTATTCATATCATAGAGGCCAGACTATCATCACCAATTGTTCACCAATTGGCAATAAGACCAATCGGAACGGAGCACCAATTAAGAATGTTTCAAAATAAGCGGTTATTTTCCTATTTCCTTCTTATCAAAAATAATTTCACACTTATAGGTACAATAAATTAGTAGCTGATCACTGTCTATACACGGAAAATATATATTAAAAAAAAATTTTAGGCGACGGTAAAATTATTAGTTAATTTCTATGAACGTACCCTATAAGACACAAAATATTAGTGAATTTTAAAATTTATGTGTTTCGCTTTGCGCTTGTACACGCTTATCTTAGAAACGGTTAACCAGATATAAATGCACTATTATATATTTAAACCTTCCTTATATATTTAATATCTTTCTGTCTTTCTCAGCTTCACGCTTCACAAGGCACAGTAGACAGAGGAAATTTGGGAATTTAGTTTTAAGACTCTCCGTATTGTTTCCCACTTTTCGCAGAATTTTAAGGCATTGCGTGTTGAGGGGCGGAACTCAATGCCATGCCTTGTCTTGTTACCAGAGAGAAGAAGTGAGTTTCTTAAACATTTAAGTTATAAATATTATCTTTTTCACTTCCTTGAGCGGGGATCAAGAAACCACAACCTATCGCTTACAATCACGCCTTTATGCCACTTGACCACTTCAGGCTCCCATTATAAGTATAGACATAGTTTTAATGGTGATAGTTTTATTAGGATAAAGTGTGTTCATAGTCGAAACCATTGGGTTAATGTGTTCTGTGGTCAAGACAACCAGTTGAAATCGAATTACTTTTAAATATTTGCCATCTGTCTCAAACATGTATCAACATATTTTCTTTTGAGAGAAGTTGTAGAGTATTAAATCCTCTACACTGATTTAATGCAAAAAAATAGCATTGAATTGATAGATAAAGAGATATTTGTAAAATATGTATAAGAAAATATTTCTTTACCTTAGACTTCGAACTATCCGCAGAGGTTGATACCCTAGGGGTATATATAGATAAATTTTAATATTTAATTACATAGATATTTTTTATTATATCAACATATTAATTGTAGTATTTTATAAGTAACTGCCTGTCATTTTGAGATCAAACCAATAAATTTACTAAGCTGGGCGGAGATTCCGGCTCTTACTGTTTTTTCTTAAGAGACTTCATTAGTGCTTATAATCGAAATGTTTCGAAACATTTTCAGAATCGACTCTACCCTTTGGCACACTGCAATATGGTTAGGGACATCACTTTAATAACATATGTGTTTACTGTTTATCTTAACTCTGCTGTTTATAAAGAAATGATGTGTTAAGTTTCTACTTGCTGTCAAATTTAATCCGCGAATAAATATTTATAGAGCAAACATTTTTACTTTTACATCCTTGATTTTATTTTCATTGGCACGTTTCTACTAGTGGTTACAAAAAAAATCGTTATTAATGATAATATCTATCTTTTCAGCACTATCTTAAAAATATATTTAAATATGGCTTTAACATATTTACCCCTTTTTTTAAAAGGTCAAGTTGTGAAGGGATTTGGAAGAGGTTCAAAAGACTTAGGTTGCCCTACAGGTAAACGTTTTACATTTCATTAAGAGATCGTTATTTGCACATGATAAAATATCATGTCTAAATTTTTACCAATATGTATTTATTTTTAATTTTTTATGTATGATTTTTATTTGTCATCCTATAGAAAGTCATTCAAATTTGACACGGTCTTCATAAGTACTTTTTATTGATGAAGTTGTAAAATTATAAAAATATATTACATATAAAAATGTTAATTGTGCCATAGGTATGTAGTGATAACATTGTACTATTTACATATTCTTAGATAATGTTATTTATATTAAAACAACGAAATGCTTAAGGTCATTTATAAATTAAATATTAAATATTTGACAAGGCTGCTGCAATGCACAACATTATGGTTGTGGGTTAAATACCCTTTTAGCAAGATTAATTAATTATTTTTAAACAAAATATATAACTTAATACTTAACTTAAAAAGTCTTAAAAACAGCAAAAGGGCATGGAGTGTCATAATACTAGGTTCTCTTTATGTGCCATATGCAGGAACCTGCCCTGCCACATGTCTGAATTTCACAATAATATGCTATGTGCATAGTGAAAAGAAAAATATTGCATATAAAAAGGCTTTGTCCCAAAAAAAAAATCTAAATAAAAAAAAAATACCTTCAACAAGTTTATTTTACTCATCATACAACAAGAAGGGTCAAAGCTTCCAATTACTAATTGAATGTTATATAACATAGTATATATATCTATACAAATTTATTCAAATATAAATACTATTATGGAAAAATATTTCTAAGTATTATCAGAATCATGCCTAGATAGGTTTGTTTTAATATAACAAACCATTAATTAAGTCAGTCCTACAAAGTAATGTTTTCAAAATATTTTGTTATCATAATTATATTTATATTTGTATAAATTCACAATATAAACACATTTTTTGTTACAATAACATTACAAACTAATATGTATATATGAGACAAACTTCCGATTCTCCATGTCCATAAAGTGGCAGAAAGTCTAACCATGAGTAACCTTGTGATTTCGGGTGTAGGTTAAAGGGGCTTCTTTGTGATGTTTATGCTTATCAACTGCCTCCTAGCCAATTCCATAAGAGCTTACGAGTACAGCCTTAGATACTCATTTTTTAATAGAACTTGCTGCAGTTCATAACAGACCAGGTCTTTCATTTGGTTGTATAGAATTTGTTAGTATACCTTTAGCACCAAAATCTACCCCATATAAATTAAGTAAATAGTCATTTTTTGTTATTGCATTTACTACATCATAATATTTCTTTTTTTACAACTACTGGAGTTAAAAATATACAGATGCCAAAACTGAAAGATGACAATTTTTATAGAGATTAATGTAACTTAGCATAAAGTAATTGATAGTAGAAGCATTGTAAAAGTTATTGAAAATAGTACATAATTTTATATTAAATTTAAAAACATTAAAAATTTGAATCCTGCTAGGATTTGAACCTACTCCTCTTGGAATCTATCCAAGTGTTTTGCCCAACTAAGGCATTAGTTCTTACCAAGCTACGTTGAATATTCTTATGTACTTGTTACAACTTATTTAAGTTGTTAGCATCTCTGTGTTGTATAATTCTAAACAAATCGTCTTTGGGTATCTCCCTACAGAGATGCTAACAACATAAATAAGTTGTAACAAGTGATGTAGCTTGGTAAGAACAAATAGTTTAGTTGGTCTGAGCGCTTGGACGGTTTCCAACAGTTGCGGGTTCAGATTCTGTTTTGTTCACATTTTTATACCATTTTTAAATTTAGTATTTTTCTTTCTAAGTTTGGAATAACACTTTAAAAATAGTACATAGCTTTGTTATCACAGAAAAATGTATTAAATAATGTTTTATCTGCTGTTTTTGTGTTTAAATTTATGTAAATATATGGTATTTAAACTAATTTGCCCAAGTTGTATGTTTTGATAATGATAATTTAACACTATTTTACCATATAAGGCCACCTAATTAACAATGAATTTTTATTTCAGCAAACTACCCTCGAGAAGTAGCACAGTCATTGCCAAAAGACTTAAAGCCTGGGGTTTATTATGGATGGGCACAGGTAGACTCAGGCCCAGTTCATAAGATGGTAGTTAACATAGGATGGTGTCCTTTTTACCATAATAAGGAGATGTCTGTTGTAAGTGTTAATATAGTTTTATATAACTAAAAGCATTGCTGTCTACTGGCCAGGCTCAAAGCATTTCAAGCTGTAGAAATTAAATTTAGCTAAAAGTTGGTGCCAAGAAATATTCATAAGAATATTGTTTATTATTAATTATACACTATTATTTATTATTTAACACTTTGGGTCTGTAAATAAATAGTTTTTGCAGTCATACAAATCAGTATTAATTATTAAATAAACTTACATATTTCATTACTATCAACAATCAAATATTCAATTCACTGAGTTTGAGCTAGCCCTATTATGATAAATTGCCTTTGTACATTTTAAGTAATATTTTTTTCCATCATTTAGAATATGATAATTGATTATTTTGTACTGTTTCATTCACAACTTTGTTGTATTGTTTTAGGAGACACATGTTATGCACAATTTCAAAGGAGATTTTTATGGTTCCATATTAAAAATTTGTGTAATTGGATACATGAGGTCAGAAAAAAACTTCAGTTCTTTGGATGAATTGGTGGAAGCCATTAAGCAAGATATAGATAATGCTGCCAAAGCATTAGATCTTGAACAATCTATAAAACTGAAAGACAACAAATTTTTCAGTGACCATGATGAATAATTTTTTGCACCATTATATATAGCATATTACTTCAAGTAGTATAATATATTGTTGTTATTACAGTAAATTTATTTATATTACAATGTTTAACTTTAATTTTATATAATTATATAAAAGTTACATCAATTAATTAGCCTCAACTATTTAGGTTAAAAAGTTAGTTACAGGGATATTTAAATTGTGCTATTTTTATATAAAGAACATAAAATGTGTTCATTTTTTATACAAATGTTTATAGGTTAATAGGAATATATAATAAAGAATTGTTATAATTAAATAAAAGACATAATACCGTTTGAAAAAGCCTTTATTTGTAATGCTTTAACAAATCCAATGAATAAGAAAAATATCACTCATTGTAACATTTGAAAATAAAATGCAAATCTTAAATTAGGGCTCTCTCTCCAGGTAGGTTTAGTGTTGTTTTCTTCTAAATGAACATCCTGAAATAAAAAATGTTCAGTGAGTGGTAATCCATGAAAAGCCATGGAGCATTCTAAGAAATAATGCAAAGGTACATAGTTATATTCAAATCTTGTTCATAAAACTTTTATAAATATTTTATAATAGTTAAACAATTTTAACTACCAGGATACAACATGAAGCTGAAGAAAAAAAATAATACAGTTATCATAACAGGATCCAAAATTAGTTTTCAAATTATTTATTTTAATAAATTGGGTCAAAATAGAATTATTTTGTTTTAATAAATTTTTAAAGTGATTTATTGTTGTTTGATGTGTTGGCTTATCAGATATGGTGCCATATAATGAATTTAAATGTTTACTAAAATACTCAATTCATGTGGAGCATATCTTTGAGAACTACAAAGATATTCTAAGGACATTTAAAGGAAGATAGATAGAAGTAGGTTGTGCCAGCGATCATGTTCAAAACTACTTATGTATGTCTAACAAGTAAAATAATATAATGAAATCAGGTAACTATTCTATCAGTTACTATTGGCTGATAAGGAGCAAATTGGAATGTTGTGGTCCTTCCATGTTGGGTGTCAGTGGCTTAACATAGCAATCAATAAAAAAGTTATTTTTTATATATGCATTTAAAAGTTGTTTTTTTATATGTGCGAAAAATTACCAAATTATCAAGATTTATTAGGTGTTTATGTTCATTTAAAAATATTTATAACTGCAACCTTATGATCTTGTTAAGTACATTTTAATATCCTCTTTTTAAGCTTTATGCTGTAATCCCACATATAGCAGATTAGGAAGTATATAGTCCAAATTTTACAAAATATGGATTTGTTTGAACATGCTAATTATTGAATATCAAGAGAACAAGCTAATGATTCAAATATTGATATTGTATATTTATTATGACACTATTACATAAATATTGTGCAATTTTTAAGACATTACAGTATGGCGACAGAATTTAATACCATTTTTTGTCTTTTAACTAGATTTAGGAAATGAATATAATACAACCACATTTATACAATACTAAATTTAAAAACAAAAAAAAAATCAATAAAGCAGGTTTTAAATATACTCCTCTTGGAAACCGTCCAAGCGGTCTCTAATCAACCACGCCACTTGTTCTCATCAAGCTATGTTGTAAGTCTTAGCTTGTTACAACTTATGTATGTTGTTAGCATCTCCATAGGGTGATTATTACAGATTTCTGCTATGCAAACCTAATTGTTCAGAATTATAGTTAGGCAAAAGAGAGAATGCTATTTATTAAATATTTTACAAGAAACTATGCTAACAAAATAAATAAGTTGTAACAAGCATACAATAATTTCGACATAGCTTGGCGAGAATAAATAACTTAGTTGGTCTTGATGGTTGGATGGTTTCCAAGAGGTGCAGGTTATAATCCTGCTTTGTTGAAATTTTGTATTTTTCTTTCCTAAGTATGGAATAACTCTTTAAAATATACTAAAAACACATTAATACAGTTAGGATCACATTTGTAGTCAAAGCTAACCTAATGTAAACCTTCAACTACTCTGAAGTAATAAATAGAGCATAAATATGTAATATAGTAAATATCTTACATGATTTATAGCGCATATTTATCTATATTTTGAATTGATATAAGATTATTACACAAGGAATTTCATATTAAACTGACACTTTCACAACATTAATAAACTGAGTCACACCTAATTTGTTTATGTTGCACAACTCAATGAAATGTTGTTGTCTTTATATTTTATTATAAAGACAAAAATCTCCATATTTCGAAATAGAAGGCAATATTCCTTAATACTTTAAAGTAAATAAAAATTATAATACAGCACATCCACGCCTAACTTTCTTTCATACTTAGTTCTTTAAAGTAGTATTTTGGATAGAAAATCAGTCATATAAATTATCACATATGATAAGTTACATTACCGTTAAATTAATAAAAAAATCTAAATACCTTCAGTTAACCTGGCACGACCACCAGTAGGCTGGCAAAGAATTGTGGAACATCCTGCACATACGACAACTCTTTGCGCGTGACTAAATACAGTTGTGATTCTGTAACATCCTGGGCACTTTACATCCATGAAGTAAGAGTTTGGATGTGGCACAAGCCTTTTAAGCTTGTGCTTCCTCTTTTCAGATGCAGGCGTAGGGTGCAATAAGTCAACTGCGAGCTGAAATTCACCAAAATTTAGGTTAGATTCATATTGTCACAGCACCCACTTACAATTTTTTTTTTAAATATATTTAATCGCACGTTATCATATATTATATATTAATCACGAGCACGGTAATTTAACTTATTATAATAAAAGCATGAGATATTTCTGTGTCAGATAAGTAAGACGTCAGAGATGCCATGTGTTTATCTTGTTTTGAACGTTCAAAGGAGTTTATGTTCGGGATATTTAGATAATCATAAACAGAATACAATTAAGTATACGTAAATATCACAAGATTTAAGCACATCACAATTTTATTGATGCCAAATATTTAATTTTACACACCGGCATGGTTTCAGCTTCGATGCAGAACCGGAAAAGGAAAGGCTATTAATGTACCAAAGACAATATAGATCATCTATAAATAATGTAGAATAAGCTGCGTTCATTACAAACATTTGAAACCTTATTGTAATTGAACTTATATATGTCGAAAAAATATATTAATTATAGTTATAAGCATCAATTGTAAGATTATTATGTAAATTTTTATACTATTATTAAATTTACTTTAATGCCTTATTAGGAGAAAAAAAAACCGCTTAGCTATTTAAGATTTACGGGCTATATTTTAACGTATTTATACGTTATCTTTGATGAGTTACAATTATTAAAAAAAATCCTAATAAATTTAATACAATTAATTGTTTTCAACAAACTCCAAACTTCAGCGATCTATTAGATTAAGGCATATATGTTTATATGTACTTGCTTTATAATCTATTCCATTCGAAAACGAAACATTGCTTTTGCTGCTTGTTTAGCTATAGATAGCATTTCCATTGGGTTAATGATATGTTCTGTGATGTTGAATGCGGAGATTTTAAAGTTAAAAGTGTTTTAACCGCTTTGTGTTGTTACTATTAAAATACCATTGATATTATAAACATTTTTTTTAATAACTAAGCTATGGCTGACGAGGAGTATGATGGTGAGGATGCTGGGGCAGATTATGATGATATAGTCGAAGAAGACAACAATATTGAAGAAGTTGAAGAACAGGAGGAAGATGGATACAATGTTCAATGTTTAGCACCTGGACAAGCTGGTGGAGGTGTCGAAAAATCCAAGCGAATTACAACTCGATATATGACTAAATACGAAAGAGCGAGAGTTTTAGGTAAAACATTTTATAGGTTATGTTTTTTATTCTTTTTTTATATTTATATAATTTCTATTGTTTAATTAAGATAAGAAAGCGTGAAATACAGAATTGGAAGAATTTATAAATTAATATCATATGTCACTTTTTTAAAGGGTAAATTAAATATAATTAATTTAAAGATAATAAAGTGAGAATGTGGAATGAATATTAATGTTTCTTGTCTTTAATAAATATATATAGTAAACCAAATTGTTTACTATATATATTTATTAAAGACAAGAAACATTAATCTTCACTCCACATTCTTACCTTATTATCATTGTGTCTAAGTCTCAAGCAAATAATATTTTTTATGTACTGATTCAACTGACAACTTAGTCACACAATTGTCTCTTTGTACCTATCCATGTAGGGGTCTAGACTTTAACTTAAATCTGTTTGTGTAAAGGTGTTTTTATAACTTTCAGGGATTTTTTTTTGTTAGTACATGTTCTGGGATGGGTTAGTAAAGTTCTGAGACTATTCTAGGTGATTACTTGGAATCCTTCTTCCTATTTCTATGTTCATCTATTCTGGGAGTGCCTCTTCAATCATATAGGTTGGCCGTTAGCCAAACTCTGCTTTGTCTAACGCTAGATGGAATAAATGTTCTGCAAATTTAAAATCAGTCCAGATCCAATGTTTCTCCACCATGATTTCCCTTTGCCTAGCACACCTTTCTACATCCTTAATGGGCTTGTATAATTCATATTTTAAAATTATATCATTTTTAGGAACAAGAGCTTTGCAAATAGCTATGTGTGCACCAGTTATGGTTGAATTAGAAGGAGAGACTGATCCACTGCAAATTGCTATGAAGGAATTAAAACAAAGGAAAATTCCTATTATTATTAGGCGATATCTTCCTGACCATTCTTATGAAGACTGGAGTATAGATGAACTAATTATAATTGATCACTAGTAATTGTATAATTTTAAGTAAATTTTAATTAAAAAACAATGTTTTTAAAAAAACGTGTACATAAATTGCTAACCACAATCTTGATTGTTTTGCTTTATTCCTTTTAAAATATAATTAAATTATTTGAAATTTGACTCGAGATTTTTACCTGAACCCACAACCATCACATTTATATACAGTCAAAAGGTACACACAAAATGGCCTCTAAATTTATTGTTTAAAAATCTTTGTATATTAAATATCACATAATATTATTTATATGAAATAATTAATGTTTATAATTAATAATTAAATGTTAATAATTAATTTTAATTTACTTAATGAAAATTAGCTGAATTGTATGGATTTTCAGGGTGCTAAATAAAAAGATTTAAATATACTAAAAACTATATATATATAGGTTTTTTATACCTTAATTAAAATTTACATGTTTTAAGTATTCTTCATGAGTCAGTAGTTCATTTTTTGTTGCTTCTGAAACGGCAATACTGGACAACATTATAGCTATAAATCCATCTGAGTCAGGTTGTTCTTTCAATAGTTCTGGGGTTTTTATTAAATTTTCATTTATTTCTATAAGAGTTCCTTTCATACCACAGGGTATTTTAAACTCGGTACCATCACTCCACTCTACTTTGCATAATGGTGACTGTGGTGTTAAAAATTGTCCTCCTTTTTTACCTTTGCCTTTTACGCTATTAGTTAATCTATCTATTTTACCAACAGTGAAGTTTAATTTGTATGTGTCCTGCTTTTTGAAAAAGAAATGACTTGGTGCCAAACATAGCAAAGTTATTCTGTTTGAGTGAAACATTAACATGATATCATTGTTTTGTATGCCATTTACATTTAAAATATATCTCTTGCTGAAATATCTGTCTGTAAATGATTTATAGATTGATTTATCTTGTAAGTCAATTGATTTTAAAATGTTGTACTCCATATTGCTAAATGTTATTTAATTATTGATTGTTTTCCTGTGCTTTCTGTTGAGCATATATTCTAGCACGAATTGCAGCATGCTTTTTCTCCGCTTCCTCGTTATTAATCTTTTGTCGTCTTAATCGTTCACCTTTTAAACATTTTCTCATAGCTCTATCATGGTCATTGCAATAACCCACAAATTTTCTAAAAGGATGCTAAAAACAATTAAAAGAACAATATAATAATTAATAAACTCATTATGTATAAGTAATAGTTACGATATTAATATTTAATTTACCAGCAAATTCGTAATTTTAAAAATAGTGAGTGTTAAAAATTACGAATTTGCTCAAATTGTCAGTGAACTTATGAAGTACTTACATCTACGTGACAATCTTGTAGTAATTTTATAAGGACGTTACATTCATCCGTATGTAAATGAGGAGATAAATCTGTGTGCATTACGTATCTTAATATAATACCTTTATTTATTCAATAAAAAGGCTATTATTTAGGTTATATCTCATACAATATGATATAAGACTTCTTTTTATGGTTGATATATCATTAACCGTCATCGGTCATAGAGATATTGAATTGACGTTTAAACCAAAGCTTATTCTTTTAACAAAGACAAAGTTTCCCACAGAGTCATAATATTTGTTTACAATGATAAAATTCATGTGTTACTCTTTATTATTATTTTTAGGTTCCACACGTCATTCCAAACAAAAGTATTTCATTAATCGTATTAAATATTATTTTTTTTAATTTTTCCACTTTAAAATCATATTTCTTAAAAAAAAAAGTAAGAGCGTACTATTGGTAAACAATATGGTTTTAAAATCCTAGTGGTGCAGAAGCACTCGCTTACAAATGTAAGCGTGATGGAAGACTAAATATTCAATTGACTGAACTCGCCACTCATCACGCAATGATCATTTCGGCGGAAACTGGAGAATGGAACGGAGTATCTCAACACAAGGTTCCTCCTGCTTACCCTGCCACGTGCAGGATACGTGAAGCTGAAAAAACGAATAAAATAATATCTTCATCGTCAACAGCCTTTATTTTCGTACTATTTTATAATTCTTCTTTATATTCTTCTCACCGATTGGTCCTGAGACGTTCGCATCCAGTGTCAATCCCCGCATAATTGACCAAAATTGCGGTCTATCTGTATAAGAAGCTAAAAAATATCCTCCAATCCTGTAGTGTTCTACAGCGGAGAATTAAAATCTCCCCGTCACACATTTCGTTACTGTCGTATAAGAATAGAGCTCTGGTTCTATAATCGAACTGGCTTTGTAGTGTTTTTATATAGATACATTGATATAGATACTTTGATATAGCTATATATAATAGTATTTTCATAATATATAATAGTATTTTTAATGAAGCAAGTTTGGATATATTTCAGCAAACCATGTTAACTTTTATGCGTATTTATGTATATAAAAGAAATGAGTTGTATTGTGTTTGTTAAGTTAAGGGAAACGTTTACGTCCGTTAAAAGGGGGACGTTGTCTAATCAAGGATAATTCTCGGGCCGTCCGTTTCCCGATCTCGATCATTTTGAAGGTTATCGTAAAATAATCCATAACTACCATGTAGAGAAACGAATTATACTTAGATTTACTTTATTCGCCGCAGAAGTTTTGATTAAACGAGACGATTTTATGACTCTTAAAAACAATGCGTAAGCTGGGCTCAGATGTTTGTTTGGCTTCTGATTCTTTTCTTGTTTTATCACTATTTTTTAACATGAAAACAACCTCAATTGCGCTCCTTGCTTTGGCATTTTGCCATTGATGATTTTCAGGAGGATTTGAAATATTGGCTTGCCACCCGCTCTCTGAACTTCTGTAGTGATTTCGTCATTACCGACCGCCTTGTTGTTTTTGAGGTAAAAACAGAAAAAATCTTATAAAGTTTCTAAGTCAACACAATCAATAAGTACAGCATAGTTGCATTTCGTATGAAATTCGCTACGTAAATAAAATCTGAGGATATGCCATGGATATAACATTTAGTTTTTTTTTTGAGGCCAAAGTTATAACATTTAGTTTTTTTTTGAGGCCTGTCGTGGCGCAGTGGCACAAGCGACTGTAACCGACAGGTTCTGAGTTCGACCCCCAGTCGAGGAAATGAAATATTTAATATTTTCAATTTAAATATTTAATGTTTCATTTCTTCGCTCTGGTAATAAGGCAAAGCGCGTCGTTCAGTTCCGCCACTCAACACGCAATGCCTCAAATTCGGCGGAAAACGGAACGGAGTGTCTTAACACTAGGTTTCCGGGTTCCTTCTGCCTACCCTGCCTCGTGCGGGATACAGCATATACCTAAAAAGAAAACACACACCACGCACTTTGCTCATTCGATTCATTTAGATCTGACATTCTTGGTTTTTTTTTTATTTTAGTATAAACAAAGATTTTTAGGACATTTACACAAAGAGTTAATTTTCAGGGGAGTACAATTTATATATTTCAGAGGATTAGGTTGACCAGAAGGGCCCAAGACGTCAAGAGATTTGGGCCGATATATTTAATTTGGAAGAGAATAAACCTTTCTATGAAAGGTAGCTGATTTATATCTCCGATCACAATGAGTGTTTTCGCAGCTGTGAGTTTATGATCACTCTAAAACGATTCACCAAGGCCTCGTCTACTAACATTCTCTTTGGCCTTCCTTGGCACTATTTACGAGGATTGAAGCGATCGTTTTCAATTTGTTCTTGGATTAATTAATTATGACATTTGGTTCCAAATGAGAACTTATAACACAAATAAAAGAAATGTTGTGAAATCCGAAATTCATAAGTAAATCATAAAAAATTACAAAGATATTTATAATTGACTTCATACAAATACGTTCGCAAATTTAAGTTTGTTTACTTTTATAACTTTTATTTCCCGTCGACGTACAATCCTTAATACATATATTATGGGTACGGAACACCCTTGGTGGGCGAGAACAACATGCGCGGTGTTTACTGTTAGCATTAGGTGAAATTGGCTCTGAAGTTTAAACGGTATTCTGTTTATTATAAGATTCGTAGAAATTCTCAATCTCCTTCAGGATGTCAGACCAATTGAAACGTCAATTTGCTTTGGTGAATAGACAAATCTCTTATTTTGGTTTACAATCATTCAAGCATGAAGCCATTCAGATGATGATGATGAAGCATGAAGCCATTCACTTCCTGTTTTGATGGTATAGATCACCGAGATATCGTTGAAAATTTGCATCTCACTTACCCTCTGGACTCATTAAGCTGTCTATTGTTGAATTTTTCCGAAGAAGGAATTGATCATATAAAAGTGCTCCATCTCCATTAAAACGACCGATCAAATTAGTATACTTGCAAGTCGTCCCTACAACGTTCTACCAAGTTTGCGTTGAAATCTCCCGTCACAACTGAGTAATGGATAGCCAGGCTACAAGCCTGGCTTTAGAGGTATCCTTTCTTGCAATTGGTTCTTTTAAGTAATTAAATTAAAGAAATTACTATGTAATAAATAATGGAGGACGTCGGAACTTGGACTTTACATATAACATTAAATGCATAGTTCAAGCCTGATTTCTTATGTACCTAATAACTTTTTTTGATATTCCTGACTTATTGTCTTCTTTTAAATCTGTACAAGATTGGTAATGAAGTTATTTTTTTTTATCAGATGGCATACATTTCATTAATTTCAGGTCCTTAAAAATATAATTACTCTAGGGACCACAATTGACAATACGCACCTAGATGTATAATGAATAAAACGACAATATTCTTTTAAATTTTATTTTAAATATCCACATACTGTCTCACACTAAAAATTGAATTTTAGTTTGAGACCGCTTTTCTTAAAGTACGTACATATTCCTAGTGTTCTAGGTACGCACCTCAATAAATAAATAAATAATTTTAAGTAACAACTTTCGCTAACAAATTTTAACATAATATAATGACTAGATTATTTGTTTGACTTTGTATAAAAATGGTTAATGAGGGAGTTGGAAGTGTCTTAATTTTTCTACAATCACGAAAAACGCAAAAAAGAAAATCGCCTTAAAAGATATCATCCGACACATCATTCACGTCAAAACAGGAACAAGCGAGTTAAGCAAAATAAATATACGATTAAACAAATGAATAGAAAGAAAATGCGTTTTTTTAATGTTACGACGCCCAATTAGAAAAAGAAATGCATAATGTGCCCAAAATAATCCTAATCCAATTCACTAAAATAAAAAGCAGGTGTTATGTTATATATGGCAGGGCTGTGTCTCAACTCTTGGGCATTCCTTGAGGGGTGGCAGTTTCTACCATCTTCTTGTATTTCCCAACGAGTTCGGGTAGATCATAAGCAATGGCGACGTCCAGCCGTGTAATAGGACAACCACGGAAGTATGTGCACGTCGCAGATAATTGCTGGAACTCGTATAAGGGATTCAACCTGAAGAAGTCCCGATACGTTTCGGGATCGGGTAAGTCATACCTGTAAAAAATATTATTTTACTATAGTAAATGTGAATAAGTATTATTGAATTAATGAAGCGACTGTACTTTCTTTATGACAATAAAGGAAAATATAGAAGTGTATAAAAATAAATAGATATTTTCGCAAAGTTAATTTAGTAAATAATATTTTGATCTTCTTTGTTACATTTGTATTTAAGGCAAGTAATATATGTATAGCACTAACCTTGAAATGTTGGTAAGTGTGCTCAGACCCTCATAGATGTGGTAGTTTTGAGGGTTCTCAATAATAGCATCAGCAATAAGCTTTCTATTACCAAAGATAGTTTTGTGATTGTAGTAAGTAGTCAGATAACAATCGACCATCTTAGCGTGGTTCCTTACGCGCACCTGTAAGAAACGATTCGTATTAAATAACTTCTGAATTGAATTCTCTTTAAAAATTATCTTTTAACTCCAAAATTTATTGTCCATGCTCATATTTTTTATTTTATGTTTCGTACCTCCTTGGTATTTAGACGATAAATAAGTCTATATGTAAAAATATCAAACCACGTACCGCAAATCGTCTGGCGCTAGCGATTTTGTTCTCAATACGCTTATCGATAGCTTGTCGTAGATCTCTGAACAGTTCCCGCTCCTGCGCCTGCAGCAGCCGCGCGGGCGCGCCGGCCTCCAGCGGCAGCGACCACAGCGACACCGTGTACATGACCGGGGGCTGCGCCGAGCTCATCAGAGGGGAGATGTTCCAGATCAATGCGCTCTGTACCCGCATTAGTTCCTCGGGTTTCACTGTGTCCGCTTTGTTCAGCACTATACGAGTCTGTTTGATTATGTTAATAAATTTAAATGGAATGAATAAATAAGCCATCAATTAAGTATATTTAAATAGAAGTCATCATGGCGCAGCTTCACAGCACATGAATGTAAACACGACGTTTGTGAGTTCAATTTCTAGTCGATTAAATAAATGTACAAGGTAATTTCGTCGCTCTGGTCAGAAGACCAACGGTGTTGAGATCAGCCACTCAAACAGCCTGTGCAAAACAATGTCTCAAAACAAAACAAAGATAGTGGGGAACAGAGTTTCTTATGAATAACTACTCTTTGCCGATCCTATTTGCTATATGTGGGATATAGGGTGAAAGGTAAATATTAAAAACATTAACATTTTCGTCACTATAGCGACATCATCTATAAGTACCTGTGATTCTCTGCCTTTTAGTTGATCTAATATAGCTTCAGTCTCCGGACCGACATCAAGCTTCGAGGGGTCGTAAACAAGGAATATAATGTCGGCGCGATCAATGAACCACTGACAAGCGTCATTAAATGGAAAAACGCGTGACACTTGTTTCCTCACTTCCAATATTCCAGGAATTTCTACTATGTTCACCTACAAATTACATTTTATTTAAATAAATTGTTAACACTTAAATACGTCTTAAAATAATATGAATGTATAATTTACCTTTTCTAATAATTTACTAGGATATTTAAGTCCCCGTAGACGTTCTTCCAAGCCTTGACCAAATTTTTGGAGGCCTGAGAAGGTCCAATCAGCTGCTAACTGTGTACCATCGAGTACTTCTGGTTCTTTGCCATGCATTAAAATATTAAAATACGCGGGGGAAGGTTCAGCGCCTACAAAAAATATTATTATTGGACTTAGGTTCTTATTGTACAGGTTAAGATTGAAAGATATTTATAAAATACATATTAGTAATGTCGTACCAGTTCTTAACGACCACTCAGAGAATTCAATTCCAGTTAAATAATTCAATATTGAAGATTTTCCGCCACTCCAAGGACCCATGAAGAGAACTAAAGGCTTTGAAAATATTTCTGGGTCACCAAAATGCCTATTGCTTAGGTCCCTATACTTGTATAGGCCTTCCAATGGCTTTATAGAATTTTCATAGAGACGCTTCAAGTCTCTTAGAACAATGTCAGCTGACTTTTCTATGATCATTTCTGATTCGCTGGCGTCTTCGTCCAGTCGTAAGATCTGAATAATATGTTCACGTGATCTCAAATTTTCCGGTATTTCTCCAGTCTGAAAGTAGTTGTTAAAATGAAATACGTATTAAATAAGAACACTGTACAGCTATTCTTTAGCTATTGCTTTAGCTGTACAGTGTACATGAGTATTGAAATTTTCAATCAGGTATCTTTAGACATTTATATATTTACTTGCAAACATACCAGTAATAAATCCTCTTCTGGAGCACCTTCTTCTTCAGCAGATTCTTCATCTGATTGTGTTGCTTCTTCAGATTTTTCTTCTCCTTCTTTGTCGTCTTGTTCATCAGATTTTTCGCCTTCTTTTTCATCTTCATCAGATTTTCCTTCCTCTTTCTCATCTTCGTCTGATTTAGATTCTTCTTTCTCTTCTTCTTGAGTATCTTTATCATCTGCCGGTTCATCAGCTTGATCTTCTACAGATTGCTCTGTTGGACTGCTTTCTTCAGATTTATCTTGCTCTGTAGTTTCACTTGATTCTGCTGCTTCTGTTGATTGAGCTTCTTCTTCATTGGATTTATCCTCTATTTCATCTGTATCTTGTTGCTCTTCCTTAGATTCTTTTTCTTCTTGGGAGTCATCTTGGGCTCCCTCTTTATCTTCGTCAGACTCAGCCTTTTCTTGAGATCTATCGTCATCGATTTTGTCTTCGTTGCTTTCATCTTTGGCATCATCGGCTTCCTTAGAGGCATCATCCTCCTCCGATTTATCGTTACTTTCTGTCACTTCTTTACTTACATCTTGTTCTTTATCTTCATCACTCTTAGCTACACTGGCGTTTTCATCTGATTGTTTTTCTTCCTCTTCTTTATCATCTTCGTTCTTCTCATCCTCCTTACTTTCTGATGCTTCTTCTTTACTATCTTCAGAATCTATGCTTTCGACTGTGTCTGCAGCTTCATCACTCTCTGTAAAAATATTTGATAAAATTAAAAATATGATTCATAGTTTAAAAAATGTATCTATTATCTCAATCAAACAAAAGCTTTTTATTATTTACATTATGTGGTATAGTGTAGTTCCATTAGTGTAAATACAAAAGATTATATAGTAATATTTTTTGTCGAATTTATGTATAATAAATAAAAAACATTATTATTAGTTAATTCTAACCACGCGTCGAGTCCAAATGAAATTAAAATTATTTTTATATTAACCATTAGACTAAGTGGAGACTGGAACTATTCCCGTTAAATCGATATTTTTAAGCACTTTGAAATGTATTTTACCATTTTCGATTTCTTGTTCTTCAGCTTTTTCTTTGCTGTCTCCATCCTCATTTTCGTTACTATCTCCCTCAGTATCTACTTGTGTTTCTACACTATCTTCAGTACTTAAGTTTTCTTTAGATTCTTCCCCACTTATTTCACCTGCTTCTTCGTAGGACACTTGTGATACATATGGCTCATCAGCGACTTCTACTGACGGCACATCTTCTCCTTCCTTACTCTCGATTTCTTTACTATCATCCGCATCGGCGTCCTCTGCTGAAGTTTCTTCTTTCGTATCGTCGCCTATACTAACTTCACTGGATTCGTTTTTTTCTGTAGATTCTGAAATTTTATTAATAAATCATAATTACTTATTATAATAAAATTGATATAATAACTCAATGTTAATAATTTGTCATATTATTAAGTAGTCAAATAAAAATATTAAATAAAATATTATTATTAATAATTATAGGAAATAAGGCAAAAAAATATCATAAGTACAATTCTTATATAAAATATTCAAAAAACACTAAATTGATGTTACAAAAGGGGCAATGTATACGATTTATCCACGCTTGTCTAAGCTCGTCAAACGCCAATCCCTCACAAACGCTTGTCTGTCATTTATACGCTTGTGAGGGTGTTACTGGATGTCGAAGTTAATTTAGGTTTTCTGTTAATACAGTACAGTACATACAAGAAGTAACACAGTAATATGTACGTACTACTGTGTAAAATTTATGAAATTTGTGAGCAATCTAAATATCGTAAGCTCTACGCTGTGTCCCGCGCCGCAGGGTAGGCGGAACAGAACGCCCCGGTTTGACTCATTTGACTTAACACCAGAGCTGGGAAATGAAAATATCAAATACTTAATTTCCTCGACTCGGGATCTTGGATCTCGGATTCTTCGGTGTTTTTATTTTGTATGTACTTTACATACTTGGCTAGCCACTCAAGCATACACCCACATAAGCGTCTTGATAGCATGGCTTGTCGCTGATTCGGACCGGTGTCGGTTTTAAAACACAGATCACAAAGAGTTTGTGGCAAGCGCTTAGGACGAGCTTTGTCGTGGTGCAGGGCCATAATCGTGCAACGGTAAACGCGACGAGTTGGTTCGATCCTCACTCGAAGAAATTAAACGTTTAAGAATTTCATTTTTTTGCTGAAACAATAAATTTCGCCAGTCAACACGCTATGTCTCAATTTTGGCGGAAAGCGGAAAACGGAATACACTATATGTATCATAGTAGGTACTAGGTTTTCAAGTTCGCGTGATCGCTTTACGTTACCTACGGTGTATTAAATTTAAGCGGCCGCAACAGGTGTGTATAATAAATCGCTTTTAGTTTTTATTTTTAACCGAAGTCCTCACGTCACTGACGATCTCGATATTAGTAAACTCAAATTTATTTATGTAACGCACAGTAGTTATGTATTTATCTATATAACATTGTATGTAAATTGTTGTTATTATATTGAATATTTTTGGTTTATTAAAGAACCAATTAAACATTTATTTTCCTACATTTTATAAAGAAAAGTTTACACTGCAAATCTCCTTGATATATTTTTTGGACTATGCATTCATAGTCACTTTTTTATTTCAAAAGTTTTCAAATGAAATCAAATGAAAATCAAATCAAATGAAAACATATGCATATGAGATTCCCTTAATAATTGACGTTGAACTTGCCAATACAAACGTTGGCAGTTGTACAATATTACTTAAAAATACATGCTTACAAATTACGATATCTATTGCGTAACGCGATGTCATTATATGAGATGGTATTAATAGCATTATTTGTATTAAATAATTTTAGAAATGAGGAACACATTTCACTACTGAGCTGTGTTTTTTTATTACTGCCTCGTTATATAGAGCTTTTTATAATATAACTTTAACATCAAAAACCATCTCCAACCGAGTAGCCTATTAAATAACTTCTAAAAGATTTCCATGATGTGCAAAACTTAAAATTTTTCTTGAAATTCAAATTCAAAATATTCTTTATTCAAATAGGCTTTTGCAAGCACTTTTGAGTCGTCACGAACATAAAATTACCATCGGCTCGAAATGCGGTTGTGCTGAGAAGAGCCGGCGAGAAACTCAACAGTTGCTTTTTTCAATATTGAATAAAGTTACAATTTCATTGTTTAATACAATGGTGACTATCCTGCATAAAATTCAAACGGCCTCAATTGAATATATTTTTATCTTTCAAATATTCTTGGACAGTATCTATAGTACGCTTTCTTAATTAACATTGCTTTAAGATTTACTTTAAATTTCTCCAGTGGCACTGCGGACACGTATTATTTCTTTTATGCCTAGGTGTTAAGTATCTACCCTGTGATACCTTAATTTATAAGGTTTATATATAGACCACAAGAAATCCAAGTCTTAGGGAAATGTACCATATTTTCATTATAGATAAAAAAAAAGTTTTGGTCGTTAAACTTTTAGACAACTATTACGACCAAAACTATATTTATTTTGTTGGTGACCAAAAAATAAGTATAATCAATTGCTTTTAATCTGCATTAACTATATCTCTATCTATTTTTCATAGAGAAAATCTCTAGTTATCGATGTATTTATTGCAGATTTAAAATGATTTTTAAATTATTGTTATTGATATTTGTTATTTCGTTAAAAAAAAATGCATAACATAGCAAGACGAAAGATATCTTTAATTCATACTATAAATGTAAAAAGTCGGCTACAGTACAAAAAATTTAATGATAATAATTATTAATAATAATTAACAATTAATTTAAGAAGTTATTTTCGCAATTAATTTAAGAAGATATTTTCAATATCCTTATGAGAATCGAAAATTAAAAATTAAACTATATCTGATATTTGTTTATTACTGGTGTCGTAACCTACCCTACTTTTCAAATGATATAATGTAATATAATAAACTATTAATATATAATTTTATATAATAAACTATTTTGTTAATTTAGATTGCAATGTTAAGTAAAATAACTAGGTACGATTCTAGCGCATCTCAGTGACGCTAGCATAAATTTAAATTAAAAAAATATAAAACCAACGCATTGAAATCGAGGTTATTCTACTAATAGAAAATTTGGAGAATTTTTAATTAAATGTCTTTGAAAATGATGAGCGTGAGTCATAGCAGTTTCCGTTGTTTAATGGTTTCCCATCATCTCTATCCACATTTGAGTTATGAGCAATCAACTGCTCCATATTATTTAACATCGACAGGTGTAAACAGCTTTTCATCATGATTTTTTTATTTTATGAGCTTCACGTTGTATCACGCACGTAGCAGGGAAATCTACACTTGAGATACTTTCGTTCACCACTTCCTCACTGAATATTGAAGTTCAACACCACGGTTTGCCTCGTTACAAGAGCGAGGAAACAAATTGAAGAAGAAGAAGAAGAACTTAAAATACAAATAAACCAAAATGTCCGAAGAGTGCAAATTGTAATATATTTCATAGCAAAAAAACCATTACAAATTTTTATTTCATAAATTTATGAGCTGCTTAAACAAAACCTATCTAGTATTTCTCGTGCTAATTTATCATGTCGTCATAATTGTAGGATTATAATTATGACATTTATCTAGAAGTGAGTTCTTGCAGTACCTACTAATAACAAAGATATTAGTAACTATTACAAACTTGTAATTTGTAACTTCATACAAAATTAATGCATATGTCTGCTAATTTAAGTTTGTCTTTATTTGAATTGTAGTCGACATACAATCCTTATGTTGGTACCGAACTCTCAGTCTCGGTCAGGTAAAGTTTTTAAACTTTCTACAATAAATGAAGTGGTAAAAGTTTTATATAATAATAGTTTCTTTATTTACTTATCTGTCCTTCAGTGTTTAATATGTATAGGTAAAAGCAATCCAATTTTAGATATGAAAGGAAATGAAAGTAATTAATTCTCCCAAAGTGAGAACCGAACCCAAAATTATAGCATTATACAGTCGGACGCTAATGCCAATAAAAAACATAACTTACCTGGTTCTACATCCCCCGACTCGAGTTCTTTAAGCGCCTTTTCAATGTATGGACGGCATTGTGATTCTGAAGGAATGTCGTCATCGGCTGAAATAAAAAAGAAAACTGTTTTATAAACCTTCGTTCAAGTAACATATACAAATATTTTTTATACAAGGTATATTCAATAAAAAAAAATACATATTAGCGGTACTTTAATTACATATTAGCTGAGGCCTGTCGTGGCGCAGCGGCACAAGCGTGTGACTGTAACCGACAGGTTCTGGGTTAGATCCCCAGTCGAGGAAATGAAATATTTAATATTTTCAATTTAAATATTAAATGTTTAATTTCTTTGCTCTGGTAATAAGGCAAAGCGCGGTCTTGAGTTCCGCCACTCAACACGCAATGCCTCAAATTCGGCGGAAAGTGGGGAACGGAAGTGGAACGGAGTGTCTTAACACTAGGTTCCCGGCTTCTCTCTGCCTACACTGCCTCGTGCGGGATACAGCGTGAAGATAAAAAAAAGAAATATTAGCGGTTAATTGTGTTTTGTGTAATATTACAAAACACTATTAAATATTACAAATCCTATGTAAGTAAATAAATATTACGGAAACAATATAAATTTAAATAAATTTTAATTATGATTTATTAAGAAGGAAAAGTTTAACTTCGTGGGTACTAAATACTTAACAAATTAAAGTGAAGTAAAATTAAGAGTATTTATAGAAAAAATATTAAGTACCAGTTAAGAAATTGTATCACTATTATTTAGCATTCTAGTTATTTTGTTCAGTAAATTTCTATAAAAAGTAAACTCCAAAATGCCCTTTCATTGGTCGTTTGAGTTATTATATTTTTATTTACCGATACCTAGTGATGTAAGTATCTAACCCATAATATTATGTCTTTAATTTTTATTTATCAAGACAATATTGTGGATGTTGGTCATGGTCCTTCTAATTTAAAGAAAATAATATAAGTATATCATTAGTTTCTTCTTTTGTAGAACACAAAGAGAGTACCTAAAAAAGAGCTTATTTTTTAAGTAAAATAAATCTTACGTATGGTTATAATTTCTAGGTAAATGTGTTAGTACGTTACCTAACTTAAAAAAAAATAGTGACCTGGTAACACATATCTAAAATAAAAATATCTTGCTGAACCGACAGAATAATAAATAGTCGAGACTCAATCGACGTTCAATTTTGGCATTGTCGTGGAACATTGTTCTTGGATTCTCGCCATTAAATATTATATGCAGATTATAAAATTTTTATGAGCTCATTCATATAAAATATTCGTTTTCTATTTGATCTAAGTGTTTTGGACTACTTTATACGATATAAATACCATACCGGTATCTATATTGTTTTATAATTGATGGCGGCCAATTTAAAAAAGAATTTAACCAACAATAACTAATATTCTGATTATATATACTATGAATGAAAATATATTTAAATGTATTACATATATTTACACCTATATCTTACATATAAATTATTGGAAGTACTGAATACTTACAAAAACCAACATCACATGTACATTCGGCAAACTTCTTGATAGATTTATTTTTGTTTATAGATAAACTGTTTAAATGATGCTCTTAGCGTCATCAAAATTAGACAGTTGATGTTGTTTGTAAAAACATTAAAAGCAATATAAAGCAAGTAAATAACTGAGCTAATATGACTTTCAAAATTACTTTAGTTTTTGAAAATTGCTGATGATTGAAGGCTATTTTAGATAGATAAATAGATATATGTTATTGATATTTTTTACAATTTGAAATAAACCCCATAAAGCAACATTTTTATTTTTTTAGCTCTATTTATTGTATAAAGAGAATGGAAACGATTACGTTTCATATATTAATATGAACTAATAATACGTGTGCTTTTCTCACTACAGAAAAAGAAACAATAGGCACAAATGCCTTTATTGCACTGTTATAACATAATGTATTAATCATTTTCTTACAAGAAATAGCTAGTATGACCTAAATAATTAGATAGATAGCCTTGCTACATTCCATGATTTAATCTTTTAGCTGTACGCGACTTGTCATTGACTTACCAAACTATATTTAAAGCGTCTAAAATAGTAGGCCGGCTACCACACACATAAAAATATATTTGTGAATGGGGTAATTGAGAACAATTAAATTGACCAACTCTACGGATTAAAAAAATTCATATAAAACTAAGGAAAAATGTGTTTTTTGAAGTTTATTATTTAGACTATATAATTATGGCATTAAATTAAAGACTCATAATTAAGACTTATAATTTTTATAAATTTAAAATTACCTACTAAGTTATACCTTACTTATATTGTGCAGTAAAATTTTAATCAATCAACTAAATAATCAAATATTAATAGTTATGTCAATTATGAAGTGACCTACATATATTCGTGTTTAACTTTTATAATGTCGTCATGATCCTATCGTTTTTCACAAGATGGCGACGCGCATAACGACAAATCCCTGTATTTCTATTTGTGTAGCTATGCTGGATAGAGTACCCGACATATACACTGTCAACTGTCTCAACTTTGATAAAATATTGAAGAGCGTTAGTTTAGTTGCAACAACCTTGTGTTCAACATTTTCAGTTAAGGTTATGGCTGAAAATAGCTCACAAACGCGCTTTTTACATAATTTAAGCGCAAGTTACACCGAAAATAGCATCGATGTAGTGACGCAGATCGCGCGCAGCTCCCACACACTGTTCGCGCCGCCCGTCGCCGTCTTCGTGTTTCGACTCACCTCTCGCCGCGAGCGCGAGCGCCGACACGGCAAACAACATGCACAACATAAACCTCCATAACTTTAATCTCTTTGTCCACATTTTGATAGGTTCCAGCCCGCTACACAGGGCCACCAGTCATTTGCACACACACTCGCGCACCCGATCGGTCGATCTACGGACGCGAATCACAGCTACACTGAACAGAGAATTCACCGTCACGGGTCGACACGAAGTGCATTCCCACAAGAATGCAGCTCGTGTCGGTCGCGGCCACTCAATTGCGGTGCGAGAGCTTGTAAATAGCAAATCTAAATATTATAATTAAAACAAAGTAATTTAACAATCATTAAAATGGAACCGCAATGTAAGTGGTCACGACGTCCGCGTCTGTTACCACGGTTGGGAACGGACGTACTCTATTTCCGGAGACAGCACAGCATCGCTGGTCGAAGGGGTACTGGCGGCAGGCGGCGGCGCTCCCCGCGCATTTTCAGCTTTCAGATTCAGCGCGCAACGCGTGCCAAGCCGCCAAGCGCAGGTGACGCGCCGTCCCCGCACGCATTACGCGTCCTCGCATCAGCGATACACTTCCCGTCGTATGCGCAGTCTTTCGGACAGCGATATAAAATGATACCGATAATTACTAACTATTAAAAATAATCTAGATTTCGCCTAAGAAATTCTTTCCTACAAAATTGTTCACAATACCTACTACAAAAGCTCCCGTAATAACATTAACATTTCATCAACTCACAGAAAATACACAATTATAGTTTATGTAGCATATAATATAATAATAATATTTATTTATCTTTGAATGCAAATTCATAGACAGAGCGGTCAGAAAACCTTTTAAGGTAATAGTTATATATTTTCCTCATGCAGAGTTAAAAACCACGATGCCACGAACCACGAACTATATTTTAAAACAATTGAGGGCTATCGTGGCGCTGCGGCATAAGTGTGTGACTGTAAACGACGGGTTGTGGGTTCGAGTGGGGACTCGAGGAAATGAAATATTTAATATTTTTAAATAAATATTTAATGATTTCATTTCCTCGCTCTGGTTACAAGGCAAGGCGCGGCGTTGAGTTCCGGAAGTGGAACAGAGTGTATTAACCTAGGTTCCCAAGTTCCCTCCCTACCCTGTCGACTGTGGGATTCTGCATGAAGCTGAATAGAACAAATAGGAAGGTGTGTCTAACCGGCTTATGATTTGATTATCAATATTTATCCTTTACTATATGCTGGTGAAGATGTTGAACATTGCTTTTGATGGTTGAACAGTAGACCAGTTAGACATGATAGATTAAGGCGGACACGAGATCGACAGAGACAAATACCAAGCATCAGAATACAATATCTGTTGGCACGAGTGATCGACCACCCGCTTGGATATTTCAATGTGCCATTCTTAAAATTATTCCGTTCTCGAGCATACACCAGTGTCTGATGAGTCCTTATTTCTAAGTTGGAAGTATAAACATTTATCAACAGCTATTTACAGATCTAACATCGTTTGTCAAATCGATAACAACCGTTTGGGGCAAATTAACTTAGGAATTTAATGATGACCTGTATCATTTCATTCGTAAACAGAAAGTATTGTTTCTATTTGTGTTTAATTTCAAATCATATGTTATATGATTAAGTATATATGACTTTTTTGTAACAACATTTTGCTAAATTACCTATTATCTTGGCAATTTAGTCCACATGATAGATATTATGAATTTCAGCTCAAAGCAAAGCTCAGGCTTTTCGTTTTATTTCTTATTGTCATAATCAAATATTAAAAAAAATGATATATAAGATCTTACAGAGCCATCGTAATTTGTTTGTTTTATTATCAACAATTTTAAGCCACATATCGACCCTTGACCTGTCAATATGAAAACATGATAACAATAGGCCAGTCACATCATCTGTCCCCAAATAATCGGAACTACTGTGTTATATATTTAAATGTGTTCCAAAAGCATTACAATGTTTCCAAGAAATTATTTATATGGAACTCGTGTCTTAGTTACAAAGTTACAAATTCGTTCTTATAGTAGTAAAAGCGTTGAAGAAACATCTTTGTGTAATTTACATAAGAAATACGGTGGTAAATTAGTAGATTTCGCTGGTTTTCTGCTGCCGGTGCAGTATTCGGATTTGAGTGTCTCAGCATCTCATGTCTTTACGAGAACCAGTGCTTCAATATTTGATGTTTCACACATGCTACAAACGAATGTCAGAGGAAAAGATTGTGTATCGTGGTTCGAGTCAATATGCCCAGTAGATTTAAACGGAATGGCGGCCGGGTCAGGTTCTTTGACTGTATTTTTGAATGAGAAAGGGGGTATCATTGACGACCTGATCGTTACAAAAGTAAAAGAAAATCAACTCTATGTAGTATCAAATGCTGGTCGTCTAGACGTCGACAAGCAGCACATGCTAGAAACAGCTGAAATGTTTCGCAAAAAGGGCAAAGACGTTTCAATTGAATTTTGGAATGTGAGTAGCAGATCTTTGATAGCACTACAAGGACCTAAAGCAGCATCCAATTTGCAAGCTCTTACAAAAATTCCGCTGGCAGATTTGACGTTTATGACCTCTTGTGTAGGCAGCGTCGCGGGTGTAGAATGTAGAATAACACGCTGTGGCTACACGGGAGAAGACGGCTTCGAAATATCAATACCGGCAGATAAAGCCGACACTGTGGTCGAAGCTCTATTACAATCACAAGAAGTCAAATTGGCCGGTCTTGGTGCTCGCGATTCGCTTCGGCTAGAAGCTGGTTTATGCTTATATGGCAATGATATCGACGAGAGTGTCACTCCAGTTGAAGCAAACTTGACTTGGTTAATAGCCAAAGCGCGTAGAATAAACGCAAACTTCCCGGGAGCTGATATCATTTTAAAGCAGATAAAAGAGGGGGTTGCGAAACGGAGAATTGGATTGAGAATAGAGAGTGGCGCTCCCGCACGAAAAGATGTTGAAATTAAGAACTTAAATAATGAAACTATAGGTAAAGTAACTAGCGGTTGTCCAAGCCCGTCGCTAGGCGGTAATGTTGCTATGGGATATGTCGCTGAAGAATATAAAAAAGTTGGTACAAACATTCATGTGAATATCCGAGGGAAAGATGTTCCGTGTGTGGTTGCTAAGATGCCTTTTGTGCCTTCTAAATATTATATTAAAAAATAAAATAAAATTTAATTAAATAATACTTTTATTTGCAATGATAAACGCAATAGATAATTAAGTAACAAATTCAACTACAAAATGATAATAAAATGAAATTATATTATACAATGAACACATATACACACAATTTATTTAATATTAATAACAATGTATTGTTGAAATTTACCATTTGAGCATTTATAAATAAATTCGATTTTTATGTATATTTGTGAATACTTCTGCAATTTTACCTTTCATTTATTTTTTTAATGTCAAATATGAGAAATAATTTTAACTAATTATTTACAAGCTTATTTAAACAATGCAAGCATTTGTACAAAATAATATTCCTGTAATAGTAATGTCTATAATTTGAAGAAAATATACAAAATTCTAAACAGGAAACATTGTGGAATCATATGGAATGTTATATTTAAACATATATATTAACACTTCATGTTATTTACAAAATTTATCACAAGAACAATGAAATATACAAATCAACGTTGGAATTACAAATTCACTTTTATCCAAGTTCCTGGAACGGTTTTCCAGAGGCGCGGGTTCAAATCCTGCTTCGTTCAAAATTTTTATACACTTTTTAAATTTAAGTTTAGTAATATATACTTATTAATTTAAGCTTTAAAATCCATACCATGTAATGATCTATATGGGTCTATGTTTTTGAGGCGAAGTTCGATGCAGGCGATAGATAATTTGTAATATGTATGTATGTAAGCAAACATATTACAAAACCTTTCTTGTCCTCGTTCAGTTTTCTTCAGAATTATATAATATCTTATTGGACTGTGCTTACTTAAAATAAAAAAAGAAATCAATCCATATTTGTACTAGTCTACTAAAATAAAAGTGTCATACAGAACATAATATGCGCCATTATCGATGAGGCTTGACACCGTGTTTTGCCATGCGCAAGAGACGTTTTACATATATTAGGCCTGAAGTGAGAAGTTATTAAAAGAATAATAAAGATTACACAGACAAATAATGCAGTGCGGCCGCTTTAGAGTTAAGTTTTCGGAACTTATGCGTATTATTTGCTAAGAAAGTAATAAGAAGTAAGAAAAATTTAAAAAAAATTGCGTGTAAATTCTACATTTCTATTTCGAAGAGATATATCAAGTCTCATTTTTTATGGCGCTGACAGTATCTTATCTAACATTAATATTTCTTAGCTTTTCATAACCTGATAGAAATAATAATCTATAATTATAATTAAGTACATTTCATTTATTCTATCTAGTAGTTGTATAATAGTTAACACATCGTATGCTTAAAGTAACCTAGAAAAGCAGTACTATAATATTATTTTTTATTACTGGGTTCGTCAATATATATATATATATATATATATATATATATATATATATATATATATATATATATATATATATATATATATATATATATATATATATATATATACATACATACATACATACATACATACATACATACATACATACATACATACATACATACATACATACATACATACATACATACATACATACATACATACATACATACATATATATATATATATATATATATATATATATATATATATATATATATATATATATATATATATATATATATATTCTTCTTCTTCTTCCTGGCATTAATCCCGGCTTGTTGTGCCAGGGTCTGCCTTCCTACTGAGCCTACTCCACTTTGCACGATCTTTTACGTCCTCAGTGGTTAGACCATTGGCTGTCATGTCCTGCATCACGACATCCAACCAGCGCTTCCTTGGGCGTCCGGTATATATATATATATATATATATATATATATATGTATGTATGTATGTATGTATGTATGTATGTATGTATGTATGTATGTATGTATGTATGTATGTATGTATGTATGTATGTATGTATGTATGTATGTATGTATGTATGTATGTATGTATGTATGTATGTATGTATGTATGTATGTATGTATGTATGTATGTATGTATGTATGTATGTATGTATGTATGTATGTATGTATGTATGTATGTATGTATGTATGTATGTATGTATGTATGTATGTATGTATGTATGTATGTATGTATGTATGTATGTATGTATGTATGTATGTATGTATGTATGTATGTATGTATGTATGTATGTATGTATGTATGTATGTATGTATGTATGTATGTATGTATGTATGTATGTATGTATGTATGTATGTATGTATGTATGTATGTATGTATGTATGTATGTATGTATGTATGTAT